>CM064566.1:21855712-22310712 GCA_032716605.1 Paralithodes platypus
CTCTAACGTCTTCCCTTCATGCTGGAAGTTTGCTCTCATTCAACCTGTCCCAAAGAAGGGTGACCGTTCTCAACCCCCCAACTATCGTCCAATTGCTCTCATCTCTTGTATCTCTAAAATGTTAGAAACTATTCCTGCTTCCAAATTTCTTAAGCATTTCTCTTCTCATAATCTGCTCTCAGATCGCCAGTATGGCTTCCTTAAGGGTCGCTCTACTGGTGATCTTCTTTCATATCTTACTAACTCTTGGTCATCCTCCTTTCGGGACTTCGGTGAGACTTTTTCTATTGCAATAGACATATCGAAAGCCTTCGATAGAGTCTGGCACAAATCTTTAATTTCTAAACTACCCTCCTTCGGTTTCTATCCCTCCATCTGTGCCTGTGCCTCTAATTTCCTCTCCGGCCATTCCATAGCTGTGGTTGTGGACGGCCATCGCTCACTTCGTCACCCTATAAACTCCGGTGTTCCTCAGGACTCTGTCCTATCTCCTATTCTCTTTCTAATTTTTATAAATGACCTTCTCTACTGTACCTCAACTCCCATCCATTCATACGCAGAGGACTCAACCTTACACTACTCAATTAGTTTTTCAGAATGCCCAAGCCAGCAATTCCTCAACGACAAATGGAATGAAGCCATAGATCACTTTAATTCTGATATAACTACGATCTCCAATTGGGGCAGAGAAAACCTTGTTACCTTTAATGCTTCCAAAACCCAATTTCTCCATCTATCTACCCGTAAGGAACTCCCTGCGGACTATCCCTTATTCTTCAACAATACAAAAATCAATCCTTCATCTTCTCTCAATATTCTTGGTGTCTCTTTTTCTTCTGCTCTCAGTTGGAAGGACCATATTACCAGTCTTGCTAAGGCAGCCTCCCAGAAGCTGGGTGTGCTCAACCGCCTTAGGGGGTTCTTTACCCCTGCACAGCTTCTTGCTCTGTACAGGGGCATAGTGCGTCCTTGTATTGAGTATTGTTCACATGTGTGGAGAGGTTCCTTTCACACCGCTCTCTTAGACAAAATTGAAAGGAAGGCCTTTCGTATCATTAACTCCCGTCCACTCACCAACTCTCTGCAATCTCTCTCTCTTTGCCGCAATGTTGCATCTCTCTCGCTATTCTATCGCTACTATATTAATCAGTGTTCCTCGGAGCTTTCCCAGTGTATACCACCTCCTTTACGTAGGGCACGTGGTACCCATCTTGCAACACAATCCCACCCATACTCTGTGCAACTCTCCAACCCAAGAGTGAAACGTTACTCTCAGTCTTTCTTCTATTCAACAGCTGAGCTCTGGAACTCTCTCCCAGAATCAGTCTTTCCCTCTTCCTATGACTTAAATTGCTTCAAACTCAGTGTGTCCAGGCATTTTGGCTCGAACGTCCCTTGATTTTGGCCCTGTCACTCTTTCAACTTTGGGGAGGCACTCGCTATAGGCAGTTCTGCCTTTTGCCTCCCTCACTCACATAGATTTTTTTTTTATATATATATACATTATATTATTATGTGGGTTTTCCGTTTCGGCTGTTGAATTTTTCATCCTAATCTCGCGGTCATCGCCTACAGGCATGACCATTGATAATATTTGCCCAAGGGTGTTCTACAGCCATTACAAATGTACAGGCGAAGAAATAGGTTATGTAGTTCGTAATCGTGTTTTTCATTTTACCCATTATTAATGTTATATTATAGTTTGACAAAGATGGATAAATTAAACTTGACACAGTCATAATTGTAACTTTATATTCACCCAATACATTTATATATAGCCATTCTCGGTTTTCGTCCACATTCGTTCACTCACTGCATAGCTACATTCGGGGTACTGGGAAGGAGAGGATGGTGTCCAATTCCATTCTGATAAGATAACGTGGCGACACGCCATATCGTCACTCGGGGTAAATTTGAGACCACACAGGGCTCACGGCCCTAGTTGACTGTCGTCAAACACTCTTTGATATTATTTGTGTACGAAAAAATTATTAGTTTAGTTTATAATAACGTTCCCTTTGTTCACACAGCTTCTGAGGGATCGTCGGCTCCAAGTGGCGGAGCTTGAAGAAGAAATTGCAAAAACTCACCCACAAAAAGACGCCACTGGAGGAGGAGGTAGATTTGTTCGCGTTATTCGTGGGGAACACGTTTAAGTCCCTGAACAAAAAATAAATATAGCCCAGAAATTCATCAGCAATGCGCTAGATCTCCTGGGGAATGCCCGAAAGGAGAACATAAAACTCGACAGTGGGGAGCCCCAAGAACTTGTGAAAGTTTGGGATATAGCCCCAGTCGAGTATCGGGTCACTATTCCTCCTCCAGTGGCAACATGTGTCGCCACCCCTCACCAGATAACACAAACCACCACACCTGTCCAGCCTCCACAAGCAAGCCCTGGGTTCATGAGCCTGATATACAACCAGGGCCCGCATTCGTCGACGCAGCGACCAGGTGCGTGGTGCCTCAGCCCCGCAGCCCAGCAACAACAACCATAACTCAGTCCTGCAACGCCACAACAACAACCACCACCACAACAACAACAACAACAACCAACACAACAACAACCACAAAAACCACCACAACAACAACCACCACAACAAACTCACGGGTTGACCCACAACACAAGTTTTCGTGGTACAATACCTGGTGAGTGGTCTAGCCTCACATTCCCCCCACATACAGGTACTTACAACTACACGGCAGCTGCTCCAAATGTATATTCGGAATACCTTGGCCAAGGTCATACAATAAACTATTCAATTCCATATGAAAGGCCAAGGTCACAGGTAAAGTCAAATAAAAGGTTAATATGCTATTGTCTTTACTTTTCATGTAAACTTCACACAATTTGGTGAAATAGTTGCACTTTACGTGAAAAGGAAAATTATAAATGTTGAAACATATAAAGGTCAAAGGTCAAGGTCAACTATTCTATTAATATATATGAAACTAACTGATGGGTTTTAATAAAATTAGGCATGCTTATTTGATGTTCATGGGCAATGTCAATGCAAACAAAAAGGTCAACTTTTATTATTCATTAAAAAAGATTATTAATATTTTAGAAAACTGGCTGTGACATGGCTTATTACTTAAATATCATATATATAACATTTCACATAAATATTGTAATAGTTAAGGTCAGAGAGCAAGGTCAAATAAGAGTATTTGTATCTTTCCCTAAACTCCTCCTTGACTGTTTAATGTATTGTTATCAAATTATACAGGCAAATTCAGTTGGTCAATGCGAGGACCATCCAAATATAGGTATTTTATTTTTAGTCAAACATCAAAGGTCAAGGTCACAGTATATGATCACTATTTGTAATCAATATGTTTGTATACGAATTACACCATATTCATAATGCTAGTTAATACGAACATTACTGTTAAGATAACTTAATCCTTGATAAGAAATGTAAAGGTCGAAGGTCAAGGCCAAGGTCAAAGATCTAGGTTAAAGGTCGGAATATGATTTTTACTAGTATTTTTTATTTAATGTAAGATTCTCATTAGGCATATCATGCATATTCGGAATGCCTAGAGCAAGGTCATACAAGAATAAACATAATTCCATTTGATAGTTCAAGGTCACAGGTTAACATCAAATATAAGGTCAACATGCTAATTTCTTTACAATTCATGTAAACTTCACAAAATTCGTTGAGACAGTTGTGCTTTAAGGGAAAATTAAATTTTAAATTTTCAGACATCATGAAGGTCAAGATGAATGTCAAAGTCAACTATTCCTTTAATACCTCTGCAACTAACTGATGGTCTTTAATTAAATTTGACACACTTATTTGATTTTCTAGGGTTACATCAAAGCAAACAAAAATGTAATCCTACATAAAGGTCAAAGTCACAGGCCAAGGTCATAGGTTAACCTTTATCATAAAAAATACTAAATTTTCGATAAGCTGAAGACTGTTAGTTGCATTTTACTTAAATAACATATAATTATATCAATCATATATACTGTATATATATATATATATATATATATATATATATATATATATATATATATATATATATATATATATATATATATATCTATATATATATATATATATATAATATTAATATATATTATAATACTTAAGGTTAAAGGTCAAGGTCAAGGTCAAAGAACAAAAGAAGAGTGTTAATAATTGTCTTTAAACTCTTCCTAACCCATTGTGTACCATGACGTATTTTTTATTGTATTCTAGCTATAATTAGACGATTTTGTGGAGCTTATGAAGGATCTGTGGTAGTAAAAAGGGTTAAGATAGTTGAAAGCCTGCTAATTTTATGGAGGCCATTCATGAACTAAATAGAATTGTCGTAATATCCAGTATGAAATAAAACCGACAGAACTGTACTGAATGAGTTTACGTATTGTCATCAAATTTTACTGGCAAATTCGGATGGTCAATGCAACGATTGTCCAAATTTTGTGTTTTTGTTATTCAAAGGTAAAGGTGAATGGTGAAGGACACAGATTATGGTCACTATTTCTTTCTTATATTTGTTGATTTCATTAATTGAGTTTAGGAGTAAAGTCGGTTGGTGGAGGTAACATAATAATTCATTCAGGTTCAGGGGTAGTTTATAGAGAGGCCTTCCTTTGGGTTAAGGTCCCATTAATTACTCTTTCCATTCATCTATCCATAGCCTATGATAGCGCAGTTGGAATTGTGTACATGCTTAGATTGATATGCAGGATTCGAAACTGCATAATAAATCGTAGGCTTGTCCACCATTCTTTAACCCCTAAGTGTCGGCGCGCAACATAAGTCGAGTATAATAAATCTGGACTATCTGGCGGCGTGCGACATAGGTCGTGTGGCAATTTCAGCACGTAATGTTGCTGAGAGAGAGAGACAAGTGGTGGCAGGAGAGTAGCGAGCATATGACTCCAGACCACCGCGGCGAACCTACTGACATGAATCCCACCTCCTCCCTCCCTCTCTCACTCGCTACATACTGAATTGTATGGGGAAAGTACCGAATTACATGCTTTTTGCACTCGCGTTGCGCGGTTGTTGCAAGAAAACTAGCCGTCATAAAAGGATCGTTATGGTGTCATTGGAAAGCTCTGTTTATGCCCTTTCAGGGATAGATACTTGTTTTACGCTCTGGGTCTTATTTAGGCATGAAAATGATCACGTAAACAGCCCTATTTTGGCTAAAAACACCCCGCTGGGCGGTACATATAAATAAACCGCTAGCCCGCTAATCTAGTGTTAACTATCTTCGTAGGGCAATGGATAAATGCACTGAATTTCGATGTGAGCATCCTAGGTTCGAATCCCTGGACTGCCACATGTATTTGTTGATTTCATTAATTGAGTTTAGGAGTACAGTCGGTTGATGGAGGTAACATAATAATTATATATATTTTACATTTGAATTACACCATATTCAAAATGCTACAAAATAGTGCTACGCTGACCTTAATATAGATAAATATTCCAATGGTTAAGATTCAATGTGATCATAAATGTAATTATATATACTGTATATACTCCCAGGCGGACATGAACCACCAACAGTCAGGACGAGTGGCCATACTTTAATCCACTGCACACAAGTATCCTCTATCACACCGTGGTATAGTGGATTAAAGTATGGGCACTTGTTCTGACTGTCGGTGGTTCAAGTCCGGCTGTAAGTATAAAAACATTTGGTAGCTCATGTGCATTTGCGATATATACCGGTATATATATATATATACTGTATATATATATATATATATATATATATATATATATATATATATATATATATATATGTATATATATATATATATATATATATATATATATATATATATATAGCTGACTTGGCTAGGATTCGAACCTTACAGGCAGGAGGTACAGCCACCTATACCATCACGAGGGTTAAAAGAAGGAATTTGATACTTCTACCAGTATTCCTTCCCAACCTGACTCTGATGGGGGGGGGGGGGGAGACAGTCTTTTAATCGAAATCCGGCTGCCCTAAGCATGACAAGTTAATTATTTGATGACCAATATAGCTGACAGGGCTAAGATTCGAACCGTACAGGCAGGAGGTCCAGCCACCTACACCATAACGAGGGTTAAAAGAAGGAATTTGATACTTCTACCAGTATTCCTTCCCAACCCGACTCTGATGGGGGGGCGGGGGCAGACAGTCTTTTAATCAAAATCCAGCTGCCCTAAGCATGACAAGTTGTTTATTTGATGACAAATATAGCTGACAGGGCTAGGATTCGAACCGTACAGGCATACAAATATATATATATATATTATATATATATATAATATATATATATATATATATATATATATATACATATATATATATATATACAGTATATATATATATATATATATATATATATAATATATATATATATATATATATATATATATACTGTATATATATATAGGGGAGGTGTGGCAGACTGGTCTTGCCACCAATATGTCAATGGGAAGATATTATTGGGATGGAATTTGTGCTGTACCTAGTATCAGTGCATTACCACAGGACACCGAAATGCCAAATAAATACCCTCATTGTTCCCTGATTAAATAACATTGTATGAATATTCCCATATTCAAAAATATGCTACAGGGGGGCAATGCCTCGTGAGTTAATTGCTCAATAGGTGGCGTTCTGAGAGTGAGGGTCCAAGCCTGGGGTATGAGACAGTGAGGCATAGAGGCGGAGCAGCTTCAGAGATGGAATTGCTTCGAGCCGTGAAGATTCGAATGTCTCACTCCCTAGACTGGAGCAAGACCTCACGGGCCTCACTGTGTTCAGCGGTAGAGTGTAAAGGCTATCAGCCTATGCCCGAGAGGGAGTAGCCTAGTTGGAATATAGGAAAAAAAAAAAAAAAAAAATATATATATATATATATATATATATATATATATATATATGTATATATATATATATATATATATATATATACAGTATATGTATATATATATATATATATATATATATATATATATATATAACATATATATACATATATATATACAGTATATATACAGTATATATATATATATATATATATACAGTATATATACAGTATATATATATATACTGTATATCTGACACCGCTCTCCTAGACAAAGTTGAAAGGAAGGCCTTTCGTATCATTAACTCCCGTCCACTCACCAACTCTCTGCAATCTCTCTCTCTCCGCCACAATGTTGCATCTCTCTCGATATTCTATGGCTACTATAATAATCAGTGTTCCTCAGAGCTTGCCCTGTGTATACCACCTCCTTTACGTAGGGCACGTGGTACCCGTGTTGCAACTCAATCCCACCCCTAATCTGTGCAATTCTCCAACCCAAGAGTGAAACGTTACTCTCAAACTTTCTTCTATTCAACAGCTGAGCTCTGGAACTCTCTCCCATAATCAGTCTTTCCCTCTTCCTATGACTTAAATTGCTTCAAACTCTGTGTGTCCAGGCATTTTGGCTCGAGCGTCCCTTGATTTTGGCCCCGTCACTCTTTCAACTATGAGGGAGGCACTCGCTATAGGCAGTTCTGCCTTTTGCCTCCCTCAATCATATAAAACAAAAAATATATATAAACCGATTTTACCTAAGAGATTCAATACTACTTGCAGAATAATAGGTCGCAGAGTTGCGTATGCTTTTTTTTTTGGAGGGGGGGTAATACTAAAATTGCACACCTACTTTATTAATAGTAAGCAAATTAATAGATGATAGTCTATTACTTTTCTGTTAGTCATCAAGTTTTGATGACTAAACAAAATGGGTCTAAAATAGCAAAATAATAGACTAGTATCTATTATTTGCATTATTTGGCATTCATTTTATATATGTCATGATTATTTTGCATCACGCGGGATTCCTTGTTTGAAAATGTCGTCTATAAATAGTACCCGCATGGAGGAGTTGAGAGGTTAAGTGCAACTAAGCCCCATGTATTCTGCGAAGGCAAGATGGCAGGGGCTGGTTGCAGCTAAAAGGGCTTCACATGTCTCACCCCTAGACTGAAACGAGACCTCACAGGCTTCAGCGTTCTATGTGTAACGGTTGAATGTACAGGCTCTCAGCCTATGCCCGAGAGGGAGTAGTTGGAATATAGAAGACAAAAAAACAATAAACAAAAACTCTGGATCTCTATCTCTCATTGTGAATCTAACGGACCTTGATTTTGGCTCTCTGCAACTCTTTCAACTTTGGGGGAGACACAGCTTTGCCGTTTGTCTTCTTCATTCACATTGACAAAATATAAACACTTTATTTGTGGAACTACAGAAGTGAATACATCAAGGAGCACAGTTTACGTTGGTACAATTAAACAAGTGCTCTATTGTATGCGGCTTGTGACGGGCATGATTAATTACACGTAGCTAAGCTATTAGGTTACGAGGGAGTCTGGAACGGTAGTTAAAATCACCTGGGTGGCCCGGGTACAGAATGGGCAGGGGTGTTCAAGGTGGGTGTGGCCCCAAATGTGTTTATAAAGTGTGTGTGTGTGTGTGTCTGTGTGTGTGTGTGTTCTTGAAAGAGAGAGAGAGAGAGCGCACGCGTTATGATGAGTTGCGTGAAATAGTAATTGTTTCACAAACCCTAATACTAATTTCAGGAAGATACTCTTGTTGACAATGTGAGATTGTATAGTGCAACACTTTCATAATAAACTTGGTATCGTACAATTAACCTACTGTTTGCATAATGTGTTCTACTGATGAACCACCTACGACTTCTACCAAGAGTATATTCCAAGTGGAACAGATCTTGTATGTCAACAAGTTTGCACATAAACACTACTAAAAATATATACTGTATATAAAGAGTACTAAACATTTTCAGTGTTAGTTTCCAGCCATGGTTGCGGTTTCAGAGAGAAAGAGAGAGAGAGAGAGAGAGAGATAGAGTGAATATGCACCAGCAAGACAGAGGGGAGGTCAGGTTGGTCATGCGTCGCTCCTGAAGGAATTATGTCTCATTAGCCTCTCTACTGTATTACGCTGTCTGCCGCCCAACCCGCCTTTCACAGATGCCCGCAGGAACACGCACTCGATATACACAACCCAGAACCCTATCAACCACACACTTAATCTCTAAATACCTCTAATATCCCCGACCAATACAGGAGCAAAGGATACCGAGAGAAATGTAAAAACATTTGATTTAATGTTGACTCCGTGGGTATCAAGAAGAGTTTACTATAGAGAGGGTAGTAGCAGCGTTGGCTAATGAACTATATATCGTGTCCGAGAATCTCTCTTAAAAACAGTGAACCTACACTCTCGGGATTGAATAGCTTTTTTCCATTTTGTTTACGATGGAATGAATCAAGAGAGCGACTTCCTGATGGTATAAAATTTTCTCTGGCCACGTCTTATTGCATTTTTTATGGGAGTGAGGGTAATTCCTATACAGCGCAGGGGCACGAGACTGATTTGCGAGGAGGCAGCTTAAAGGGTCAATTAATATGGGTGGTAAGGTACAACAAGGGCGGGAGAGAGTTAAAGTTATATATATATATATATACTGTATATAGAGAGAGAGATTCAAACTTTGTTTACATGTTTGATCATGATACATTATCTTAATATTAATTCAAAACATGGGCATGCACAGACTCTTGTTAATCACTGGTACAGGCTCTTAGTGTACGGTTTCACAGGTTTAATTAACGGAAAAGATATACGAGTCAGTCAGGTTAGGTCTCAGTCCTACCACATGTCGTAGGATATAGCGCCTATGAAACTGTGTAAGCCTCTCGAAGGTACAAACTGCAGTTCGGGTGACCACTCTGGGGTAGGTGACAAAGGCAGAGAATGCCATCAAACTGGGCTGCCTGTAGATGATATCATAGAGAGCTGAGCACTTGGTACTAACTCAACCAATCATTCCGTGCAGGTGCATCTTCAGAGATTCCAAAAATATGTTGGACGTGCTGATCCGAAGCTTCACTGGCTTCTTCAATTTGCAGGATGTGCTGGCACACAACTTTGGAGGTGGTTGCTTACAATTTGTAGGATGTGGCGATTCACAGCTAACCAAAGGCCCTACCAGGCCGGGGTTATTTTGCAGCCTTCCGGCTGGCTCAGTTGATAGCGTGTCTGCTTCCCATCCTGTAGACTCGAGTTCAAGCCCCGCTCAGTTTGAAAGTTTTTTCTGGGATATAGCCGGCGGTTACTGTCTACCCTTGAACAAGGGGACAATGGTCTCTGGTTGATTAATGAAGGTCAAGTGCTTGTGAATCCTCGACGGAGGAGATACAGGCGCTATAGAAGTAACCAGACGATTATTTGTTATATATTTTTCTATCTCAGCAGTGGTGAGCTTGCCAGCCTTTCCTGTGCCGCTGCAATCATCAGATGTTTTATTACTGTGAGCAGCTCCCTTCGTATATGTAACAAGGGCATTTGTTTATTCAGGAAGCAATAGCTATTTCGGGATTTTTCGATCTAAAGTCAGCCAGGAGTTCGCGATGTGTGAATCCCCAGGTATGCAGTGGTCGGGTACTCCCAACTATTAAACTTCCTCCATAGCTAATGATGCGATTAAGATTCCCAATTTATGTGTTAGCTCTGCAGAACTTTGAGAAGGAAACCCGTCCTTTTCGTAAATTAGAGGCATAAAAAGTAAGGAAATATAGCCTATACTGAAGATGTTTTTGTGTTCAAGATATTTCTACTCAGAACCAACTTAACATGTAGATAAAGAGAGGGATGGAAGGAGGGTGGGAGGGAGAAAGAGATATAGAGGAGGAGGGACTGAAGGGAAGAGAAAAAGCGAGAGAGTCAAAAGAATGAAGTTGTACTAAAGGCTGGAATAAGAGAGAGGTGGTAATGAAAGGGAGATGAGACTAGCGGAGTACATTGGGCCATATCTCGTGAAGGAGGGTCGGGCCGCTAGACAGTTATGGGCCGGCATTAATGATGCTCCCTTAAGAGCCCCCAGAATAAATACCATTATGCCTTTCTTACCCCGTGAACGCTAATTTGACCACGGCTGTCACAGGATTACGAGCGAGCCGGTGAGAGAGAGAGAGAGGGAGAGAGAGAGAGAGAGAGAGAGAGAGAGAGAGCGAGTGTTTGTGTGGGTGTAAATATCGGGTACACTGTAAGTGTATGTTTAATTCTATGGATTATCAATTTTGACACTTAATGCCTCTAGTAAAAGACATGGTGAGATATTTATAGTAAAGTCAAACTATTAATATGAAACCTACTGTTTGAAACAGGTGCGCGTGGTCATGCGTACAACCAAAAATAGATCACACACACAATCATAGCACATCTTATTATTATTACACAAGAATCTAACTAAAAACTTGCCCCGCCCTTCTTCAGATCAAAGGCATAATGAGGCCCTGCTTAACATTAAAATTGTCTTGAGTTAGCCAATTTGTGTGCATAATCCTAGTGATAAAAGAGCTACAGACTATAACAAAGATACTAAGCCGGAGGGTGAACGCTTAGTAAATTATGTATGATAAACTAAACTAAGAGGAAAACATGTAAGATAAATTCATGATGTAAGAATTTACCTTAAATGTGCGGAGGATTAAGCATGACGGGTAGAACCAGTAAAGTAAGATATATAGAATAGGTTTAACCACAAGAATGCAAAAGAAAAATAATTACATAATTAGGTGAGCAGATAATGAGACATACTGTCAAAGGTAAACTATTTATATGATGGTAATACTACTTTACTTTTTTGATAACAAATCAAGAGTCTCTCTACAGAAGTAGAAATTAGAGATTGCATTAAAAACAAATCAATGATGGTATAATTGTTGAGTATTAATATAGGATTCAAAAGCAAATTAACGCATGCATTTATGTAAGGTATTATATCAACAGACTTGTGTCATTGAACTGGTATTGATAGCAAAATGTTATTTATGTACATTTAAGTTTTACTAATATTTGTTCAGTCCTGGAACAATGTTCTTAAAATGCCGAGTATCTATTTCAGGCTTCCTACAATACGCAACTAACCATTTTATGTAGTGCAGTAGTTCCTTATTATGCTGGGACAAATAATATTAGAACGTATGACGCACGAACGGTTTATAAAATTTATTTACATAAGTTATAAAGTATATTTGGCAAACATTGGTGACTGGCAAAGAATGTTGATAAATATCTCTCTCTCTCTCTCTCTCTCTCTGTATATATATATATATATATATATATATATATATATATATATATATATATATATATATGTATTTCATTTCTGTGCTGTCTATCTTTCCTCTAACACTACCGACTTTCCCAAATTCTTCGACTAACTAAACTCTAAAGTGGAACACATTCTATCTATCCCTCCCTTCTCTGAAATCTCCATCTTAGGAGATTTCAACGTTCACCACCGCCAATGGCTCTCCTCTCACTCTACTGACCCACCTGGTGAACAAGCCTACGTATTTTCTATCATAAATGACCTAGAGCAGCTGGTCCAGCAACCCACCCGTATATCGGATCGCTTCGGAGATCGGCCCAACATTCTTGACTTATTTCTGACTTCTAACACTTCTTATACTGTCAATCTTTTCTCTCCTTTGGGCTCCTCCAACCATAAACTTATCTCCGTCACCTGTCCTATCCCTTCAGTACGGCCATCCGATCCTCCCAGCCGGCGGCGCTTGTGGCACTTTGGCGCTGCCGACTGGGAGGCTCTCCGGCAGTACTTATTTGATTTCCCATGGAATGATTTCTGCTTCCGTGGCCGAGGACCCTCGGAGAGTGCTGAACGCATTACCGAGGTAATCCTTTCGGGCATGGAAGCGTACATTCCATTTTCTTTCTCTCAGTCTAATGCAAAAAAATCTTGATTTACTCACGTTTGTTCTACTGCTGTTCGCAACAAGGAGGAAGCATTCAAACGGTACCGACGCCTTAAAACTCAAAAATCTCATTCTTCTTATGTTTTTACCCGGAGTCAAGCCAAATCTGTTCTTCGACTTGCCAAGCACTCTTTCATCAATAATAAATGCACTGAACTATCCAACTCTAGCTCTTCCCAAGCTTTCTGGCATCTAGCCAAAAACCTCTCCTACAACTTTTCTTCCTCCTCTTTCCCTCCCCTTTTCCACTCTGATGGCACAACCATCACTTCATCCTCTGACAAAGCTGAACTCTTCGCTCAAACGTTTGCTAGAAACTCAACCTTAGATGATTCCAGTGATATTCCTCCCTCTCCACCCGCCTCTCTCCTACTTATGCCTAATATCCTAATCTCTTCTAAAGATGTACTTTCTACCCTCTCTGGGCTTAATACTAAGAAGGCGTAAGGTCCGGACGGTGTTCCTCCAGTTGTACTTAAAAACTGTGCTTCCGTGCTGACCCCCTGCCTAGGCAAACTCTTTCGTCTCTGTCTATCCTCTAACGTCTTTCCTTCTTGCTGGAAGTTTGCTCTCATTCAACCTGTCCCAAAGAAGGGTGACCGCTCTCAACCCTCCAATTATCTTCCAATTGCTTTCATCTCTTGTATCTCTAAAGTTTTTGAAACTCTTCTTGCTTCCAAATTTCTTAAGCATTTCTCTTCTCATAATCTGCTCTCAGATCGCCAGTATGGCTTCCTTAAGGGTTCCTCTACTGGTGATCTTTCATATCTTACTAACTCTTGGTCATCCAACTTTCGGGACTTCGGTGAGACTTTTTCTGTTGCCCTAGACATATCGAAGGCCTTCGATAGAGTCGGGCACAAATCTTTAATTTCCAAACTGCCCTCCTTCGGTTTCTGTCCCTCCATTTGTGCCTTTGTCTCTAATTTCCTTTCCGGCCGTTCCATAGCTGCGGTTGTGGACGGCCATCGCTCATTTCCTCATCCTTTCAACTCCGGTGTTCCTCAGGCTTCTGTCCTATCTCCTATTCTCTTACTAATTTTCACAAATTATCTTCTCAACTGTACATCCAGTCCCATCCATTCATACGCAGACGACTCTACTTTACACCACTCAATTAGTTTTCCAGAACGCCCCAGCCAGCAATCCCTCAAAAGTAAAGGTAATGAAGCCATAAAATGCTTATCTTCTGATCTACCTACTATTTCCATTTGGGGTAGAGAAAATCTTTTGCATTTAACCCTTAATTAGCGGCGAGCAACATAAGTCGAGTTAAATAAAGCTGGACTATGTGGCGGCGCTCGACATAGGTCGAGTGGCAATTTCAGCACGTAATGTGGCTGAGAGAGAGAGACAAGTGGTGGCAGGAGACTAGCGAGCGTATGACTGCTCCAGACCACCGCGGCGAACCTACTGACACAAATCTCAGCTCCCTCCTCCCTCTCTCACTCGCTACATACTCAATTATGTACTGAAAGTACCGAATTACCTGCTTTTTGCACTCGCGTTGCACGGTTATTGCAAGAAAACTATCCATCATACAAGGATCGTTATGGTGTCATTCGAAAGCTCTGTTTATGCCCTTTCAGGGATAGGTACTTGTTTTACGTTCTGGGTCTTATTTAGGCATGAAAATGATCACGTAAACAGCCCTATTTTGGCTAAAAACACCCCGCTGTGCGGTACACATAAATAAACCGCATAGGCCGCTCGTAAGGTGTTAATGCTTCCAAAACTCAATTTATCCATCTTACTACCCATCAGGAACCTCTAGAGGACTATCCCTTATTCTTCAACAATACAAAAATCAACTCTTCATCTTCCCTCAATGATCTCGGTGTCTCTTTTTCTTCTGCTCTCACTTGGAAAGACCATATTACTAGTCTCGCTAAGGCAGCCGCCCAGAAGCTGGGTGTGCTCAACCGCCTCATGGGGTTCTTTACCCCTGCGCAGCTTCTTGTTCTGTACAGGGACACAGTGCGTCCTAGTATTGAGTATTGTTCACATGTGTGGGGAGGATCCTCTCACACCGCACTCCTAGATAAAGTAGAAAGGAAAGCCTTTCGTATCATTAACTCCCGTTCACTCACCAACTCTCTGCAATCCCTCTCACTTCGCCGCAATGATTCATCTCTCTCGCTATTCTATCGCTACTACAATAATCAGTGTTCCTCGGAGCTTTCCCAGTGTATACCACCTCCTCTACGTAGGGTACGTAGTATCCGCGTTGCAACACAATCCCACCCCTACTCTGTGCAACTCTCCAACCGAAGAGTGAAACGTAATTCTCAGACTTTCTTCTATTCAACTGCTTAGCTCTGGAACTCTCTCTCAGAATCAGTCTTTCCCTCTTCCTAAGACGTAAATTGCTTCAAACTCTGTGTGTCCAGGCATTTTAGCTCGAACGTCCCTTGATTTCGGCCCTGTCACTCTTTGAAATCTAGGGGAGGCACTCGCTGCAGGCAGTTATGCCTTTTGTCTCCCTCATTCACATAGAAAAAAATATATATATATACTGTATGTATATACAGTATATATATTTATATATATACATATATATGTATATATGTATATATACTGTATATAAATATACCGTATACCGGTATATATATATATACATATATACCGGTTATATATATATATATATATATATATATAAAAATATAAATATATATATATATTATATTTATATATATATATATATATATATATATATATATATATATATATATATATATATATATATATATATATATATATATATTTACAGTATATATATATATATATATATATATGTATATATATATATATATATGCATATAAATATATATATACCGTATCTTGTATATATGTATATATACAGTATATATATATATATATATTTTTTTTTGTTTTTCTATTTGAGTGAGGGAGACAAAAGGCAGAACAACCGGTAGCGAGTGCCTCCTCCACAGTTGAAAGAGTGACAGGGCCAAAATCAAGGGACGTTCGAGCCAAAATGCCTGGACACACAGAGTTTGAAGCAATTTAAGTCATATGAAGAGGGAAAGGCTGATTCTTGGAGAGAGTTCCAGAGCTCAGCTGTTGAATAGAAGAAAGTCTGAGAGTAACGTTTCACTCTTGGGTTAGAGAGTTTCACCGAATAGGGGTGGGATTGTGTTGCAAGACGGATATTACTATACAATTACAATACAGTAATATACCTTATAGATGTAAATACTGCATAGCAAATTAAGACACAGATATGATTACAATGGCGTACTTGAAAATAAAAAATCTGTATACACAATTTAACCCTTTCATGCACGACGCACGTGTGGTCGCTATTGCGTCCAACAGGGATACTTTAAACCTTTGTGGCCATCAGGGGTGTTTATAAACCTATAGATTAATTACTTCAACTCTGCAGTTGTCCTTGAGCGAGTTGTGGGCAGAAAAAATAAGTTTGGAGAGGTAATCATGAGATTAAGATCATTTTATTTTGAATACTAAGCAGCAGACCCCGGACCTGAATAGGTTAAGAAATTAAATTCCGGTACCTTAACGCCTACGTTATGGCACCCGTTACCAGACGGATACCGAAGTCCGTCCGCATATTATGAAGCCTGGGAACGAGGCAAGCGGTTGCAGGCAGCGCGGGACCCCTTCATCCATTGCCCACCAAGTTTGGGCCAACACTGATGTAACTTTCAACCCTCTCCTAATTCACTGCAGCATAGTGACCAACCTGGTGAACAAGCCTACAACTTTTCTATTCAAAATGAGCTAGAGCAATTAATCCAGCAACCAACCCCTATCCCGGATCGCTTCGGAGATTGGCCAAACATTCTTGACTTATTTCTAACCTCTAACCCTTCTGCTTATACTGCTGAACGCATTACCGAGGTAATCTTCTCAGGCATGGAAGCATACATTCCATTTTCTTTCTCTCAGTCTAATGCAAAACCAATCTTGGTTTACTCACACTTGTTCTACTGCTGTCTGCAATAAGGAAGAAACATTCAAGCGGTACCATCATCTACAAACTCAAGAATTTCATACTTCCTGTCTTTCTGCCCGGAATCATGCCAAATCTGTTCTTTGATACACCAAGGTAAACACTCTTTCATCAATAATAAATGCACTGAACTACCCAACTCTAGCCCTTCCCAGGCCTTCTGGCATCTAGCCAGAAACCTCTCCAACAATTTTTCTTCTCTGTCTTTCCCTCCCCTTTTCCACTCTGACGTCACTACCGTCACTTCTTTCTCTGACAAAGCTGAACTCTTCGCTAACATTTTCGCTAACAACTCCACTTTAGATGATTCCGGTGCTATTCCTCCCTCTCCACCTACCTCTCTCGAACATAATAATCTCCTCTAAGACTGTACTTTCCACCCTCTCTGGGCTTAATACTAAGAAGGCGTACTGACCGACTGGTGTTACTCCTGTTGTAATAAAAATCTGTGCTTCCGTGCTGACTCACTGCATAGGCAAACTCTTCCATATCTGTCACTCCTCTAACATCTTCCCTTCTTGCTGGAAGTTCGCTCTCATTCAACCTGTCCCAAAGAAGGGTGACCGGTCTCAACCCTCCAACTATCGTCCACTTGCTCTCTTTTCTTGCATCTCTAAAGTTTTTAAAACTATTCTTTCCTCAAAAATTCTTAACCCCTTCTGTACCGGCGACGTCTTTTTAATGTTATTCTTGCTGTATTTAAATGATTTTGTGCAGTTTATGAAGGATCTGTCGTAGTAATAAGGGTTAAGTCAGATTGTTTGAAGTGCAATTACATAAATTCGATTGAAAAAACTAATATAACTTAATAATCGTATATAATATAATTGTCAAATGGAAGGAAAAGCGAATAATAATCAGTTACCCGACATAATATACCTCATGAATACAAGTAACAGGAAAATAGCCAGAGATCGTATCCACACGGAAAATATTAAGAAGAAACTATACACCTAGCATCCGGAGATAATATAGTAATAACAGGAAAATACTCCCTGTAAAGTATATATTATAAGCCAAGGATATATGCCATCTTCCAGAATACTCCCTGTAAAGTATATATTATAAGCCAAGGATATATGCCATCTTCCAGAATACTCCCTGTAAAGTATATATTATAAGCCAAGGATATATGCCATCTTCCAGAATACTCCCTGTAAAGTATATATTATAAGCCAAGGATATATGCCATCTTCCAGAATACTCCCTGTAAAGTATATATTATAAGCCAAGGATATATGCCATCTTCCAGAATACTCCCTGTAAAGTATATATTATAAGCCAAGGATATATGCCATCTTCCAGAATACTCCCTGTAAAGTATATATTATAAGCCAAGGATATATGCTATCTTCCAGAATACTCCCTGTAAAGTATATATTATAAGCCAAGGATATATGCCATCTTCCAGAATACTCCCTGTAAAGTATATATTATAAGCCAAGGATATATGCCATCTTCCAGAATACTCCCTGTAAAGTATATATTATAAGCCAAGGATATATGCCATCTTCCAGAATACTCCCTGTAAAGTATATATTATAAGCCAAGGATATATGCCATCTTCCAGAATACTCCCTGTAAAGTATATATTATAAGCCAAGGATATATGCCATCTTCCAGAATACTCCCTGTAAAGTATATATTATAAGCCAAGGATGTATGCCATCTTCCAGAATACTCCCTGTAAAGTATATATTATAAGCCAAGGATATATGCCATCTTCCAGAATACTCCCTGTAAAGTATATATTATAAGCCAAGGATATATGCCATCTTCCAGAATACTCCCTGTAAAGTATATATTATAAGCCAAGGATATATGCCATCTTCCAGAATACTCCCTGTAAAGTATATATTATAAGCCAAGGATATATGCTATCTTCCAGAATACTCCCTGTAAAGTATATATTATAAGCCAAGGATATATGCCATCTTCCAGAATACTCCCTGTAAAGTATATATTATAAGCCAAGGATATATGCCATCTTCCAGAATACTCCCTGTAAAGTATATATTATAAGCCAAGGATATATGCCATCTTCCAGAATACTCCCTGTAAAGTATATATTATAAGCCAAGGATATATGCCATCTTCCAGAATACTCCCTGTAAAGTATATATTATAAGCCAAGGATATATGCCATCTTCCAGAATACTCCCTGTAAAGTATATATTATAAGCCAAGGATATATGCCATCTTCCAGAATACTCCCTGTAAAGTATATATTATAAGCCAAGGATATATGCCATCTTCCAGAATACTCCCTGTAAAGTATATATTATAAGCCAAGGATATATGCCATCTTCCAGAATACTCCCTGTAAAGTATATATTATAAGCCAAGGATATATGCCATCTTCCAGAATACTCCCTGTAAAGTATATATTATAAGCCAAGGATATATGCCATCTTCCAGAATACTCCCTGTAAAGTATATATTATAAGCCAAGGATATATGCCATCTTCCAGAATACTCCCTGTAAAGTATATATTATAAGCCAAGGATTATGCCATCTTCCAGAATACTCCCTGTAAAGTATATATTATAAGCCAAGGATATATGCCATCTTCCAGAATACTCCCTGTAAAGTATATATTATAAGCCAAGGATATATGCCATCTTCCAGAATACTCCCTGTAAAGTATATATTATAAGCCAAGGATATATGCCATCTTCCAGAATACTCCCTGTAAAGTATATATTATAAGCCAAGGATATATGCCATCTTCCAGAATACTCCCTGTAAAGTATATATTATAAGCCAAGGATGTATGCCATCTTCCAGAATACTCCCTGTAAAGTATATATTATAAGCCAAGGATATATGCCATCTTCCAGAATACTCCCTGTAAAGTATATATTATAAGCCAAGGATATATGCCATCTTCCAGAATACTCCCTGTAAAGTATATATTATAAGCCAAGGATGTATGCCATCTTCCAGAATACTCCCTGTAAAGTATATATTATAAGCCAAGGATATATGCCATCTTCCAGAATACTCCCTGTAAAGTATATATTATAAGCCAAGGATATATGCCATCTTCCAGAATACTCCCTGTAAAGTATATATTATAAGCCAAGGATATATGCCATCTTCCAGAATACTCCCTGTAAAGTATATATTATAAGCCAAGGATATATGCCATCTTCCAGAATACTCCCTGTAAAGTATATATTATAAGCCAAGGATATATGCCATCTTCCAGAATACTCCCTGTAAAGTATATATTATAAGCCAAGGATATATGCCATCTTCCAGAATACTCCCTGTAAAGTATATATTATAAGCCAAGGATATATGCCATCTTCCAGAATACTCCCTGTAAAGTATATATTATAAGCCAAGGATATATGCCATCTTCCAGAATACTCCCTGTAAAGTATATATTATAAGCCAAGGATATATGCCATCTTCCAGAATACTCCCTGTAAAGTATATATTATAAGCCAAGGATATATGCCATCTTCCAGAATACTCCCTGTAAAGTATATATTATAAGCCAAGGATATATGCCATCTTCCAGAATACTCCCTGTAAAGTATATATTATAAGCCAAGGATATATGCCATCTTCCAGAATACTCCCTGTAAAGTATATATTATAAGCCAAGGATATATGCCATCTTCCAGAATACTCCCTGTAAAGTATATATTATAAGCCAAGGATATATGCCATCTTCCAGAATACTCCCTGTAAAGTATATATTATAAGCCAAGGATATATGCCATCTTCCAGAATACTCCCTGTAAAGTATATATTATAAGCCAAGGATATATGCCATCTTCCAGAATACTCCCTGTAAAGTATATATTATAAGCCAAGGATATATGCCATCTTCCAGAATACTCCCTGTAAAGTATATATTATAAGCCAAGGATATATGCCATCTTCCAGAATACTCCCTGTAAAGTATATATTATAAGCCAAGGATATATGCCATCTTCCAGAATACTCCCTGTAAAGTATATATTATAAGCCAAGGATATATGCCATCTTCCAGAATACTCCCTGTAAAGTATATATTATAAGCCAAGGATATATGCCATCTTCCAGAATATAATGTGAGATTCAATTGTTAGTTGACAACAACAATATTTTTTGGAACGCTATCTAATGCAAACATAAATATATACAGTATATATAAGTTATAATGCAAACATAAATATATACAAACATAAATATATACAGTATATATAAGTTATAATGCAAACATTAATATATACAGTATATATAAGTTATAATGCAAACATAAATATATACAGTATATATAAGTTATAATGCAAACATAAATATATACAGTATATATAAGTTATAATGCAAACATAAATATATACAGTATATATAAGTTATAATGCAAACATAAATATATACAGTATATATAAGTTATAATGCAAACATAAATATATACAGTATATATAAGTTATAAATTTAAAGTGGAGTTTCTCAAAAACAAACCTAAACCCTATTCAATTCGCTAGTAGGTATCAGGGAGTAAAATGTTATGGGGGTGACCTGCTTTGTTCTCTCCTTTCTCTCTCTCTCTGGGTTGTATCCATTCGGCCTCATTCAGGCTACTGTTTTGCGACGTTTATCTTCATCCAGGTGTCTATTTCTTCCTGGCGAGCGATAGCTAGCCATCATTGTATGAAGAAATCCGGCTTTGCCGGAGAAATTTTTCTATCGAAAAAGTTACAAATTTAGCCTGCTGTCAAATTTTTTTTAAAGTTATGCTGGCTCGCTACAGCTCACTAGGAAAAAATCGACATCTGGATGGGAATAAACTTCTTAAAACAGTAGGCTGAATGGGGCCGAATGGATGCAACCCAGAGAGAGAGGGAAAGAGAGAGAACAAAAACGAGGTGGCTATGGAAATTATGTTCAAAAGTTTGAACACATAGAGTGGTGCCAGTGGACTGGACGAGAGGAATGATAGTCCCGTTGTATAAAGGTAAAGGTGAACGATATGAATGTAAGTGTTACAGAGGTATTAGTCTGCTGAGTGTGGCTGGTAAGGTGTATGCGAGAATAGTGATTAACAGAGTGATAGAAATTAACGATTGAAATGTGAGTGATGAATAAGGTGAATTTCGAAGTGGAAGAGGGTATGTGGATCACAGTTTTACAGTGAGACAGCTGATCGACAAGGCATGTGAACAAAAAGAGAGGCATGTGGAGTTAAGAAGGCGGAGGAGCAATATGTTGAAGAAAGTGTTCTCAGATGGTATGGTCACATGACAAGAATGCCTGAAGAAAGATATGTTAAAAGTTTGTATGTCAGTGAAGTGGAAGAAAGAAGGCGTGGAAAATCGAGAAGATGGTATGATATGGTGTCAGAATGTGTGTCAAATCGTGAAAAGGAAATGGTTGAAGCAAAAGAATTAGCAAATGTTAGAGAGTACACGAAGGTCTCTGGAACCTTTTAAAGGACAAACCTGGAAGGTATTTAATCTAGATGTTGATGGGAAGAGGCCTTGTCCGGAAGTATAACAACTGAGGTGAAACCATTGATTTCGAGGGCTGATGAGTGATTGGTGCTTCTGAATGCTTGTGTGCTTGCTTTTTGTAGGCGAACTGTTATTATGTGTTCTCCTATCACCTCTTTTTCCTTTCTTGTGCCTCTTGCTGATCCTCCCTACCCCTACTAGCAGTCAAGGCAGGCTACTGACCGACTGACTGACTCAAGGAGAGCTTGGTTGCCAAATATAACCGAGGTGTTTGTTTGATGCTATAATGTTCAATTTTCAACTATAAATAACACTTAATATTTCCCAGAGGGTGGAGTGAGAACCTCACTGTCGATTACTACTAAGAATTGACCACAATCACATTTTTGTGGTTTCTGGTGCTTTACCTCTTTTGAGAAAGACCGCTCGTAGTCAAGGAAGTATGTATGTATATACTCAGGCACATACTCCGTAGCTGGAGGCGGTCAACTCGAGACAGAGCCTGAACAGGGAAAACAAAAAAATACAAATTCACACACATCTAGGTCGCCCAGGAGAAGACCCTCAGACCCAGGCCATTTGGGATCTTTCAGCAAAAGATTCCCAGGTCCCAGACCTCCTGGAGAGGTTCCGGTCTCAGCAGGCAGACACGCAGCAAAGCCTGACCACCACAATGCCCGCCCACCACACATCCAGGCATGACACTTCATATATACCTGCTCCCCGAGCCAGGTGCCTGACGGACTATTATCTAGTCTAACTGGCACCTGACCCCCTCTCCCAAACGACCGTGTTATCACTCTTCTATTCACAAGTATTCTCCATTCATTCCTATTTATTACCATTTCTCTTGCCTGTTCTATAATAATCTATGTATCATCTTAATGGAGGTCTTCCTACCTCTCTACCTCCCCTTGTATCTGACTCACATATTCTCTGTGTAAGCCTTTCATCTTCCATTCGCTCAGCATGTCCATACCAGCACAGCACCCTTCTGTCCACTCTGGCCGACAAAGGTTCCTACCCTACGTATCTCTTCATTCCTCAATCTGTCTCTACGAGTCACTCCATAATTATATACTCCTCAAGCAGCTCATCCCCATCACATCTAGCTTTCTTCTCTCCTTTGCCTTCAGAGCCCATGTCTCAGCCCCATACATCACTGTTGGAAGGAAGAAAAACTTTGAAATACTTTCAGTATGCGATGATGCCATATTATATGTAGTACCTTTACGAACCATATTGAAGTTATTCTTAGACTGATTGGGTTAAATAGTAATCCTTTATTATTAGTTACTGCAAATCAATACAACCAGCTGTATAAGGGTCTTCTCTCATATCTAGCTTAAGTGGGGATGGGCGTATTTATATGCTTCATTTGTTTATATTTTCATTATTTTATATATTTCCTCCCTAGACCTCCATCAAGCTTAAAAAACACTCCTAAGATCCTCCTTCAAGATAATGTTGTAAATTTTTAGATAGGAAAATTTCCCGGCCAAAGGTCGGTTCCTCCTAAAAATTAAGGCTCGCTTTCGCTCGCCAGGAAAAAATCGACACCTATTTGTCACGAAAGGTTTTAAAATTGACAACAAAATGGGGCGAAATGTTAAAATTCGCCAAACTAATGGGCCGAACGTCTTAAAATCTGAAAACTAATTGGGATAAACATGAGTGTGAAGGGGGCCAGAAAACCTAGACGTAATAACTTTTTTTAAAGCAAACCGCTTTTCGATTAATTATTTAAATCGATTCAAAATGAATGTCTTTATTTTTCTGTGGTGGGGAACTTATGACCCAACTTCCAATATACCAAAGGCTTTACAGGTAAAATATTTCTAAACATAACATAATCTCATCTAGCTAATACCCTTCCAATAAAACATTGAATTTACTACATTGTTTGCATATTATTTAGCGTGTAAGTTAATTAAGAACTTTACTAATGACCCAAGTGTATTAGGTTATATCCATTTGAAAAGTTGAACATCTGAATAGGCTGAACTCAATTTCGAAATTAGAAAATTCCGCTCAGCAATTTTCTTCGTATACTAACTTAACAGGGATTACTATCTACTGGATCGTCTAAATCTCCAATTAATTCATTCTTTCTAATTATCAAATATAGCATGGTAAATCCCCAGCCAATTATTAGGTAGCAATCATATCGCTCCAGTTTCGAACACTAAATATAATAGATGTAGATGTATATTCAAAACAGTGATTACAATCTCGTTTACATAATTTGATTTCAGCTATCAAAATATCACCTACCTCGATTACAATTTCAGTTATCAAAATATCACCTACCTCGATTACAATTTACATAACTCAACTTGTTGTTAACGTCCCAATCATTAAATCTAACAATAGCTAATTCCCTTCTGAAAAGGAATATCTTGGTATAAATTATAATTTAATTGTCTTCATTTTATTTAGGTAATACCATTACACGTCTAACAGTTTGTAGATATAAAATATTGCTAACTTATATATATATATATATATATATATATATATATATATATATATATATATATATATATATATTATACTGTATATATGTATACTGTATATATATATATATAATATATATATATATATATATATATATATTATATGTATATATATATAATATATACCGGTATATATATATATGTATATATATATATATATATATATATATATTATATAAACATATATATATATACTGTATATATATATATATATATATATATATATATATATACCGGTATATATATATATATATACCGATATATATATATATATATATATATATATAATATATATATATATATATATATATATACAGTATACATATATATATATATTATATATATAGATATATATATATATAGATATATATATATATATATATATATATATATATATATATATATGCTGTATTAATAATACAAACTACTAAAGAGTTGACTTAGTTTTCGGACTAGCTTTATATTCTCTCACTTCCCACTCTGATTCCACAGCTTGATCACGTGAGCAGGTCGACCACTTGAACCAGCCAGTGGTCAGTCAAAAGTAATTTGAGGTGCTAATTGCCTTAGTTTATGAGGCATAATCACCCTTACCACCCTCGAGGTAGTAATTGGGGCAGTTGTTGTTTCTGCTGCTGTATTTGTCATTATTGTTGTTGTCGTCGTTGTTGACCTAGTTTCCATCATGTCGGTAATGTAACTTCTTTCTATTAAAAATTATGACAGTTTATACGTTCTCTTCAATATTATAAATTTGTATTAATTTGTGTAAACTGGTTAAACATTCATATTCAGCTTACATTAAAAAAAATTTTTTTTAATGACTTCAAGACGATTAGAGTGTCACTATCGTTACAAATTGATTAAAAGTTATTATTATAATATATATATATATATATATATATATATATAATAGGCAGTGTCCACCAACCATTAACTGTCTTCGTGGTGCGATGTATAAGGTGTCGATTTTCGGTGTGAGTATCCTGGGTTCGAATCCACGGACTGCCACATGTGTTTGTAGATTTCATTAATTGATTTTAGGAGTATGGTTGGTTGTTGGAAGAACATAATAATATATATATATATATATATATATATATATATATATATATATATATATACAGTATATATTTTTTTATTTTTGTTTTAAATTTTACTGCAACAATGTTGAACATTATTAATATTGCAAACATATATTACTTTGTTGGTGGTGTAATGGTTTAGGTGCTTATGTTCTGGGTGTGATGTCCCGAGTTCGAATCCCGGGAGAATCATATGCTTTCATTAATTTATTCAAGTGCATTGGGGTTTGTAATGGAGGATTAATATTAAGAACGGGGTGTTCCTTAATTATTGTTTTCTCCTTAAAATATACAAATACATTCGAATGGGTATGAATATCATTACCGTATTAATATTACGTCAAGTTAGGAAAGTATGTTGGATCATAATATGTAGTTCATATTTAGAGCATTGACTACTTCAATTTCAGATGATGTATCCAGCGAGCTGAGTAGGAAGCGAGAGTGTCATCCATTGCTACCCAATAGTTAATGGGATCTATTCGGGCACGAAATGAAAGTTTGTATATTTTATCATCAAATTACATTCTATCATTCTCGATATATTTTGTGGACACACACACACACACACACACACACACACACACACACACACACACACACATGCAGACAGGAGTTAAAACTATACCATATCTCAAGTGGTGCACATGGTAATTAGTATAAATTTAATATTTTCGTTTCAAATGGGAATATTCAGATAGATAATTAAACAAAATAACACTGGATTGCAATATGTACTCATGATTCATGAAATTACTTTAAATAGTAATGCTGAATATAATTTGATTAATACACTTCAAAGAGGACACAACAGGGCAATACAATACCATAATCTAGTTCTGCTTACAAATTAAAGAACTAAAAAATATATAACAAAAAACACTATTTCAGACTGAATCTCATTAGTGTCCGGTACGGCAACTTTGTGTGTGTGTGGGCAGCTTGTTAACGAGGTGGTGAGTGCCACCAACCTGATAACAACATGCCAAGGGGAAAGTGTTTACTTCTATTTGGTTTTCTTATCTGGTGCACTTTGACCTATTGAGTCAAAATTTATACAATGTCCAAAATATACTGTATACAGTCATTGCGCCGGATATAGTTACAAAATATTAGTTATTCAGTTGTAATGCACAACTTTAGTACTATGCCTTCAATGTAGTTGCAATAACGATGGCAGAAAGTCTCTTTAACCAACTTCCTACTAACATCAACAAGATGCTCCACACATACTTCACCTGACTAACTCAAAGATTTCTTATTCTGAATTTAACTCTAAGCCTACACACCGACTTCAACTAGCTCTAACGCCAAACAAATTTCAACTGATTTTTTCCATTAATTTTAACCGATTATAAACTCACACAAACTTCAAATCTATGCCATACATAATTGAACTGAACCTGACCAACCCCACACAGACTCTAACTGACTCTAATAGACTTCAATTTACACTTAGTGAACATCACAGTATACAGTATATTAAGTGATTAACCAACTCCATAAACACTCAGCCGAGTAACTCTAAACAGACTCTTCCCTAACTACAAACAGACTTAAGGGGACATGGGTCGGTTTTCTGGACCACTTTCTCCCTCTTGTTTAGCCGTATTAGTTTTCAGATGTTAAGATGTTTGCCCCATTAGTTAGTCGATTTTAAGACCTTTCGCCCCATTTCTTCGTCAATATTTAGACCTTTCGTGCTATTTAGGTGTCAATTTTTTCCCTGGCAAACAATAGTGAGCCTGTAATGGTGGAAGAACCGGCCTTTGGCCGGGACATTTTTCTACCGAAAAATTTACAAATTAATCTAGAAGGGGGATCTAATGGATTTTTTTTGTTTTTATTTGATGGAAGTCTAGGGAGGAAACTAGAAAAATAATGAATACATGCAAAAATCGCCCAAAAAGTGAACTATCCCCCCTTAATCGAATTTAACTCAGCACACACGTCAAATAACTCCAACCCCAATACATTATATCATACTGTATACACGCCGACTAGAATCACCTCCCCACAGACATCATCAGATCAGACTCAATACACCTACTTCTACCGACCCTCCTTGAAGCGCACCGACCTAAACCCAAGCGCCACATAGTTAGTTTTTCCCGGCCTGATAATTGACCAGTCAGACGTTTCTCAAGCTGATTGGTTCGGCTTGGAAATTAGAGGCCGGCGTACCCAAGCCAGACAAACTGTATCAAGATCACATTTCTTTTCAACCTTCTTTAAGGGGTTAATGCTTGATTTTTGGCCTATATTTTGTTTTATTAATTTTTGTTTTGAGTTTCCTCGCTAGACCTCCATCAAGCTTAGAAAAACACCCCCTAGACCCCCTTTCAAGACAAATTTGTTAAATTTTCGGTAGAAAAAAATCCCGGTCGAAGGCCGGTTCATTCTAAAATTAGAGGCTCTCTATCTCTCGCCAGGAAAAAATCGAAGCCTAAAGGGTACGAGATGTCTAAATATTGTTAACAATTAAGGCGAAAGGTCTCAAAATCACCAAACGAACGAAATCAACGTCTTAGAACCTCAAAACTAATATGCTAAACATGAGGGAGAAGGGGGTCCAGAAAGAGCGATTACTACCCCATTAACGCCGAGTTACACACCGCGTACGACTCCTCCCCACACCTCTCCTGTGACTCAGCCCCTATATTAAAAAGACATAGGCCAACGACAAACACATCAAGGGACTGGAGTTTTCGCAGAGAGGTTCCAGTCCTGACGTTACTCGTGACTTCCAGTGTGCTGGCTTAATATTCCAATAGGGTTAATAGCCTCTGAAGTCCTAGTTTAGATAGCTAACGACAAACATCTTGATGGCAAGAATACTACGAAAGGTTGGGTACGTGCAGGTGGGTATGTACTGTACACTACTTTATCAACGCTATACTTTCGCTAGCTTTAGTTAGATTTAACTAGGTGCAAACAGTCTCGTAAAGACCAATAGATGTGGTAGGGTGATCATTTTAGTTTTTTGTTTTATTCAATATTTAATTTCTATTACTACAATATATTAATATATTGATCATGCAGGTACCAATATTACTTTATATTTTACCTTGAGTAAATAATATAATCGAATTGCTGTAGGTAAAACTGGCGACCCTTGC
Organism: Paralithodes platypus; assembly: GCA_032716605.1. Taxonomy (NCBI): domain Eukaryota; kingdom Metazoa; phylum Arthropoda; class Malacostraca; order Decapoda; family Lithodidae; genus Paralithodes; species Paralithodes platypus. The sequence continues at coordinate 21,884,718 of CM064566.1, forward strand.
ACCAATAAAGTTGTCCAGTCTCATTTACTAAGGCCAATCTTGATCTCTTGACACCTCATGTTTACACTAATTTCATTTTTTCCATCTCGCTGTATCGCCCATGAACGGGGTCGCCGACAATCTCCCGAGTGTTTGCATGTTCGCTCCAAACCACGGGAATGCGCACGCACAGTCAACGCCAAAAGCTTGTGCACTTATGTATTACAACAAATCAAGTTTTCTCATTAAGAAAAATGAAATAAATACTCCATATTGCAATTAAATAAAGTATTACTATTCATTTTTTCAATTACATGATTTAATAGAATACCTAGCGACTTTTATCCATAAAAAAACAACAACAAATAAGTTGAAGTGGGGAGGTATGAAAAATAGCTAGGATAATGCCATTTCGAAGGTCTGGTAACCTTGATGAAAGTATGTGGACTATAATTGAGGAGCAACAAAAGGATAATTAACTTGTGTGTTACTTATATTTACATATATATCGCAAGAGTTCGTGTATCTTATCTATCAATGAGGCTAATGTAAGTCCGTAAGAAAGCAAAGTTAAACCTAAGCACATTGATAGATAATAATACACGACTATTTGACATAGATACAAATATACCAATAACAAACAAGAAAGTTAATAATGATTTCCCCTCGATTATATTTTACACTTTCTCATCAAGGTTACCAGACATTTTGCACTGGACTGTAATGTAGCACAAAAAAGAGGCCTTCTATTGAACATCAGCGAGACTACATGTTACATTATGAGCGGGGAATATAAACACTCCTTCCTTGGCGGGATGGTCCAGTCACCCTTTGAAGCTTTAAGGGGTAGGTAGTCGTTTTTTTTTTCTAGACCCCCTTCTCCCTCATGTTTAGCATATTAGTTTTGAGATTATAAGAAGTTATTTTCGTTAGTTTGGCGATTTTGAGACCTTTCACTCCATTTCTTTGTAAATATTGAAACCTTTCGTGCCATTTAGGTGTCGATGTTTGTCCTCGCGAACGATAGCGAGCCTGTAATTTTAGAAGGAATCGGCCTTCGGCCGGGATATTTTTCTACTGAAAAATTTCCAAAATTATCTTGAAAGGAGGTCTAGAGGGTGTTATTTTTAAGTTTGATGGAGGCCTAACGAGGACACTTAAAATATGTTAATAGATAAATATACAGGCCAAAAAAACATGCACTACCCCCTGAAGGTTCATTTACTCCAAGGCTTTTTACATCAACTTTGTTTTGTTTGTTTTATACTCTGAAGTGGTAGCTTCTGAAGTAAACGTTTATAGGAATCCTGTCACCTAAAGTAATCGACTTGCAGCATAACCAGCGATGCCAGGGGAAAAGAAATTCCCAAACTTTGCCAGGATGCAGTTGCCGATCAAAACTTGCTGGAAAAAATGGTGGTGTGAATTGAAGTTGAGGTTTGAGCCTGAGGTGGGTAGATTGGTGGTCGGAGCGAGGGGGGGGGGGGGGAGACATCTTTGTTGGCGTATTCCCGCTTGTTATGGACATGTTGCCAATTCTCATACCCAATTTAAGTGTGTATGTTGCGTTATTGATCGTCTGTTAGGTAACCAATCTCTTCTGGGTAGATCAGTAGGCCTCTTATATAGATTATCGTGTTCTTACCTTTTAGTGCTTGTATATCCTAAATCCGGTTTGTTTTACTCCTCTTATGTATCGGGAAAAGTAAGGCGACGGTCACGTGACGTTTCAAACACACACACACACACACACACACACACACACACACACACACCTCCCCGTGGCGTAACTGATAGCGCGTCTGGCTCACAACCAGAAGGTCCCGGGTTCGAGACCCGGGCGGGGAATAGACATTTGGGCAAGTCTCCTAACGGTGTAGCCTCTGTTCACCTAGCAGTATAAATAGGAACCTGGTATAAGTGGACGAAGTTGTGACGTTCCATCTGGGGTTGGTGATCGGTTACAAGGTGAGATGGGTATCGTACTGGTCAACCTAAGCTACTGGTCAACCTAAGCCTTAGGGTGAGACTGGTACCGTAGTGAGCATGGTATAGTACAGATTAACCCTAAGCCTTCGTTTCCAGATGTCGCCAATTGGCTAAAATACAGACTACACACACATCCACAGCCATTCCAACGATACATAAACACTTAACATGCATTTCACGCAGTACATTCCCAGTTAAGGAGGCGCGATAATAATGAGCTTAGCTCGCATTGCTGGATTCCCCTTGACGAACAAGCAAGTGAAACAAAAAAAAGTTAATTACACACACACACAGGGCCGGAATGGTCCAACATACTCGCCCAGGTGGTTACGGACAGAGTACTCCAGGGTTCGAATCCCCCCAGAATACCAAAATTTATTTATTTTTTCTCAGCCATCCCGACGGAGAAGGATTGTATCGTGGACGGTCCCTCCCTATACTGCTATCATCTTGTGTTAGCCCACACGTAGTATCACCAATATAATGTGCATCTGCGTATATACGAGTGTTGAAACTCGGCACCTCAATGCACTATGTGCATTGTACTGTACTTAGGGTAAGAGGAACTCTGTAAATATTCATCCTCAGGACTGCATTTTATTATTTATATACACGCACGCACCCACATACATACAAATCTTAAAAAGAACATACACATTAAATCCAAGGAACTACAGAGTAACACCAGTGATCTTTATACAGCGTTAGATAGTTATCCATGTAAGGCTAGAACATCAACGCCATCATAAAAAATAATCCAGTTATAAAAGTACCTGAAGTTACTACACCTTGGAGTCGATATAGGCATTTGTCTGGATAATGCAACTTGCTCACAGCTGTTAATGGACACGAACGTAACATTTGTAGTACCTATATAAGTGCACAAACCAGTGAGCTTCATAACCAAAGGCCGGTTGACTCTTAGCGTTTTTTCTGGAATCTTTACTGGGAATCTATGTTCTAAAATATTCCTGATTCCAGTTCATATATTTATATACTGTATATGTATATACTGTATATACTTATTTTACTATTGTGTGTGTTTGTTTTTCTAGCCATCTAAAGATAATCTAATGCAGTCTATTTATTGATAGTGATAAACATGACTCAAAATGTTGCCAGAATATTGAAGCCGCCAATCGCCGATAGAACCACTCGTGTGAACCTACTTTGAGTAGGACCAAATTCAATTACCTTTCTTTCAATTCACACAAACAAAATTGGAAGAGCAAAGCCCTTCCTGTTGCTAATGACTATGACCCTTATAACTACACTCAGTTCATTCTAGGGCGGGCACAAATTGAAGCCCCTAACCTCTCATAACTCAAAAAGGACTAGAGTAATCGAACTAATGTTTCTACCAAATAGAAATGCTTGTCTAGGGAATATATGTTTATAAATTGACAGCTCATTTGCTCTAGCCCTTTTTGAGTTACAGAGGTTAAAGGTTACGATTTCTGCCCAACCTAGAATGAACAGAGTATAACAGATCCATCGGAGATACAGAGGAGCTATATATACTGTAGATAGAGGAGAGGACCAGGGAGGTGGTTGATAAAGGCGTAGGACATATTTTAGTATTACGGCTTTTTCCTAACTCTCTTAAGGGGAGATAGACCGTTTTGCAGTACACCCTTCTCTCTCATGTTTAGCACCCTTACATTTCTGATTTTAAGACGTTTGCCACAATAGTTTAGCGATTTAAAGACCCTTTGCCTCATTGTGTTGTCAAATTTAAGACCTTTAGTGCCATTTAGCTGTCGATTTGTTTTCTGGCGAGCGATAGCGAGCCTGTAATATTAAGAGGAACCGGCCTTCAGCTGGGAGGTTTTTCCACCAAAAGATTTACAAATTTATCTTGAAGGCGGGTCTACGCTGTGTGTTTGTGTGTGTGTGTGTTTTTGTTTTTGTTTTTTTTAAAGCTTGATGGAGGTCTAGCGAAGAAACTAAAATTAATGAATAAGTATGCAAACAGACCATAAAGCAGCCACTATCCCCTTACTTCAACACATCTAACAGTAAACAGATGGACAAAAGCATGGATTGTATATATTTTAAGGAGTCGAAGAAAACGGAAGATCTGTTATTTGGAGTGGTTAACCCCTTGTGAATATTTATTCTGGCTGTCATTAGGCGATTTTATACAACTTAGGAAGGATCTATGGGCATCAAAAGGGTCAAGACTATCTCAATGAACCTTCTGACATCCATATACCTTTCCTAAGCTGAAATAAATCGTCTAATAATAAACCCGAATAAATTGTCGAAGCGCGTCATAATCCTCAATGGGTTAAGGGGAGGCAGACCGTTTTTCTGGACCCCCTTCTCCCTAATGTTTAGCCCCACTAGTTTTGAGGTTATATGACGTTCAGCCCATTAGTTTGGCGATTTTAACACCTTTCGTCCCATTTTGTTGTCAATTTTAAGACCTTTCGTGCCATTTTGATATATATTGATATTGATATATAAATGGGACGAAAGGTTTGAAAATCGACAAACTAATGGAGCGAACGTCATAAAATCTAAACATTAATGGGGCTAAACATGAGGAAGAAGGGGGACCAGAAAAACGACCCAATGCTACCTCAGTCACACCAACTATATGTTCGGCAACTTTCAATCGGCAAGTATACCATGACATCTTGTGTGGAGTATTTTTCCTTTGTTAAGGCAACATAATTGAAGATAAATTATTATACATGGCAGAAATCATATATTACATTTACACATTTGAAGCTTACAAAAATGACGGAAATAATGATGATTCGGCGCTTAACGCTTGAGCTACTACGATATTATATTATATTTTGATCCTGGATAACGATAGACGATTGAGAGTTTAACTAATGAAATTAAAATGTTAGACCCAATGGTCCTTCTAAGATGCCTCATTGAGAATGTTATTAGTTTCAGTTGTATATTCTGGTTCGGCCACGGGGAACGTATGGAGAGCGACAGAATTACTAAGAGAGTATACGAGAGTGAGGTGGAAAAACAGAGAGGGTGAGGTGGAAGGATGGAGTTAGGAAGTATATGAGCGAAGGCGGTGCTGGATGGGAGGAGGGGCGTCGACTGATTGGGGACAGAGGTGCATGGGGGCGTTTCGTTCGTGGCCAACTCTTCTGGGATCACGGCGTCCGGCAATAAGTAGATAGATAGATAGATCATTATAAAATTTGATTAAGCTTTAGAAGGATCTGTGGGAGTCAGGGACATCCAATAGTTAATCTTGATACCGATATATTCCTAGAGATTCTTCATAAACTGCATAAAATCGCGTCATCGTAGCCAGAATAAAATTAAAATAAGCGTCCTCATATCGTGAAAGGGTTAAACAAAAAGTCTAATAATAGCAAGAATGTGAAACTAAATCTCGCCCTTGTACTGAAAGGGATCCTGGGTGTGGAGCGAGTAGGAATCTCTTAACAAGGGTGCTAGCGGCGGTTGGATTTTTTTTTCGTCTACACGGTATTTCGCACACGTTCAGTCATTTACTCTAACGGTTATTTCAGAACTTGCTTCAAAGAAACTTAGTATTGTATCATATTTTGTTTGTGTTTTTTCTATGTGGATGAGGGAGAGAAAAGGCAAAACTGTCTGTGACGAGTGCTTCCCCATCGGAGTTGAAAGAGTGACAGGGCCAAAATCAAGGAATGCTCGAGTCAAAATGTATGGACACACGGATTTTGAAGCAATTTAAGTCATAGGATGAAGGAAAAATTGATTCAGGGAGAGAGTTCCAGTGCTCAGCTGTTGAATAGAAGAAAGATCGGGAGTATCGTTTCACTCCTGAGTTGGAGAGTTGCAAAAAGTAGGGGTGGGATTGTGTTGCAAGATGGATGCTACGATGTGAACAATACTCAATACAAGGATGCACTGTGTCCCTGTACAGAGCAAGAAGCTGCACAGGAGACACCAAGAATATTGAGAGAAGATGAAGGATTGATTTTTGTATTGTTGAAGAATAAGAGATAGTCCACTGGGAGTTCCAAACGGGTAGATAGATGGAGAAATTGGGTTTTGGAAGCATTACAGGTAACAAAGTTTTCTCTGCCCCAATTGGAAATAGTAGTTAGATCAAAAGATAAGTGTTGCATGGCTTCATTACGTTTGTCTTTGAGGGATTGATGGCTGGGGCATTCTGGAAAACTAATCGAGTAGTGTAAGGTAGAGTCGTATGCGTATGCATATGAATGGATGGGACTGGAGGTACAGTTGAGAAGATCGTTTATGAAAATTAGAAAGAGAATAGGAGATAGGACAGAGCCCTGAGGAACACCGGAGTTGATAGGATGAAGAAGTGAGTGATGGCCATCCACAACCGCATCTATGCAACGGCCGGAAAGGAAATTAGAGACAAAGGCACAGATATATATACTGTATATATATATATATATATATATATATATGTATATATATATATAAACCGGGTATATATATATATAATATATATATATATATACCCGGTATATATATATATATATATATGTATTTATATACTGTATATATATATATATATATATATATATATATATATATATATATATATATTGGGATGGTGTTATATTCATGGCAAGAGTTCAGAAATTCTATATCCAGCTCGATTTTCTTTGCCTTCTGATGTGTTTTTTCCAAGGATCTATAGGTAATAAGGGTTGGTCTTCCATATCTTTTTGTTAGTATGTCAGCTGGTGAACCGGGGCACCGTAATTTCCATAATAGTAGGATAAAGTAGGGATAAGACGCCTGGACCCATCTTTATTCTCGAATTTTCGGCTTACATTAAGCCATCTTCAGGAGTACCATATAATCCCTAAAAAAATAAAAAAGTAAAAACTCATAACAGAAGGAACAACGGGATCACTAATAAGTCAATGAAAAATTAATAAACAATTACAATCTATTCAAATAATTAAAAGTTTAAAGTTTATAAAAACCTGAAACCTCACAGTTAGAAGTAGAAACTGAAACATCTAATTAAAAATATATATCGCTATCTCGTAATTTATTTAAGAACATAGTGAACTATCAACAGACTACACCTTTTACAAAACATAATACAAAAATCACATAATACATGTACACTTACCTAAGTACAGGGAAACAAAAGACCAGACACGTTCACAGAACTGGGTGTGGGAGTCAACTAAAACACCGCCATAACTCAAGTGACTGTGGAGCTGTGAAAAGAAATCAAATTAAAACAAAAGTGATCGAAAAATTTGAAAAAAAAAGGAGAAAGAGGATTTTTTTTTTACAAAAAACACAATCACAAATATTTAAGAGTTGTTCGAAACATTAAGTTCTGGATTGAACTTCTTGAGCAATTTTTCTCCAATGAGCGCGTCTGTATGATGCCTAAACTTCGCTAATATTTGAAAATCTTTATCAGAGAAACGATGATCGTTCTCATGGGAGTGATTACGGACGGCAGAAAATGCAATCTTTTGTAAAAAAATACCTGACCTGTAACTTTTGTCAATATGTTCGTATACCCTTATCTTGAATGAACGGCTAGTACATCCAATATACCCAGCATTACAGCTAGGACAAGTAAATCGGTAAACGATATTCGAACATAGAGGGTCTATCACACGGTCTTTGAAATTAAAATATTAACCAATTTTGAAGTCATTAGTGAATATAATCTTAAAGTTAACTGCAGGGAATGAATCTTTTAAAATATTTTGAGCAATTTTCCGAAATTCGTAACTAATGTTACCATAGAAGGGCATCTTGATATACTTAACTAATTTAGGAACATCATACTTGGGTTAACTGGCTCCGTATTGTTTGACATTCAAAAACTTCTTTAACCCTCGTCTATCGGGGCCCGACTTAAGTCTGTATAGAAAAATTTGGACTATGTGGCGGGGCCCGACTTAAGTCCGAGTGCGATTTTGGCGCAATATTGGCTCTGAGAAAGAGACGAGTGACGGGAGGAGCATGGGCTACTTCATGACCGCTCGCCACGGCCGCCGTGGACCAACTGAGATGTACTCCACTTACATCCACCTTCACTCCCTCGCTACATACGTAAGTATATAAAGAAATTATCGTATTTTAGCGATTTTGCCCTTCGGTTGCACGATCGTTGCAAGACAACCAGTGATCGTAGAAGAATGGTTCGGGTGTCATTGGAAAGCTTAATTTACGCCCTTTCAGGGATTCATACTTGTATTATGTTCTGGGTCTTGTTTATGCATGAAAAAGAGCACGGAAATAACCCCATTTATGGTAAAAAAAGAACGCTGAGCGGCACAGTGAAATATACTCCACCACCCGCTCTTTGAGCGTTAAGATACTGTTGAAAAGATCTTCCTTATAATTTTTATTAACAAAGTAGTCCCTTAATTTGGTTATCTCCTCGTGAAGCGTGACATAATTAGAGCAAATTTCATAAGCTCGATCCAGCAAAGTTTTAATAGAGTTGATTTTGTAAAGTTTCGGGCAAAAGCTGAACCAGCTAAGACCCTGTCCTGTGTGAAATTTAAAGTTTACAGTAAAGATTTTTGTAATAGTCATACATATAGAGATTGGCAAAATGTACTTCTGGAAAAGGAAATCAAACTGCAGAAGAAGAAACTGAAAACGACCTTCGATAACTTTTCTAGTCTAAAAACGGCCTTTAAGAACCAGGTATCCTTTTTTGACTTTTGGACCTTCTTTCATAAGATATATGAGCATACTAGTGAATTCACCAAGAAGACTAAGATTAGACATGAAAGGAAGATAGATTTTCTCGGTATACACTCTGTTAGACACAACGAAAGTTCAATCTTTAATATATCCAGTAGACAATTAACAACAAGGGAGAAGACAGTATTAATGTTAGGGCTTGATTTCTGTATCCCTTTCTACAAAAACAATTGGCTAATACATTACTTATCTTTGGAAACAGTTTGTAACACGGTTCAAGACTGTATTAAGAGTCTGTATCTTAAAGGAGATTTGAACAATGATGTAGTTGATAAACTCAGAGAAATAGGCAATACCAATTATAGATTATCCAAAAGAAACTTTAGAGATATTGAATCTATAGTTTTCAAGAAAGAAGATTTAGTATTACTTAAGGATATTTTTATTTAATTTTTTATTTTTTTAAAGAGACAATGAACGGAGGAAGGAAAACACAGATAAAACACAAAGGTCCATGTGCCTAAAGGCATCCTCCATTCATAAAATGTTTGTAACAACTGGATTTAAACTGTTGTAGATTGTAAGTTTGTGGAAAGCAACTCGAGGGAAGTGAATTCCAAAGAGTAGTAGTTCTGGGGATAAATTAATTTTGATAAGCAGAAGTTCTGCATTGTGGAGGAGAAAGTGTAAATTCATGGGCGCTCTCAGCTGCCCTAGTTCTACGGGGAAAGATGTGGAGAGGCGGCACAATTGAAGCAAGTTCCTCGGAACAATTTCTGTGAAAATATCTGTAGAATAATGCAAGGGATGCAACGTTTCTTCGTATGGATAATGTAGGAAGGTCCTGTGTGATTGCAGGGTTATTGATTAATCTAATAGCTTTATTTTGAATTTTGTCCAACTGCCTCAATGCAACCACTCCACTTCCACTCCACAGAGGTGAACAGTAATCCATCTGAGAACGCACATGACTTTTATATATTACGGCCAACTGCTCGTCAGTGAAGAATTCTCGAACTCTGTACAGGAGTCCCAGTTTTTTAGAGGCATTCTTAGCAATGCTTCTAACATAATGTGTCCAGCTCAAGTTAGTAGTTAATGTTACACCGAGAATGTCAATACTAGGGGAAGTGGGAATATTTACATCATTAAAAATATATGGGAGTCAGTGAGATTCTGTCGGTTAGAAAATTGAATGTACTTGATTTCTGTGCATTAAAGGAAACTAGATTCTTTTGTCCCCATTCATTAATTCTAGAAAGGTCCTGGTTCAGAGAAATTGCAGTGTTTATTTTTGAATTTATAAGATCGGGTTGAGTGAAAGAATTGGTAAATGTGAAGGAACTGTGGAGTGTTGAGTCATCTGCGTAGGAGTGTATTGGATTATGAGTGGTAGATATGAGATCATTGATATGAATGAGGAACAGAGTTGGGGCCATAACTGATCCCTGGGGAACACCAGCATTTATTGAGTGAAATTTAGAATAAAGGCCATCTACCATTACACGTATTTTTCTGTTATGAAGATAAGAAGAAATTAGTGGAACTAATGATGCAAGGCCGTAGTGTGACATCTTCGACAATATGGATTGATGCCAGACTCTATCAAATGCCTTTGATATATCCAGTGCTATTGTATGTGTTTCACCATGTTGGTCTGTAGCTTGGTTGATTTGATGCGTAAGAAAGCAAAGAATGTCTGCAGTTGATCGACATCGTCTAAAACCATATTGTCTATCACTGATTAATTTATTATTCTCAAGATGCTTAATTATGTGATTATTTAATATAATTTCAAAGACTTTACCAAGAGTGGAAGTTATAGCTATTGGTCTGTAGTTTGATAGATCTGAAGAGGCACCTTTTTTAGGAACTGGATGGTTGTTTGCTTCTTTCCAGGAAACTGGGAAGCATGAGTATGAGTACACAGACGGAAAAACTTTGCCAATACTGGAGCGAGCACCAATGAGCAATTCTTAAGTACTATTGGAGGAATTTCATCTGGACCAGTAGCTTTATCTACTGAGAGATTCTGCAAAATAGTTTTGACATGTCTGGTGTGGATCTTAAGTGAGGGAATTTCAGGCGATTAAAGTTAAGTACAGGGACATCTTGATTTATTTCATCTAATGAAATGAGTTATGAGTTGATGGAGAAAATATCCGCAAAAAGGTTAGCTTTACCTCGTGGGTCACTTACAAGATTGCCAGTATGAGATTTTAATGGTGGAATGGATGAAGCAGTAGTGAAGTTGGATTTGAATGAGTTAAGAGTAGACCAAAATATTTTGTTATCATTTGGATTATTTAGAAGTTTATTTGCCTGCTTGTGGAGAAAGTTTGATTTAGTTAGATTTAATACAGTTTTGGCATGATTTCTGATGTTTCTAAAGTAATTAAAGGCTTCATGTGTTTTTTATCTGGTGTATGCATTGTAGGCTATTGCTTTTTGTTCAGTTACTCTAGCACAATTATGGTCAAACCATTTAGGTGAATTAGATCTTTTACTGTACTTTTAATAAGGAATAAAAGTTTCCATTCCAATTTTTATAAAATCTTGTATGTGGCTCAAGGTGGAGTATGCATCATTAGAAAAGAAAGAGGTCCAGGGAATATCAATAAAGAAATCTTGAAGACCCTCCCAGTCTGCCCTATCGTAATGCCATTTAGTCACCAAAACAGGTTCAGAGTGGGAAGGTGTGGTAGGTGATAGACAGGTGGCCTGTATCAGACAGTGATCAGAAGATCCAAGTGGGGACCTCACTGTAACATCATAATTTTCTGAGTTGGTTGTTAAAAATAAGTCCAGTAGGTGGGAATTATGATCAGGATTATCTGGTACACGGGTTGGTTGGTTGACTAGTTGAGTGAGATTAAATGAGTGCAAATAGCTCACATTCAAGACCAGTATCATCAGTCCTGGCTGAATGAGTGAGCCATTCAACATTATGGACATTAAAATCACCCAACACAGTGATTTCAGAAGAAGCATTTAAGTTGACGACACTGAGTTGTGAGGACAGAGAATCAAAAAGACTTTGCTCTGGAGGAGTATTTGGGGAACGGTAGATGCAACATATGTATTTAAATTTACCAGCCGAACTTAATTTGTATATAGAATAATCAAAATAGGGACAATTGAAACTAGTAACCTCCTCCAGGACAATTTCAGATTTTGCGAAGCAACATACACCTCCTTTAGGTCTGACATTTTGGAGCAGTTGATAACCTGGAAAATTAAATCTAGATGTGTCAGATGTGGATGTTACTTGAGTCTCTGTCAAAAAAGGAGAGTAGGGGATTCTGCTTGAAGAAATTGGTGTACAGAATTGATGTTAGAGTGAAGTCCCCTTATATTGCTAAAGAAAAAGCTGCACCGACGAGCAGCTTTGTGACGTTGCAATGCTCTTGACACAGTCGCATGATGACGACCAGGAGGGCCCTGTGTCGATGACCCAACCCTGCCGGGGGTGGATATCCGAGGGACCACCAGGTTTGCTCTTAACAATTGTACTGCCATGATTTATTAGGTAAAGATATGTATAGTGTTGCATGTATGATATGTAGTGGGAAGAGTAGTGTTTTATGGATAGAGGATAGCGATGTAGGGCAATGTCGTGAAGTTGGATGTGTATGTTATATACAGAGGGTTTTCCTGATACCCCTGATGTGTGAGGCAGAAAGATATGTATCCAGCTACCAAGGCCTGGGAGAGAAAATGGAATTCAGGCTATTCCCTGAGTCTCCCGAAACCTTGGCGGTAGTACTTCCCTGGGCGGGGCTGCCTACCCCTACTACTAGGGAAGGATGACTCTATTATTATCGTTAGAATTGACAAGGGCAGAGAAGTTGTTATTATGGATAGATGTGAATATTTAGCCAAGATGGATAGTATTTTAAATTATAAAACCAAATTTAAAAGGGTTAAGAGTGAAGTTTTTAACGTAATTATCCAAGGTGAGAACAGACTAAACAGGATTTTAAGAGCAATCAAGGACAATATTGGGTCAACAATTTTCAGTGAATTATATGCTTTTGGCTCTACTCCAGAAATTGCCTATGGCCTACCCAAGGTGCACAAACAGGGACTGCCTCTTAGACCAATTATCTCTACAATTAAAACTGCTGGATACAACTTAGCTAAATTTCTACAACCGCTAATAACTCCACTTACATCCAACGAATATACTGTGTCGAACTCCAGAACCTTTGTTAGTGAATTTCGTGAGTTAAATTTGCCCAATAAATACGTCCTAGTCAGTTATGATGTGGAGTCCCTGTTCACTAATGTACCCTTGGATGAGACCTTGGACATAATCTTGGAGAACTATGAGCCTAATAAATTTGTTTGGTATAGCTAAAGACATAATGAGGAAGTTATTTAGATCTGTCACTTCGGAATCTTGTTTTCTTTTTAATAATAACTTATATAGTCAAACCGATGGTGTATCCATGGGAAGTAGTTTAGGCCCCCTTTTCGCTAATGCTTTCTTATGCAACAAGGAAGTTCAATGGCTAGATAACTGTCCACTTATCTTTAGACCTATTTGGTACAAAAGGTACGTGGACGAGACCTTTCTTATCTTTAGGAACGATCATGATAACGAATGTTTTTTCAAGTATATAAATAAATAGCACAAAAAACATTAACTTCACAAAGGAAAAAGAAAACAAAAAATCTCTGAATTTTTTTGGATGTCCTCATAACAAAAACTAAAGATGGATTATGTACAGGTGTTTACAGAAAACCAACTCACACAGGACAGGGTCTTAGCTGGTTCAGCTTTTGCCCGAAACTTTACAAAATCAACTTTATTAAAATTTTGCTGGATCGAGCTTATGAAATTTGCTCTAATTATGTCCCGCTTCACGAGGAGATAACCAAATTAAGGGAGTACTTTGTTAATAATAATTATAAGGAAGATCTTTTCAACAGTATCTTAAAGAAGTTTTTGAATGCCAAACAATACGGTGCCAGTGAACCCAAGTATGATGTTCCTAAATTAGTTAAGTATATCAAGATGCCCTTCTATGGTAACATTAGTTACGAATTTCGGAAAATTGCTCAAAATATTTTAAAAGATTCATTCCCTGCAGTTAACTTTAAGATTATATTCACTAATGACTTCAAAATTGGTTAATATTTGAATTTCAAAGACCGTGTGATAGACCCTCTATGTTCGAATATCGTTTACCGATTTACTTGTCCTAGCTGTAATGCTGGGTATATTGGATGTACTAGCCGTTCATTCAAGATAAGGGTATACGAACATATTGGCAAAAGTTACAGGTCAGGTATTTTTTTACAAAAGATTCGCTAAATAGTCATGCTCCTAGGTAAAAAATATGGTCTAAAGCCCCATCATCCCACCCCCAAGGGGCCCACCCCTAGAAGGACCCCCCCCCCCCCCCCTCCCTTCTCCCCAGCAATACCCCTCCCATCCTTTCCCACACCCATAGGAGTGTCATAGTATTGTAATCACTGTGTATGTTTATGTATACACATTTTTGTTGTGGCAGTAAGGATGATGGCGTTCTGAAGAAGAGATGATAATGGTGATTATGGTACTAGTAGTGATGGTGTTGGAGATAGTGGTAGTATTTGTAATGGTGGTGATGATATGTAGTGATGACGATAGTGTCCTAAGTGTAGTAGTGATTGTGGTGGGGATTATGGTAGAGGTTATTAGGTTTACAGTAGTGATGATGATGGTCATTATGGTGGTGGTGATTGTGAAAGTAGTTGTGATAGGGGTGGTGATAGTAGTAGTGAGAATGGTAGTAGTCATAGGGATGATGGTGGTGGTGATAGTGGTAGTGATGATGGGGATAGTAATAGTGATGATGGTGATAGTAATGATGAAGATGGTGATAGTAGTAGTGATGATGGTGGTAGTAATAGTGATAATGGTGATAGTAGTAGTTATAATGGTTACAGCAGTAGTGATGATGGTAGTGACGATAGTGAAAGAACTAGAAATGCTATTGGTGGTGATAGTAGTAGTGAGAATGGTAGTGGTCATAGGGTTGATGGTGATAGTAGTAATGATGGTGGTGGTGATTGTGGTAGTGATGATGGGGATAGTAATTGTTACGACTGGGGCTACGAATAAAACAAGGGCACTTAATGATTGGACTAGTAATATGCAAATACTATGCAACAACGGTACGCTAGATCCAAACCCTCGAACTTATATGCCGGCGAACAAAAACACCTATACCCTCCAGAGTTAATCTGCGATAGCGGGGTATCCTTAACTGGGCATAAATGTACTCTACTTCAGGCTAACCCACACTGGTATAGCCTGATAACAAACAAGATGCAAGTTACGTTAAAATGCATAAAAAGGAATCTATGAAAAGATCAATTAAATCACTGCAAGATTTAATACAATAAAAAGATGCTTCAATATAGTTACTCTAAACAACAATAAACTCTTCACTCCTATCTGAAAGAAAGTGAAGTATAGTCCTACAGCATAGACCTGGAAACTTCTGAAGAAAGTCTGATGCTCATAAGATGCTCGTATCTTAAATTATATAAAGGCAGAAGGCAGGACACCACACGTGTAGACTGAATACACTAAAAGATAGGACATATAATGTTAACTGACACAAGAATACTATAAATGCGCAACGGTAGCAATGCTCGACACTAAAAGAAGTACTTCCTCATCAACGAAACAGTCTGCTATGGTTGTGCAACTCAACAATAACCTAGACTAATAAATGCTGTGAATAATAATGCGTACATATCAAAGAGCTTATATTAAATAGTAATAAGTGTCTACTCAATTAATAATGTCTAGCTGGGATACTCTAGGTAAGGAACTGGGGTTGAGCAAGACAGGCTCGTAGCCTAGCGATGTCCTTAAGACTGCATCCTTTAAGTTACGTTAATTGACTGGGGTGCTCTCTTGATAGATCCAGATCACAAGTATCTGGTTCTATCCTGCCGACCCTCAAAAGACAAGCAAAGAGGCAGCAAAGTGTGGAACTGGAACAGGCCAAAGCCCTAAGTCAACACAATGCTGCACTCGCAAAAGACGCAGCCGAAAAGACAACCTAGGCTACCACAGGACCGGTCGAAGTCGTGTAGGTATAAACAAACCATACACACATCGGAGACAACGACTACAGTAACCTTATCCCAGTCTAGCATTAAATAAAAGAGCAGAACACTAAATCAATAATGGAGACACACACCGAGTTCTTAACCTCTACTAACTAAGAACCCTCAAACCTATTCTAAGTACATGTAAATATCTCAGAGGACGGCGCATGCAATACAATGGGCCGGCTATGGAAACCGTATGCAGAACCCAAGGGGATAAGTAATTGAATAAAGGTGAGGAGCAATGGAAAAGAAGAAGGTCAGAGAGAGAGACAGTGGTAAAGGGGGTGATCGGGAGAGAGTATGCAAAGGGATGTTAGAAGCATGCACACCAAGCCTGTCCTGAGGAGAACAGCTCCGGTGGACCCTCACGCAGGAGGCAAGTCACACACGAGCCCACAAAGGCGCGATGGTCGGCCAATCACGGGCCGATACGTCACAAGGCAGCAGGCCCCTAGGACGCGCCAGGAACCGCCAGCCAATCAAAGGCGCGGGAAATCCCGCGCGGGCGGGAAAACTCCTCCGAGTGAGGCAGAACATACATACGC
This sequence comes from Paralithodes platypus, assembly GCA_032716605.1. Taxonomy (NCBI): domain Eukaryota; kingdom Metazoa; phylum Arthropoda; class Malacostraca; order Decapoda; family Lithodidae; genus Paralithodes; species Paralithodes platypus. Next base: position 21,900,986 of record CM064566.1, read on the forward strand.
ACGCACATATCACCACCTCGCTGCCTATATCTCTCTCTCTCCTTAACTCCCTCCGACATATTATGTTCCAATAAGTCCGAGGAGGCGGGAGCCCCGGGATCATTGCCACTGCCCCGCACTACACTCACAACAACACTGCGGCCGTTAGAATTATCGGAGGTGAACGAGGTTGCCACCAACGGTTTTATCGTATGGTAACTTATCGGACTTACTGAGCTCATATGACGCAAAATCGCGTCATAAACTTATTGGAGAGGTATAAAGATAAGTCCATATGACGCAATTGCGTCATATGAGTTATTTGGTTCACTAGTCCATATGATGCGATCGCGTCATATATGTCTGGGGGAGTTTTCTCTTACACAATGCATCTTATATTCTATTAATGATATAAAATACTTCCCGTTGTCACAGACGAAAACAAAGACCACCACTGGACTGTCTGTGACAATGCGAGTACTAGGAAATAAAGAACAACATTCTCTGATAACTGTAGCCCATTTCACTGCCCTGGCGAGCGCTAGCGAGTTACGAGCGCATTCTGCCAACGCTGGTAGACGTCACATAATAGTGATGATGGTGATAGTAGCTGCGATGATGGTGGTAGTAATAGTGATAATGGTGATTGTAGTAGTGATGATGGTAGTGACAACTAGGAATGCTATTGGCAATAGTGATGATGGTGACAGTACTAGTAATGCTTGTTACAGAAGTGATGATGGAGGTAATAGTAGTGATGATGGTATTCCATTGCAGAGTTGGGTAGGCCGTTTTGATTTTGGGCAAAGCGGCACTTCTACTTGATCAATATATAGCTGATTTGATCTGAACATCACTCTAAATGGATATATATGCATGAAGAAAATCGTAAAATCTGGTGAACATTTGTCAGTAGCTGTAAATGAGTACTTCAGTATCTTGATAAAAAACATGCTTAAATACATAAATTTCAAGGTATCCCAAACCCATCAATATTATTCCACCCAAGGTTTGTATTATTTATACATTTTGTTTTCTACGTGAGTGAAGAAGACAAAAGGCAGAACTGCCTGTAGCGAGTGCTTCCCCCATAATTGAAAGAGTGACGGGGGCCAAAATCAAGGGACGTTCGAGCCAAAATGCCTGGACACACAGAGTTTGAAGCAATTTAAGTCATAGGAGGAGGGAAAGACAGATTCTAGAAGAGAGGTCCAGAGCTCAGCTGTTGAATACAAGAAAGATTGAGAGTAACGTTTCACTCTTGGGTTGGAGAGTTGTATGAATGGATGGGACTGGTGGTACAGTTGAGAAGATAATATATGAAAATTAGAATGATAATGGGAGATAGGACAGAGCCCTGAAGAACACCGGAGTTGATAGGATGAGGAAGTGAGCGATGGCCGTCCACAACCACAGCTATGGAACGGCCGGAAAGGAAATTGGAGACAAAGACACAAATGGAGGGATAGAAACCGAAGGAGGGTAGCTTATAAATTATAGATTTGTGCCAGACTCTATCGAAGGCCTTCGATATGTCTAGTGCAATAGAAAAGGTCTCACCGAAGTCCCGAAAGCAGGATGGCCAAGAGTTAGTAAGATATGAAAAAAGATCACCAGTAGAGCGACCTTTAAGGAAGCCATACTGGCGATCTGAGAGTAGATTATTAGGAGAGAAATGCTTAAGAAATTTGGAAGCAAGAATAGTGAGATGAGAGCAATTGGACGATAGTTGGAGGGTTGAGAGCGGTCACCCTTCTTTGGGACAGGTTGAATGAGAGCAAACTTCCAGTAAGAAGGGAAGATGTTAGAGGAGAGACAGAGACGAAAGAGTTTGCCTAGGCAAGGAGTCAGTACGGAAGCACAGTTTTTTAGTACAACAGGAGGAACACCATCCGGACAGTCCGCATTCTTAGTATTAAGCCCAGAGAGGGTAGAAAATACATCTTTAGAAAAGATTAGGATATTAGGCGTAAGTAGTAGAGAGGGGGGTGGAGAGGGAGGAATAGCACCAGAATTATCCAAAGTGGAGTTTCTAGCAAAAGTTTGAGCGAAGAGTTCAGATTTGTCAGAGGAAGAAGTGATGGTTGTGCCATCAGAGTGGAAAAGGGGAGGGAAAGGCGAGGAAGAAAAATAGTTGGAGAGGTTTTTGGCTAGATGCCAGAAAGCTTGGGAAGAGCTAGAGTTGGATAGTTCAGTGCATTTATTTTTTTATTTTTTTTCTATGTGAATGAGGGAGACAAAAGACATAACTGCCTGCAGCGAGTGCCTCCCCCAGATTTCAAAGAGTGACGGAACCGAAATCAAGGGACATTCGAGCTAAATTGCCTGGACACACAGAGTTTGAAGCAATTTAAGTCATAGGAAGAGGGAAAGACTGATTCTGAGAGAGAGTTCCAGAGCTCAACAGTTGAATAGAAGAAAGTCTGAGAATAGTGTTTCACTCTTGGGTTGGAGAGTTGCACAGATTAGGGGTGGGACTGTGTTGCAAGGCGGGTACTACGTACCCTACGTAGGTGAGGTGGTATACACTGGGAAAGCTCCGAGGAACACTGATTATTGTAGTAGTGATAGAATAGCGAGAGAGATGCAACATTGTGGCGAAGAGAGAAAGATTGCAGAGAGTTGGTGAGTGGACGGGATTTAATGATACGAAAGGCTTTCCTTTCTACTTTATACAGGAGTGCAGTGTGAGAGGATCCTCCCCACATATGTGAACAATACTCAATACAAGGACGCACTGTGCCCCTGTACAGAGCAAGAAGCTGTTGAGGCGGTTGAGCACACCCAGCTTCTGGGAGGCTGCCTTAGCGAGACTGCTAATATGGTCTTTCCAAGTGAGAGCAGAAGAAAAAGAGACACCGAGAACATTGAGAGAAGATGAAAGGTTGATTTTTGTATTGTTGAAGTATAAGGGATAGTCCTCTGGAGTTTCCTGATGGGTAGTAAGATGGATAAATTGAGTTTTGGAAGCATTAAATGCAACAAGGTTTTCTCTACCCCAATTGGAAATAGTAGCTAGATCAGAAGATAAGTATTTTATGGCTTCATTACGTTTACTTTTGAGGGACTGCTGGCTGGCTTGGGCATTCTGGAAACCTAATTGAGTGGTGTAAGGTAGAGTCGTCTGTATATGAATGGATGGGACTGGATGTACAAGTGAGAATATCATTTATGAAAATGAGAAAGAGAATAGGAGATAGGACAGAACCCTGAGGAACACTGGAGTTGACAGGATGAGGAAGTGAGCGATGGCCGTCCACAACCGCAGCTATGGAACGGCCGGAAAGGAAATTAGAGACAAAGGCACAGATGGAGGGACAGAAACCGAAGGAGGGCAGTTTGGAAATTAAAGATTTGTGCCAGACTTTATCGAAGGCCTTCGATATGTCTAGTGCAACAGAAAAAGTCTCACCGAAGTCCCGAAAGTTGGATGACCAAGAGTTAGTAAGATATGAAAGAAGATCACCAGTAGAGCGACCCTTAAGGAAGCCATACTGGCGATCTGAGAGCAGATTATGAGAAGAGAAATGCTTAACCCTCTCCGACATATGACGCAATTTTGAGCCTATTAGGGATACTTTAAAGCCTTTGTTACCATCAGAGGTATTTAGAAACCTTTAGTTTAGTTACTTCAACCTCTGCAGTTGTCTTTGAGTTAGCTGTGGGCAGAAAACTAATTTTGGAGAGGTAATTATAAGAGTGAGAGAATTCTATTTCTTATTGCTAATCTGGCAACCTCTGCGTCATATGAGCGAGAAATGGTTAAGAAATTTGAAAGCAAGAATAGTTTCAAAAACTTTAGAGATACAAGAGATGAGAGCAATTGGACGATAGTTGGAGGGTTGAGAGCGGTCACCCTTCTTTGGGACAGGTTGAATGAGAGCAAACTTCCAGCAAGAAGAAAAGACGTTAGAGGAGAGACAGAGACGAAAGAGTTTGCCTAGGCAGGGGGTCAGCACGGAAGCACAGTTTTTAAGTACAACAGGAGGAACACTGTCCGGACCGTATGCCTTCTTAGTATTAAGCCCAGAGAGGGTAGAAAGTACATCTTTAGAAGAAGTTAGGATATTAGACATAAGTAGGAGAGAGGGGGGTGGAGAGGGAGGAATAGCACCGGAATCATCCAAGGTAGAGTTTCTGGCAAAAGTTTGAGCAAAGAGTTCAGCTTTGTCAGAGGAAGAAGTGATGGTTGTGCCATCAGAGTGGAAAATGGGAGGGAAAGACGAAGAAGAGAAGTTGTTGGAGAGGTTTTTGGCTAGATACCAGAAAGCTTGGGAAGAGCTAGAGTTGGATAGTTCAGTGCATTTATTAGTGATGAAAGAGTGCTTGGCAAGTCAAAGAACAGATTTGGCTTGATTCCGGGCGGAAACATAGGAAGAATGAGATTCTTGATTCTTAAGGCGTCGTTACCGTTTGAATGCTTCCTCCTTGTTGTGGACAGCAGTAGAACAAGCATGAGTAAACCAAGATTTTTTTGCATTAGACTGAGAGAAAGAAAATATAATGTACGCCTCCATGCCGAGAGGATTACCTCGGTAATGTGTTCAGCACTCTCCGAGGGTTCTCGGCCATGGAAGAAGAAGTCATTCCATGGGAAATCATGCCTCCCAGTCGGCAGCGCCAAAGTGCCACATAACAAGCGCCGCCGGCTGGGAGGATCGGATGGCCGTACTGAAGAGATAGGACAGGTGACGGAGATAAGTTTATGGTTGGAGGAGCCCAAAGGAGAGAAAAGATTGACAGTATAAGAGGAAGGGTTGGAAGTCAGAAATAAGTCAAGAATATTGGGCCGATCTCCGAAGCGATCCGGGATACGGGTTGGTTGCTGGACCAGCTGCTCTAGGTCATTTATGATAGAAAAGACGTAGGCTTGTTCACCATGTTTGTCAGTAGAGTGAGAGAAGAGCCATTGGCAGTGGTGAATGTTGAAACCTCCTAAGATGGAGATTTCAGAGAAGGGAGAGATAGATAGAATGTGTTCCACTTAAGAGTTTAGATAGTCGAAGAATTTGGGAAAGTCGGTAGAGTTAGGGGAAAGATAGACAGCACAGAAATATTTAGTGTGAGAATGATAGAATAGGTTGAGCCATAAAGTTGAGAATTCAGAGGAGTCGAAATCGGGAACCCGAGAGCAAGTGATTTTGTTGAGCACGTATGCACAACATCCGCCTTTGGCTTTGAAACTAGGATTGAGAAAGTAGGAGGATACAGAGAAGGGGCTGCTGGAAGTTGTTTCAAATACCTGGGTTTCGGTGAGGAAAAGAAGATCAGGTTTGGAGGAGGAGAGATGTTGTTCGACAGAGTGAAAATTAGAGGAAAGGCCGCGAGTATTGCAAAAGTTGATAGTAAGAGTGACAGGCCGTGGTCCAGAGCATTTAGAGGGGTGTTTGGCAAGTCGAAGAACAGATTTGGCTTGATTCCGGGTAAAAACATATGAAGAATGAGATTCTTGAGTCTTAAGGCGTCGGTACCGTTTTAATGTTTCCTCCTTATTGTGGACAGCAGTAACACAAGCGTGACTAAACCAAGATTGTTTTGCATTCGACTGGGAGAAAGAAAATGGAATGTATACTTCCATGCCCGAGAGGATTACCTCAGTAATGCGTTCAGCACTCTCTGAGGGTCCCCGGCCACAGAAGCAAAAGTCATTCCAAGGGAAATCAAAGAAGTATTGCCAAAGAGCCTCCCAGTCGGCAACGCTAAAGTGCCACTAGCACCGCCGGTTGGGAGGATCGGGTGGCCGTACTGGAGAGATAGGACAGGTGACAGATATTAGTTTATGGTCGGAGGAGCCCAAAGGAGAGAAAAGATTTACAGTATAAGCGGAAGGGTTAGAGGTTAGATATAAGTAAAGAATGTTGGGCCGATCTCCGAAGCGATCCGGGATATGGGTGGGTTGCTGGACTAACTGCTCTAGGTCGTTTAAGATAGAAAAGATGTAGGCTTGTTCACCAGGTTGATCAGTGGAAACAGAGGAGAGCCATTGGTGGTGGTGAACATTGAAATCTCCTAAGAAGGAGATTTTTGTTTATATACATATATATTGAGAATATATCACAAATACACGTGAGCCACTAAATGTTTCTAGTCTCTCAGTGGGGATCGAACCATCGACCATCAGGATGATAGCCGACGCTACAGACACGACAGACACGACACGACACGACAGACTGCCGTGGTGTAATTGATTAAAGCGTCGGCTATCATCCTGATGGTCGATGGTTCGATCCCCACTGAGAGACTAGAAACATATATATATATATATATATATACAGTATATATATATATATATATATATATATATATATATATACAGTATATATATATATATATATAAATGAGTGGTAGCTGCCTATAGTGCTGTTTGCGGATGATACAGTTCTGATGAGCGATAATGAATGGGAGTTGCAGGGTCCAGTAAATGAGTTTGGAACAGTGTGCCATAAATGGAATTTGAAGGTAAATGCGGGGAAGAGCAAGGTTATGGTCTTCGAAAGTGGTGAAGTCACAGAGTGTAAGGTGAAGTTGAACGGTCAGGCTATGGATATCATCAGCTCTTTTAAGTATCTGGGCAATGTGTTGAGTAAAGATGGGACTATGGATGAAGAAGTGCGGGAGAGGGTGCAACAGGGGAAGAGGGTTGGAGGAACGTTGAATGCAGTAACAAGAAATAGGGTGGTCAGTATGGAAGTGAAGAAGTCCTTGCATGACAGTGTGGTAATCCCAACACTGACTTACGGAAGCGAAGCATGGACGTTGGTTGAGAGACTCATACCAAGAGTGAGAGCAGTGGAAATGAATTACTTAAGGAGTGCGTGCGGAGTTACATGGAGGGATAGACAGACTAATGAGGAAGTAAGAAGGAGGTGTGATGTGGAGGTAGATGTGCTGGAAAGTGTGAAAAGGAACAACTTGAGATGGTTCGGCCATATGGAACGTATGGAAAGCGAGAGAATGACTAAGAGGGTGTACGAGAGCGAGGTGGAGGGACAGAGAGGGAGAGGTAGACCGAATGAGAGGTGGAAGGATGGAGTGAGGAAGTACATGAACGAAGGCGGTGCTGGTTGGGGGGAGGGGCGTTGACTGACTGGGAACAGAGGGGGCATGGGGGCGGTTCGTTCGTGGCCACCCCTTCGGGGATCACGGCATCAGGCAATAGATAGATAGATAGTGATGATGGCACGATGGTGACAGTAATATTGGTGATGGTGACAGTAGTAGTGATGATAGTGAGATTATTAGTGATGATTGTAATAGTAATAGCAATGGGTAACTGTAGTAGTAATGATGGTGCCAGCTGTAATGATGATGATAGTAGTAGTGATGATGGTGATAGTAATAGTGTGATGGTGATAATACTAGTTATGCTGGTAGTACATCGCAGAGTTGGGTATGCCGTTTAGATTTTGGGCAACACGGCACATCTATTTTGTTTTTATATAGCTGATTTTGACCCAAACATCAATGTAAATGGATACATTTGTATAAAGAACACCGCAAGAGCTCAAGAACGTTTGCCAGTAGTTGCACTTGGCATATAATTTACTGTTGCAATTTTGAAGCTCTGAGAATTATTGTAATATATTATATAATCATCATTGACTGAGTTACTTTGAAATTAAATATACTCGCGTATAAATAGCAGCATAGTGAAACAATAGCAGTGTATTTATTGCCAGATGTTTTGTCTAGCTATTCTATTTTTTGTTTTTAATTTATTTTGTAACGACTCACTAATCGGGCATGAGTATTGATTCAAGAAGAAATTAGTATTTTGTTTCTGGTTGCTGCAGAGTATATCTTCTGTCAATTATAATATTTTCAGTACAGCAGCCTCTGCATAATATGCTTTGTCTAATTTCACAGAACATACAATATAGGATTTATTATAGTTTGTGCTTTAAGTATTGTAACAAAAATATACTCTAAGTAGTAGCAAAATATGCAATGTATTACCAATGACTGAAACATGACTAAAGGTAGCGCCGTACGATCAGTGTTTCCGTGTCTTTTATGTATATATTTATTACGAGATGTTGCGATTTTTGGTTCTCATTTTTTTTATCATATTTTCTCTGATTTGGCCAGGGTCAGTGGCCCAGAAGGCTAGTATGATATAAACGCATCAGCTACTACTACTACTACTACTACTACTATAGATATTAGATATTAGAGTGAATTTATCGACTTGTGAAACTTACTTCAATGTTATTATCCATGAATCACAACCTGAAATTAGATTCTGGCTACTAAAAACTCTGAAAAATACCTGTGTTACGCGGCCTTAAGGGATTTAATGTGACGGTACTCATGAAGCTGCTGTTTATTGCAGGGATTATGGTCCGAACTGTGGCTACTTGATGCAAACGGTCCAGTTAACATGGTGAGAAGGGCGTGTGAGGACAAAAATACATTGATACTGATCTTACATGTAACAGCTGGTGAGAGAGAGAGAGAGAGAGAGAGAAGGGGGGTGGGAGGGAGAAGGAGAGAGAGAGACTGCACAGATCTTGCGTTCCATACTGGGCAGTCGTGTCTTAAGATTATATGGTCAGCAAAACAGAAAGCTCTATGCTCACCTACCACTTCTTTCGACCTTGGGTCGGCATAAGATATTGTTGGGAATAATGACCCTCAGAGGCTCAGCAGAATGAAAAATGTATACTCTGCTGTGGAATACATAGCAAAGAAAAACAATTATATTAGTGTTAACTTACCCATTAGTAACCAATATTTCTCCTATCTTATCGACATGAGAGACAGAAAGGAGAGATTGAGAGGGCAGACAAAAACGAGACATGACAAGCGGACAAAGCAAAGATAAACTGGTTAAAAGCCTGCATAATCCTAACAGCCCCACTGACACTCAAGAAGCCTCGCAATCACCAAGCTCTACTACAGTATATACATGGAATGACTGTGTACTCCGAGGGACCACACCAAGACACACCTCCAGGCTCCCCTCTATCTACCCAACAATTCCGAGGATGTGTCCCTGAGCGGCTGGGAGTAAGTGGGAATGCCGGGTCGCCAATCTGAGCGGTTATATATTGAACAGATAGGCGATTCAGTAGATAAGGCAGGAGCCTCTCTTATCGCGTACTGCGGGACGGGCGTATGCTAATCAGTTGTGTTGTACAATTGATGGGTGTGCGGTGCTTTGTTCAGCGACTTTGCTTTACAAACAAAAATAGACATGTTACTGGAAGTAGGCTACACCTTCTCTTTTATCAACTCAGCATAAGCAGAGTGGTATCCCCCCCACCGTATACTGGTACCCTGCCGGCCGAAATGTCTGTCGTCGTCGTCGTCCGTGTGTCCTAGACCGTTCGACGGATTTTCACCAAACTTCACATGTACTTACAGTGGGTCAATGCCACGGCCAGAAAAATATCTGTTTTGTTTAATTCACTCAATAGTCATGATCATTAGTCAAAAATATGGTCTGACCCTTGGGGACAGAAGTGATGATGATAGGGATTATGGTACTAGTAGGTGGTTGTGGTAGTATTAGTCATGGTGGCGATGATCTGTAGTGATGACAATAGTGTGTCTGAGTGTAGCAGTGATAGTTATGACCTGAAGAAGCTATCTGTGAAACGTTGTCAATAAAGTGCTACTCCTCAGATGGCGTGTTTTTCATCCACTCTTTACTTTTCAAGTACCGCTCAACAATTGATGCAGTGTTTCTTTGGTCCGTGTTCAGTTTATAACTGTACCGGTTGTAGTGTCCTTCTTAGGACCGACCTGAACTGTATAGCGAGTCATATTAATGTGTGGATCCTTAGTGTTTGTCATTAAACAAGTGGACGTGTATTTACAATTGTATATTCATTATTTTTAAATCCTTTTTTACCATTTTATGAAAAACAATGAAGTAATCCCAATGGTTTTATAGGGTAATAGTAAAAGAAGCTTAGAAGTCCACACACTCACACACACACGCACAATCCGTATTATTAACTTTAGAATATCTCAATTATATATTGTAACCTTATCAGAATCCATGTCCTTTCATAGTTGTGTTTAAGCCGTTTAGTACAGACAATGAAACTTTATGTACAGTAACTATAAATATCTCATGTTGAGTCTATTTAAGAACTTTGACATTTCTGTATCATGTTGTCTATAATGTTGCCATGCAAAACTTGTAGGCTAACAATAGCTATATATTTGATTTACATATATTACCATGATTTGTTATGGGTGTAGACATTTATATACCTTTAATAATCTATTAGATTTTGTAAGAATCAAATGTTTTCTTTAATCTCTCTCCATAGTTCGACAATCGAGAATGTGAGAGCGACGCACTTTTATGAGCAGTCTCTGAAATGGATTCCCGTCTTCCCGAAAGAATACTCCCGAGATCTGTACGAGTTCATGCACTTGTACTACTTCTTCATTATTTATTTAAGATCTCTGTAACCTATTCTAGCCCAACTTATCATGATCGAACCAAAACTAACATAATGTGTGGCTGTGAATAGGTTAAGTTAATTAGGTTAGCTTGGTTAGGGATAGTTTGTCATGAATATTCTGGTAATTGAAAATAAACACGAGTGTGTGAATTCACCCATGGTTCGGGAATGGGTTTAGGCAACTTGAACCACCAACATTTACAACCCTGTGGATGAATCAGCGATTGTTAACTGGACAATTACAAACACTAATCGCCCACGTAATTCCAGTAAAGTTAGGTCCTGCTCTCACCGCGACCGCTACCGGGACCACCACCGCTGGACCCTAATATGTAAATTGTTGTCGTAAGGGTACTTGTGGAATAATGGCTTGAGAGCAGGTTATTACTGGCTCAAGTGAATTTGATACATTACAGCTATTCAAGGTATCTCTATTGTTTGCATTAAAAAGAAGGGAAATAAGTGTATATATGTTTATTATAATGTAACAATTGCAAAATAAACAAACCAGACATTTCCTTAGTTCCAGTGATATAATTATTAAGTAACATTTTTAAAATTAAAATTTCCAGTTTTCCTTACATTCTTATTTTTCCTATGATTTATTAGTGACGTGAGGCGTGGTAAATGTATGTATTAGTAACGTGAAGCGTGGTTAATGTATTTATTAGTACCGTGAGGCGTGGTTAATGTATTTATTAGTAACGTGAGGCGTGGTTAATGTATTTATTAGTAACGTGAGGCGTGGTTAATGTATTTATTAGTAACGTGAGGCGTGGTTAATGTATTTATTAGTAACGTGAGGCGTGGTTAATGTATTTATTAGTAACGTGAGGCGTGGTTAATGTATTTATTAGTAACGTGAGGCGTGGTTAATGTATTTATTAGTAACGTGAGGCGTGGTTAATGTATTTATTAGTAACGTGAGGCGTGGTTAATGTATTTATTAGTAACGTGAGGCGTGGTTAATGTATTTATTAGTAACGTGAGGCGTGGTTAATGTATTTATTAGTAACGTGAGGCGTGGTTAATGTATTTATTAGTAACGTGAGGCGTGGTTAATGTATTTATTAGTAACGTGAGGCGTGGTTAATGTATTTATTAGTAACGTGAGGCGTGATTAATGTATTTATTAGTAAGGTGAGGCGTGGTTAATGTATTTATTAGTAACGTGAGGCGTGGTTAATGTATTTATTAGTAACGTGAGGCGTGGTTAATGTATTTATTAGTAACGTGAGGCGTGGTAAATGTATTTATTAGTAACGTGAGGCGTGGTGAATGTATGTATTAGGTACGTGAGGCGTGGTTAATGCATTTATTAGTAACGTGAGATGTGGTTAATGTATTTATTAGTAACGTGAGGCGTGGTTAATGTATTTATTAGTAACGTGAGGCGTGGTTAATGTATTTATTAGTAACGTGAGGCGTGGTTAATGTATTTATTAGTAGCGTGAGGCGTGGTTAATGTATTTATTAGTAACGTGAGGCGTGGTTAATGTATTTATTAGTAACGTGAGGCGTGGTTAATGTATTTATTAGTAACGTGAGGCGTGGTTAATGTATTTATTAGTAACGTGAGGCGTGGTTAATGTATTTATTAGTAACGTGAGGCGTGGTTAATGTATTTATTAGTAACGTGAGGCGGGGTTAATGTATTTATTAGAAACGGGAGGCGTGGCTAATGTATTTATTAGTAACGTGAGGCGTGGCTAATGTATTTATTAGTAACGTGAGGCGTAGTTAATGTATTTATTAGTAACGTGAGGCGTGGTTAATATATTTATTAGTAGCGTGAGGCGTGGTTAATGTATTTATTAGTAACGTGAGGCGTGGTTAATGTATTTATTAGTAACGTGAGGCGTGGTTAATGTATTTATTAGTAACGTGAGGCCTGGTTAATGTATTTATTAGTAACGTGAGGCGTGGTTAATGTATGTATTAGTAACGTGAGGCATGGTTAATGTATTTATTAGTAACGTGAGGCGTGGTTAATGTATTTATTAGTAACGTGAGGCGTGGTTAATGTATTTATTAGTAACGTGAGGCGTGGTTAATGTATGTATTAGTAACGTGAGGCGTGGTTAATGTATTTATTAGTAACGTGAGGCGTGGTTAATGTATTTATTAGTAACGTGAGGCGTGGTTAATGTATTTATTAGTAACGTGAGGCGTGGTTAATGTATTTATTAGTAACGTGAGACATGGTTAATGTATTTTTTAGTAACGTGAGGCGTGGTTAATGTATTTATTAGTAACGTGAGGCGTGGTTAATGTATTTATTAGTAACGTGAGGCGTGGTTAATGTATTTATTAGTAACGTGAGGCATGGTTAATGTATTTATTAGTAACGTGAGGCGTGGTTAATGTATTTATTATTAACGTGAGGCGTGGTTAATGTATTTATTAGTAACGTGAGGCGTGGTTAATGTATTTATTAGTAACGTGAGGCGTGGTTAATGTATTTATTAGTAACGTGAGGCGTGGTTATTGTATTTATTAGTAACGTGAGGCGTGGTTAATGTATTTATTAGTAACGTGAGGCATGGTTAATGTATTTATTAATAACGTGAGGCGTGGTGGATGTATGTATTAGGTACGTGAGGCGTGGTTAATGCATTTATTAGTAACATGAGGTGTGGTTAATGTATTTATTAGTAACGTGAGGCGTGGTTAATGTATTTATTAGTAACGTGAGGCGTGGTTAATGTATTTATTAGTAACATGAGGCGTGGTTAATGTATTTATTAGTAACGTGAGGCGTGGTTAATGTATTTATTATTAACGTGAGGCGTGGTTAATGTATTTATTAGTAACGTGAGGCGTGGTTAATGTATTTATTAGTAACGTGAGGCGTGGTTAATGTATTTATTAGTAATATGAGGCGTGGTTATTGTATTTATTAGTAACGTGAGGCGTGGTTAATGTATTTATTAGTAACGTGAGGCGTGGTTAATGTATTTATTAGTAACGTGAGGCGTGGGTAATTTATTTATTAGTAACGTGAGGCGTGGTTAATGTATTTATTAGTAACGTGCGGCGTGGTTAATGTATTTATTAGTAACGTGAGGCGTGGTTAATGTATTTATTAGTAACGTGAGGCGTGGTTAATGTATTTTTATTGTACAAACACTTGCTATGGCCATTGCTTTATTATATATTTAGTAAAGTGAACATGTCCCATTTAACATTATTTTGGTCCAAGGGAGTCTTTTTGAAGGTGGAGGTTTGTGAGGTGGAAGGGGGCGGGGGGGGGGGGTGGGGGGGGGGGTGGGGGGGGGGGGGGGGTTTGGGGGGGGGGGGGGGGGGGGGGGGGGGGGGGGGGGGGGGGGGGTGGGGGGGGGGGGGGGGGGGGCGGGGGGGGGGGGGGGTGGGGGGGGGGGGGTTGGGGGGGGGGGGGGGGGGGGGAAGAAGGTCGAAGGGTAGGGTACTGCACTTGTGGTATGAATATGGAAGGCGTTGGTGACCTAGTTTCGGCGCTATGATTTTTTTTCGGCGAGTCTGTATATAAACTGACCCGGCACTGGGGGTGACAATGCCCCAGTCCTTATTATTACGGACCTAGTACTGGGCGTTTGGATGAGTGTAACCCCCTGCCCGCCCTCTAGTTTATAAGTAAAGCAGAACTAAGATTACTAGTCCCTCTGAAACAGACGGTCATACGTGATGCAGCTCTACTCCTATAGTGGTAGCCTATGCCATTATGAGGGTAATAGTGCACTAAACACTACCTTGATTGAACTTCACGAACCAGTCCCAAAGATGTAGTACACAAACATATGGTATCCAGAAAAAAACACAAATTTTTAATATATTGCAGATTATCTTTAGCCTAAGTAATATTTGTTATTTCTGATAATTGCCAGTATATTCAAGATATACTGATTATATTTTTGCAACTATCATGCAAGATTACCTGTCATTTACTGTACAATATTAAGAGTTGCTACAATACATAACGCCAAATTTCGTGTTACTCGTAAGCAGTGCCTATACAAAAATACTAAATTTGTTATAGTAGAAATAAAATAAAATCAATATGTGAAGGAAGAGAACAATTGTCTCGCAACATTTAAATGATATAATAACTAAAACTGGGATTCGATATGGATATAATGGAAATGGTTAACTTACTATTCTGAAAGAAAATGGGGGGTATACAGAAATAATAATATCGCTGCAATAATAATATAACAGGAAGGTTGGTTATGGGATGGCATAGGTTGTAAAGTGGTAATAACTCCATAATTTATCCCTTCAGAACGATGACGTAATTGTATTCATATTTTAGATACCATTAGACGAATTTCTTTAGCTTATAATATACCTCTAGGATTCAAAGGGAGTAAATACAATCTCAATAAACCCTTTGGATGTCATAAGACCTTCTTAAACTGCATAAAATCGTCTAATTTTAGTCACAATAAAAGGTAAAAAGGCATCATCGTGCTGAAATGGTTAATGTGGAGTATCCCCGTTTTTCATCAGTAGCTATTTTCTATGTTGCCTTTTTAGTTAATCACTCATACTTAGTCTATAGGTCGCAAGTTCCCCCTTACCCCTTAACACTATATGATCCGTCGCCTTTGGGGTTATTATAGTTTAGTTTTGTTTGTGCTTGCTTTTACCATTATCGAGCAATGTATTTTAGTTTGTTCCCAAGGAAACGCCATCCCACACATCCTATAAATAAGAAAATGTCCACCCTGGCCCCCTTCAAGGTAAATTTGTACATTTGTCGATTGATGCTCGCTATCGCTCGTACAGAAAATAATCAACACCTAAATGGGGTGAAGCGTCTTATTATCGCCAAACTAATGGGGTGAAAGATCTTAAAATCTCCCACAGAATGGAACGAAACAGGTGAGGTCCAAAAAGGTTCCCCTTGCACCAAATAATGTGAATATAGAGATTTCAAAATTTGCTACGGAGTGCTTAACAAACTGATTATCGATTGTTAGAATAATGAAATAAAATAAATTGTGTTTGTATTGATAGCAGTTAAAGGGGGGGGGGGCGTATTTATTTGCTTATTTGTTCATCTTTCTATTATTTTTTAAGTTTCCTCCCTAGAATTCCATCAAACTTTAAAAAAACATCCATCAGTACCCCTTCTCGATAAATGTGTACATTTTTCGATAGATAAATGTCCCGGCCAAAGGCCTGTTCTTCCAAATTTACAGGCTCACTATTGTTCGCCAGGAAAGAAACCGACACCTAAATAGCACGAAAAGTCTTAATATTGACAAAGAAATGGGGGCGAAAGGTCTTAACATCGATAAACTAATGGGCTGAACATCTTAAAATTTGAAAACTAATCGGGCTAAACATGAGGGAGAAGGGGGACCAGAAAAAACGACCCATCTCCCCTTAAGAAATGGGTGAATGGGTGAGCTGGCTGGGGGTGAGAGAGGTGAGGGCTGTGACGTGGATCAGTTCATGACAGCACACAATGGCGGGAGTTGGGGAAGGAAGACGATGATGATGATGGTATAAAATGAAATACCGGATCATGATGTACAAACATGCATACAAAGGCAAATTGCGACAGTTGCCAAGATTATAGGTTCGGGGTTTGATGCATTCAGTGGTTCGTGTTTCGATGCGCTTAGATACCCTCCATTACATCATTACAAGATACACTTCAGCATTACCTGAATAAGCAAGCCTTGCAGATACAAAAAGCCATTAGCTTCAGTGTCAGTGCCCCACATCCACGACAATCAAACAAGCGGGAGAATTAACCCTCACAATCGAATTACCAGATTTTATATTTACTCTACCAACCACCAGACAATTCTATTCTTAATGTAATAGATCGAGTACACAACTCTTGAACCATTACCAGAGATAGGCCGTAAACTACATACAATCTAATTACATATATTAATACATAATATATATTATGTAAGTATAATTAATTAACTTATATAACTCCCCCCCAAAAAAAAAATTAACTTATATAAATCCCCCCCCCCCCCAAAAAAAAAAAAAACACACACACAGAACAGCCAAGCCTTTTCCTCCCCCTCCCCCCCCTCTAGTTTATAAGTAAAGTAGAACTACGATGACTACTCCCCCTTTAACAGACAGTCATTCTTGATGCGGCTATACTCTTATAGTGCGCCGCCCTCCCCCCAGCTCAAAGGTGAGACATACCTGAGGGATAGTGGAGTCAATTACCGGGAGCGGGAGGCCTCGTAACCCAGTCAAAATATTGTTATGGCAGTAGACAGTAAGTGAGGTCCGTCTTTCTCACCAGACATGCTGATAGCCCGTCTCCTTCCTAGCCAAACCACCTTTAATTGACAGCTCGCAGGCCATAACTGATAAACACTAGAGACCTTATAGTAACAGAGTGGGCCCAACTTCTCCAAGGAGAACCATAGGCTTTCATTAGTTTATTCAAGTACATTGGGGTTTATAATGGATGATGAATGTTAAGAACGGGGTGTTCCTTAATATTGGTGCCAATGGCGTCAGTAACCTCTCTTTAAACTCAAATACGTCCATACCCATAATACACATTCAGTAATGCAGGATTAAGCTTAATAGACTTGTCTTTGAATCTAAATTCGATACGATCCAAAATAAAACATTACCCCATTGCTTTATAATTACATCAAACTGGCGTTCAAAGAAATATATAACCGCAGGATCTCTCTTACTACAGACTACCTAATGAACAGTCCTGGGTGAGAGTTACAGGACCTTTAGCATAAAGGAATCGATCTACTTTCTACCATGACGACATTTTGGAAAGCTCCTACACATAGCTTAATGGGTAGATTTTTCTGGGACACCCTTCTCCCTCATGTTCAGCCCCATTAATTTTTAGATTTTAAAGGTGGGGGCTCATGGGTTGAGATAAACATGGAATGATAATCGCCAAGCTGTACAAAATTATCTTGCAAAATGCAATGGCACTGAAATAATTATTAACAATGGTATAAAGGATTTTGTGGATCGTCTATACCGGGCCTGTGACGTCACAAGAGTGTAAGTCCACCATCCAGTCCAGGATGAGGATACTGGTGTGACGTCACTATGACGTCACAGGCCCGGTATAGACGATCCGCAAACTCCTTTATACCATTGTTAATAATTATTTCAGTGACATTGCATTTTACAGGATAATTATATGCAGGTTGGAGATTATTTGTCCATGTTTACCTCAACCCATGCGCCCCCACCTTTAAGATGTTTGCCCCGTTAGTTTGTCGATTTTAAGGTCTTACGACCCATTACTGTGTCAATATTAAGACCTTTCGTGCTATGTAGCTGTTTATTTGTTTTCCTGGCGAACGATAGTGAGCCTGTAAATTTGGAAGAACCCGCCTTCGGCCGCGAAATTTTTCTACCGAAAACTTTACAAATTAATCTAGAAGGGGGATGTAATGGATTTTTTGTTTTTTTAAGTTTGATGGATTTCTAGGGAGGAAACTGGAAAAATAATGAATACATAAACAAAAAATGTCGATAACAAATTGGACCATCCCCTCTTAAACGTTGATATGCATTCTGTGATAACCAGAAGCGGCTGTTTATACAGTATTTCATGTTCCTGCGGAGGTCGATGGAAGTAACTGTTATATATATAGGGTAACTGACTTCTTACGGGTTTCAGTCCATAAGAAAACTCAAGTTATAGATATTGTTATTTAGTAAAAATATTATTTAAACCCACTATAATGTATATTATATACAGTATAATTTACCTTTGTTTGTCTACTTTAAAATTCATCATATTTTGTAGTACTGCTAAGTATCTATGTCTACAGCTTGACCGTTGTGGAACTTGTAAATGATCAACTGAATACATTGATAAGCTATTATTTAACGGCCATGGGTTTGTACAACGCAGAATATCGATAGATTATCGGTCTCTCTTATTCTGAAGAACCTCCTACGTCTGAGAGAGTCAGGGAGAGAGAGTGAGAGTGAGAAAGAGAGAGAGAGAGAGTTACAAGGAATAGTTAGTATCTCAAAGACCTTGCAGTCCATTCCGGGGAGATACTCGAAATGATAGGAGAGATATTGTTTAGTGCAGTACACTCATTACAGAATGTGCAAAATACGTTCTACTCTTTTTTTGAGCTGTTTTACTGAAGAACTTTTTAAAACTTCTGAGGAAAGTTTGTTCCAGGTAGAACATATCCTACATGTGAAAAAGTTTCCACAAATACTAGTGCTGAACCTTTTCTAATCTAACTCCAGATATAGTTGTGTGTTGTATTCATGTTGAGGCTAAACATTTTGTTATAATACACATTGTCAAACCAATTAAGTACTTTAAAAACTTCAATGAACCGACCTCGTAGTCTGCATGTTTCCAACGGAAAGAGATAAAAAACTCTCAACTGATCCTCCTAGCTATTTCTTCTAATCGATGGAATAAGCTTTGTAGCCCTAGCTTGTACTCTTTCCAGTCGCTCTATATCTTCCTTGAGTGCTGGAGACCAAAATTGAACAGCATACTCCAGGAGTGGCTGTATCAGAGTGTTGTGTAATGTGAGGACTATGTCCTTATTTTTATACTTAAATTGACTCTTTATATAGCCCAATAATTCCTGAACTTTCTTCTCTACTTCAATGCACTGCTTGAAAAACTAGATTCACCACACCGCCTCCTCTCTTTCCTAATCTTTCTTTATGATATATTGCATACGAGTTGATCTGGTATTCGTGTATGAAATGGTTATTGTTGGTGTCTAGATACGTTTTTGTTATCGCTATTATATCTGTTTCTTCAGTTAGTAACATAAATCTTAGTTTTTCAATTATATTTCGTAGATTTCTCGCATTAGAATACTTTAATTTGATTGTTTTAAGATTCCCATTAGCTCTTTTATTTGTGGAAGAGTCCGACAGCAATGAATTAATTGGTAGATATTGAAAGCCAGGTAGCTGTTTGAGAGAGAGTTACACATACTGAGAGAGAGAGAGAGAGAGAGAGAGAGAGAGAGAGAGAGAGAGAGAGAGAGAGAGAGAGAGAGAGAGAGAGAGAGAGAGACAAAAACAAAACAATAACAAGTAAAAAAAAAGTGATTTAATAAAAACTGCAATTTGGAAAAACGTATCTTTTAATTAACAATTAACACACAAATTAAAGTAGAGATAAATTAACAATTAATATAAAAGGACATGTTATTGTATAATATAGGGTTTATTTCAACAAAAGGTGTTTATTCTTGTTATACATTGTCTACATCTTAACATACCTAATATTTACTTCTAAAATTAAAACTATCGTTATATCTAAAAAAAAAATTTTTAAGGAGGGGGTTCGTGATAGGCTATGAGATGAAGACTCAAATAACGTCTTGTGTAAGACGTACTATTTTTGTTTGGATATAAATATAGGGAGATTATATATTGGCCTGTTTTATATTTGAAGGGAGCTCCTTCCATAGTTTTGGCCCTGCTACAGAGAGTGATCTTGCTCCCGTGTCTGTGTTTACCTTTGGGGCATATTAAAGACTATTGGGTTGTCTGGTTATATTTTGTTAAGTTCTGGGTGTGGTGTCCCGAGTTCGAATCCAGGGAGGATCATATGCTTTCATTAATTTAAACAAGCACA
The DNA here is from genome assembly GCA_032716605.1 of Paralithodes platypus. Classification (NCBI taxonomy): domain Eukaryota; kingdom Metazoa; phylum Arthropoda; class Malacostraca; order Decapoda; family Lithodidae; genus Paralithodes; species Paralithodes platypus. The sequence goes on from CM064566.1 coordinate 21,920,963, forward strand.
TTGGGGTTTGTAATGGATGATTAATGTTAAGAACGGGGTGTTCCTTAATTATTGATAATCGGGAGAGATATGATATGTTCTGGATAATGATCATGTATTTTTTTTTTTAATAACAGCTGCCAAGTTAAATTATATTACATTTTGTATACTTAGCCATTTTAATTCTTAATCCCTTCTGTATACGCGAAGTCTTTTTAAATTATTTGATTTCACCTACATTTAGACGATTTTAGGATTAACTGAGATAGTATTTAATAGGGCCCCTCCATCATTGACGACTTCGCCTATTAATAATAATAGTCTACATTCAACATCCTGCGCCAGCATTTTGTTTAGCCTTTCGGAAGTATCATGGAGTACTCGTCATAAGTACATGCTTAATTCCATCATGGGATCCTCATTTTGATCGGGTACCCTACAGAAAAAAACTTCTTAAAAAATAAAAAAGAAAAATAACTTAATATCTGTTATCATATGACTTGCCATATACGTGGATTTCTCATGCTTTGCTTCCCCGACACCAGGCCCCCTAGCGGCCATCCTCGTCCTTCCAACTTCCGCGTCCCTACCGTCAACAGGGCTCGCGCCGTGTCCGCTTCATTCGACGTTCGCAGAGCTTCTAGTGAGTCCTTACTCATTTGTAAACATCTGTGTTGTAGTAACAGGGTTTAGATTAGCTAGCACGGTTGCCCGATTGGTAGGTCCGCAGGAAGTGTGTGGTAAATTAGGGTACCATTGTCACAGGCGTCTACGAGTCCCGGATTGTCGTACCGCGCATGTTGTTGTTGTGATACGCCTTTAGCTGTTGTGTTTACTTAGCTAGAAGGCGACCACTCTATGAGGCATGATACAGACTGTCAATATTGAGGAAAGTACATGCCATTGTGTTCAGATATCAGCAAAAGCTCTGGTTTAAGGGTGTCTGCACGTGGTGCTCCGCCTTCCAGGGTTCGTGTTTTGCTTGGGCCCCTTAGGTGGGCCTCCCTCTTCGATGTGCTGCTGCTGGGTGCCGGAGCGTCGCCTGCCGGGATGTTCTTCGGACCACGTGGTCGGCCTAGTTAGGGGTCTCCGGCGTAGGCTTCAGGTAATTTAGGTTTCTAAATTTTCTGTCATTATTTTATGCCTATGTATGCCCCCTTTTTTGGTTCATGCATGCGGGCTTGTTCATTTGGGGTAAGGGAGACGTCCCTATATGTCATTATGTATACTATATATGTGTGGGACTTCGGGAAAGGGGCTGTGCCAACCACGTTTCCCGGTAGTTTTTGTCTGTTCCGGCGGCCCCGTGTGGTGGGTCCCAGTTATCCGTCTCTAACGGGTAGGAACGTTCAAAAGATCCCGGCGTGGTTTAGCTGAACCACACTCTCCCGGCGGAATTGCATTCCTAGCAGGGCTACAAACTCGGCCCACCGGGTTAACTCGCCCTGACTGGCCCTGTGACACGTTAAGACTTTATCGCCTGCGGCGCCACGAGTCAAGTGTACACGAATTGATAAGATTAGTTTTGCAAAATTGTTCAGTATGATCAGACACTAAAAGGGTCAAGGGACCTATAGCTCTTGTCACAGGTAAGTTATTGAAAGTCAGCTAGACAGATCCGGCGGAAGGTTGGAGTAGTGGTGCACTATAGCTAATTTTCCGGCGGATTTGGGTTAGGATGTTTAATACCTCGCAGGTTATCCTTATGAGCATTGATTCCTGGAAAAAAAATCCAGGCCCCAGAGACTGCTTCTCCGGCGGAGTTGGACATCTGATCCCGGCGGAGGGGGGGACCCTCTCATTACGGCAACATGCCTAGGTTTGAACTTTGCATTACACCCACTTGCTCCCTTTTACCCATTTTTGCTCACAAACTTTGCATAAAGTGCGTAAAGTGTTTAGATCGCTCGAGAGGCGTGTGGTTGTCAAAAAGATGCGCCATTTGCTCTGAATTGAAAACCGCCTTGCTGGCGAAGAAAGAATTATCATGTTTAGCAGCCTTACACGAGATTAAAGCCACATTTAATTCTTATGCAAAGGACACAGCCCATAAGGCGCTTCAGTGTGATGACGAAGTCCTTTGGGAAAATCTCATTATTAAGTCACCTTTAGTGAAACCCAACTCCTCCAAATCTGTCAGAACCAAAGTCAAAACAAAAGCCCTCAACAAAGAGGTAGTGAGTAGTAGCAGTGAGAGCGAAGTCACCGAGGTCCCCTCCTCTGACCGTACCAAGAGGAGACGCTCGCCCTCACCGCGGCGGAAGTCGAGGTCTAGGTCGAAGTCTCCCCGGAAACACTCTCACCTTGGACTCTTCCCGGTCTAACAAGCGACGGAGAGAGGAATATGAGGACATGTCTCGCAGCCGGCAGGACACTCCTCAACTGCCTCCTCCCACACCTCCCTATGACACATCTATACGTGATGCAGGGGAGTCGGAAATAGGATCTGAGTTATTGGAATCCACACCTAGTCATGAACATTCTGTGCGTGTACCTCCTAATGTGACTTTTGCCGTACCAAAATTGAATGTTGTCCCCCGTGGTGTTAGGTCGACAGGCCCGAGTAGGGTGCTAGCAGACCAATATAGAGGTTATCCGGCAGGGGCCCATTTAAGCTCACAAGTGACTCATGACTCCCAGCCCATAGCGGCAGGGGGGTATTGGCGTCACTCAGAACCATCTCTTTCTCTCCTTAACGTCATTCCAGAACGGACTGAGGATGGTAACACAAACGTGTTACCATCGTCAGTGCCAGATTTGTCTTGGCCCCCGGCGGATAATGAGGTAGAATCACAAGAGACCTTGGAGCAGAGTGAGGAACCGGCGGACAGAGTGTTCTCCCCGGCTCCTCAGTCTATCCCTAGTAATTATTCTGAGGCTAGTTCACATTCATCCAAAGATCCCTATAGGAAATGGATGACTTCTGATCAGGTAAATGAGTTATTACATAAAGTGATACCGCATTATCAAATCCCTGCCTCGTCGGATCCCCCGGTTACTCTCTCAGCTGGGGCGCCCCCCCTAGCACCTCTGTTATCAGACCTCTAGACCCTCCAGCATTCACTCCTTCTTGTCCAACCCCGGTGGTAGCAGCTGCCCCAGGCCTTACAGTACCGGCGACGCTAGCTATGTCCACCCTCAGGGTTGTTACTGATGCCCAACCTCCTCCTTTAGATAAGGCACCTCTGAGGAAGGGCCCCATGCCCCTCCTCTATGGTACTGACTGTTCTTGGGTACCTGTGGTACCCGAGAATCCCCTTTTAGCTCAACCTTCGGTGTCAGGGGACTCCCAGTTCCCGGCGAGTGGTCCATTGAGATCAATAAGAGCCGTAAATTTAGGGCCAAAGACGTGGCAGGGAGGGTATTGGATGTACTGATTAAGGGTGTACCAAGTTCACTTAACCCGGCTTATATTGTGTATTCAACCGCGCCGGCCGTTCCTTCTGCCGCATCTGTAAGACTATTTACTGACTGGTCGAAGGCTGATGGCATCAATGATGTCAAAGCCTTGAATGCTCTTACGCCGGAGTTGGCTACAACTCCGGCCCTGGACCAAGCTCAGACTCCGGTACTGCAGAAGGGGCAGGTGGGAGTAGGCCCTTGGGTAGATTGGGAGTTAGAAGCTCAGGTTTTTGCCACAACTATCACCTCCAAATCTTCTCATCAGATTCCACCGGATAACCATACTTACTTTTCCCTGCCGGTATCCAAAGCAGAAAGGGTGTCCCCAGCCTTACTAACATTTCTGGCGGCCCCCAAAGTGTCCCTACATGACCTTGATGAACCTTTTTCTCCCCCCCCCCTCCGCCCCGGCTGCTCACTTGGAGCGGGATTTTAACCCTTTATTAGCGGCTCACCACTTAAGTCGTATTTAATAAAGCTGGACTATGTGGCGGCGCTCGACATAACTCGAGTGGCAATTTCAGCACGTAATGTGGCTGAGAGAGAGAGACAAGTGGTGGCAGGAGACTAGCGAGCATATGACTGCTCCAGACCACCGCGGCGAACCTACTGACACAAATCTCAGCTCCCTCCTCCCTCTCTCACTCGCTACATACTCAATTATGTACCGAAAGTACCGAATTACCTGCTTTTTGCACTCGCGTTGCACGGTTATTGCAAGAAAACTATCCATCATACAAGGATCGTTATGGTGTCATTCGAAAGCTCTGTTTATGCCCTTTCAGGGATAGATACTTGTTTTACGTTCTGGGTCTTATTTAGGCATGAAAATGATCACGTAAACAGCCCTATTTTGGCTAAAAACACCCCGCTGGGCGGTACACATAAATAAACCGCATAGGCCGCTCGTAAGGTGTTAAGTTACGCAATAAAGCCTACCGGATGTTCTCTCAGTACTTGGTGAGTCATCAAATACCCGTCTCTCTTGCACGCACTATCTCAGCCATAGCTGACCCCCAAATTAGAAAAGCTATTGAGCTGTCTCGTAGACTCTTGCTACAAAATGCCATTCAGTCACTAGGGGACATTGGAATTGCAATTTTGGAAGCGGTTCGAGCCCGCCAAGATTTGAGAGTCCATCTGGTGAGGAAGTTGCCGGCGGACTTAGGTCGCCGGGTAACTCTCTCCCAGGTTCTTACTGCCACCCTGCTTAACTCTGAGACTTGGAGTCTGGTTTTTAATATGGTGAGTGGGTGGAAGCAGGTTACCTCTCAAGCTAGGTAGGACCCACCTAAGAAACCCTTTCATAAATCAAAGGGCGGTAACAAACTGTACCAACCCCAACCTAAACAGTCATCAAGAGACCCCAGACCACCTCCTCAGCATGGAGGTAATCAGCACAAACCCAAACAAGGTAAACAGCACGGGTATAAGGGTAAGACCCCATACAAAGGTCATCAGGGTACTGCACCAGCCAAAACTAGTCAAGCGTCCGATGCCAACCCACCTCCCCCTCCAAAAAACTAGCCACTCATACTCTCCACATCCCAGGGCCGAGCTCAAAGGCCTAGGATTGGAGAGTTGCCTTGAAGGACGAACCCCGGTTACACTGGGTTTGTTCTGTTCATTCCGCTCAGCCTGGCCCAAGCTTACCTGGGCCAGGAAGGTAGTGAGCAAAGGAATCACCTGGCGGTGGCGCCGGCGGCCTCGACTGCGTCGGCCGCAGGATTATACCGCAGTGTCTCAGGAGGAGGAGGCCCTACTACAGGAAATGATAGCCAAACAGGTCCTTATTCAGGTCAATGCCTATCAGCCAGTATTCACGTCAAGACTCTTCTTAGTGCCAAAAAGGGACAGAGTGCAGATGCGACCAGTTCTAGATCTCTCACACCTGAACACCTTTATAGAAAATTCACCCTTCAGGATGTTGACTGTACAGCAACTCAGACACGCACTTTTGCCGCAAGGTTGGATGTGCTCGATCGATCTCAAAGATGCCTATTGGCATGTCCCTATAAACAAGCGGTTCCAAAATGTTCTCGCTCTGAGAGTCCGGCTCTAGACATATGTCTTTCAAAGGATGCCGTTCGGGTTGAACCTAGCACCGAGAGTATTTACCAAACTCGTCCGGCAAGCTCTTTTACCCCTGTTAGTTCGAGGCATACAGGTGTTTTGGTATCTGGACGATTGGCTAGTAGTGGCGAACTCTTTAGAATTATGTCAAGACCATGTAAACCAAGTGTTAGATCATGTACAAACCCTAGGGTTCAAGGTGAACTTGGCAAAGTCACACCTTGTCCCCTCAAGGACTTTTCAGTGGATAGGGCTGGTCTGGGACACCTACGCTCTGACTCTTACTCAGAGTGTGGACAACCGCAGCAGGTTTCGCAAGAAACTGTTCCGGTTCCTCCACAGTCTGGATACGACCAGGAAAACGTGGGATTCTCTGATCGGTTCTCTCAACTGGGTACAATTAACTGTCAAGTTGGGCCGATTGAAAGCCATGCGATTAATCCTGGAAGGAAATAATGGCCAATTCCTCCATTAATCCACAACTTACTATCGGCCTGGACCAAGCGCGAAGTCCTCTACTCGGTCGAAACATGGGTTTCTCCCCGACCTACAGTATGGGTAGACACAGACGCCTCGGGGACCCTAGGTTGGGGATATCAGTCAAGCCTAGGCCATCAGGGTCAGGGCATCTGGGTGACAGACAACCAATCACATATCAACAAGCAAGAGCTTTTAGTTCCCCTGTTCTTTCTCCAAACTCACGGCAGGACATTGAAAAACAAATCAATAGCGTTCAGAATGGACAATCAAACTGCAGTTTTTTGCATTCAGAAACAAAGTTCAGTGATGTCACGAGAGTTGTTGAACGTTTCAGAACAAATTTTTACATAGCTTTTCCCTGCATGCCACCTACCTCCCCGGCATGGCGAACGTCTGGGCAGATGCTCTCTCTCGCTGGCGGAGCACTCTAGTAGAATGGACAATCAAACAGGCTATCTTCAACAAGATGATTGCAAAGCCGGCCCGTCCACAGGTGGACTTGTTTGCGTCAGTAGAGAACCACAGACTCCCACTCTTTCTTACACGTCACGGGGTAACCCCGGCGGGGGGACCCGATGCATTGCTGGTGGACTGGAACAGGTGGACCTCAATCTATCTGTTTCTGCCGCCAGACTCTGTGTTAATGTGCAAAGTCATTCACAAACTGAGGGATTACTGGGGCCGGGTAGTTTTGATCGCACCGTTTTGGCCGGCCCAGGTTTGGTACCACCAATTGCAACAGTGGTGCAGGACCCCGGTGTCCCTCGCGGTCTCCGTTTTCCTCTTGGAAACGATTGGCAACCTTCGGACCTCGCTCAGTTTTGCTTTATGGATATTTACTATGCCAAATGGTTAAATCAATTTGGGCCAAGTGTCACTAAGAAGCTAATGAATCAGCACGCACCGTCTACCAGGAGACAATATCAATCACATTGAAAAATGTTTACAACCTGGATTGTTGAGTCAGGGCGAACGACTGCCTCGGGAGCCTTAATTTTCAAGTACTTAGACTATCTATTTGAGCAGAAGCATTTTTCAGCCATAATGTTAAAAAATCATCTGTCTGCCATTAGGACCCCCTTCCTTGATCTCACCGGCCTTTCAATACCGCAGGCGGAGGAGAAAGGGTTTATGAGGGCGTGTTTCAAGCTTCGTCGACCTCCCCGCCAGCTCATGCCCACTTGGTCCCTTGATAAAGCCTGAGAATTGCTTCAATCGCGCAAGTATAATAATGCGCCGGATTTTGACTCACTTTTGAAAAAGGCTGTCTTTCTCATGGCACTTGCCACCGGAAACCGGGTGTCTGAGCTGGCGGCGATGAGCAACGAACCAAACTGTCTCAGGATTGGGAGACTGCACGACCATGTTCAAATCGCGCCGTCTCCCTCCTTTATTGCTAAGAACGAACATTCGGACCATGTTTTTTCTGAATTTTCCGTCCCGGCCTTAAAGAGAGGCCTCATTCATCACCTTTTATGTCCTGTGCAAGCACTCACAAAGTTTATGAGGGCTGCGCAACCTCGCCAACCAGGTGCTTTAAGGGTTAACCGGACAGGTATGCGTGATACAAAACGGAAGTTAGCTTCCTTGCTTGTCGCCGTTATCAGGGAATGCAATCCCGGCGTGATAGGCAGGGCTCACGATATTAGGAAATGGGCAGTATCCCTCAGATTTAAAAAAAAAAATTCAATTGATGATATTGTTAAGACCCAACTTTGGGCTTCCAATCATACGTTCCTTACACGCTACCTGTCTGTTGCTCTAGATAAACCAAAGCGTACCTGTGTAGCTGTACGGCAACGGGTACAGTAGGTATTGTTATATTATAAGTTGTGTTGTTTTAAAAAGGGGGGTGGGGGGTGCGGAATAGTCCATATCCCCTCTGTACCCTTGGAGATTGTGATGCATCACGAGCTTTGATAGGACGGGTTCTACAGTCCAGTATTAGTTTTATTTGTTTTTAAATTCTAAGAAGATATATCGCATAGTTGCAACTATGTCTGTTTTACCATAATGTACAACATATATTACTGTACAATTAGTTTAAGGACAGAACAAATAACTACTGCAGAGTTATAGTTCTACAGGACACATGCGTGTCAAACTTTTTTCATGCATACGATCGATTGCAACGTTCCGACCATGAGCAAGTAGTTTCTTAATGCCACGCACTGCTAACAAATCTTTTATACCTTTTTCTATTTTTGTATTACATACAATAAAACTTAAGAAAATGTTATCCGGATTCTTCTTCCCTAAGGTTAGGATATTTTACGAATGTCCCGCCTCCAGTCTTGATATTCAGGCGAAGTCGTCAATGATGGAGGGGCCCTATTAAATGATAGGTTTGATTCCCGAAGGGAAGTAGAGAAAACCTAATATTTAGTAGGGCCCCGTAATCATTGACGACTCGGGCCCTCCCAACCATCCCACTTCCCATTCGTTGATTTCCATAATTTATTCTTGGTATATCAGTGAAGTATGAGGATGGCCGCTAGGGGGCCTGGTGTCGGAGAAGCAAAGCATGCGAAATCCACGTATATGGTAGGTCATATGATAACAGATATTAAGTTATTTTTATTTTTTATTTTTTACGAAGTTTTTTCTGTAGGGTACCCGATCAAAATGACATCCCATGAGGGAATTAAGCGTGCACTTATGACGAGTACTCCATGATACTTCAGCGCGGGCTATTCAAAATGCTGGCGCAGGATGTTGAATGGAGACTATTATTATTAATAGGCGAAGTCGTCAATGATTACGGGGCCCTACTAAATATTAGGTTTTCTCTACTTCCATTCGGGAATCAAACCTATAATGTAGCCTTTTCTTTGGTAGAGGTCCTTCCTAAGCTGAATAAAATCGTCAAATAATTACCAGAATATAATAATAATATCGTCACCGGTATTGAATAGGATAAGAATGGGAGTGACATGGTCACATTTCCTGGCTCTTCTGTTTGCATCTTTTGCAGCAAAGTATTGTAGCTTTTGAACATGTGCAAGTAATGTGTTTTTTGTTGTGCCCCAAATGATATTACAATAATTAATCTATTTTATTAATTTCACTCCAATACCAAACACCTCCCAACGAAATTAATGAAAGCATGTGATCCACCGGAATTCGAACCTGGGTTACCACACGAAGATTTTGAACACTCTAACCATTACACCATCAAGGCAGTTCATTAATACAAACTATTTTGTTATGATCAGCGGAGTAGTTTGATCAAAATAGTGTTTTATCGTCTAAATATACATAATAGTTCCTATTACTTTATTGCTTAGTTTATTGATGTAGATATCGAAAACCATGTAGCAGTCCATATACAGTACAGTACACGCCCAAGTGCTTTACATTAACCATGTAGCAGTCCATATACAGTACAGTACACGCCCAAGTGCTTTACATTAACCATGTAGCGGTCCATATACAGTACAGTACACGCCCAAGTGCTTTACATTAACCATGTAGCGGTCCATATACAGTACAGTACACGCCCAAGTGCTTTACATTAACCATGTAGCGGCCCATATACAGTACAGTACACGCCCAAGTGCTTTACATTAACCATGTAGCGGTCCATATACAGTACAGTACACGCCCAAGTGCTTTACATTAACCATGTAGCGGTCCATATACAGTACAGTACACGCCCAAGTGCTTTACATTAACCATGTAGCGGTCCATATACAGTACAGTACACGCCCAAGTGCTTTACATTAACCATGTAGCGGTCCATATACAGTACAGTACACGCCCAAGTGCTTTACATTAACCATGTAGCGGTCCATATACAGTACAGTACACGCCCAAGTGCTTTACATTAACCATGTAGCGGTCCATATACAGTACAGTACACGCCCAAGTGCTTTACATTAACCATGTAGCGGTCCATATACAGTACAGTACACGCCCAAGTGCTTTACATTAACCATGTAGCGGTCCATATACAGTACAGTACACGCCCAAGTGCTTTACATTAACCATGTAGCGGTCCATATACAGTACAGTACACGCCCAAGTGCTTTACATTAACCATGTAGCGGTCCATATACAGTACAGTACACGCCCAAGTGCTTTACATTAACCATGTAGCGGTCCATATACAGTACAGTACACGCCCAAGTGCTTTACATTAAGTGGGGATGGGCCGCTTTTTCAGGCCCCATTCTCCCTTTTGTTCAGCCTCATTGTTTTTTTGTTTTTGTTTTTTAAGACGTTCGGCCGATTAATTTGGCGATTTTAAGACTTTATGCCCCATTTATTTGTCAATATTGAGACCTTTCGTCCCATTTAGGTGTTGATCATTTCCTGGCGAGCGATAGAGAGCCTGTAATTTTTAGAGTAACCGGCTTTAGGTCGGGACAACCGAAACATTTACAAATTTTTCTCTTGGGTCTAGGGGGATTTTTGTTTACAGCTTGATGGAGGTCTAGGGTGGACACAAAAGTAACAATAAAAGGATAACACAATACGCAAATAAATACGCCCATCTCCCTTTCAAGGTACCGGGTAAATTGAATTATGTGATCTTAAAACTGAAGGGTTCTGTTATTAACTATTTGGCGTGTTCCTATGAACATGTATTGAGTCTTGTTAGTTTTCAGCAAAGACTGTTGTGTTTTGTGTTCGTTGTGTTTCTTAATATAGCCTGGATTTATTTATAGTTTCTTGTGTTGTATGTAGTTCATTTAATTCGTTTACCGACCCGCATATCGTCGGATTATTGCACTAATGTATTGTTATTTAAAGTAATCTGGTGTATCATTGACATATATAATGACACCTATTATGTAATAAATACAATTACTGTATATGATAAGCATGCAAAAGAAAATAACTAAATAATAGTAACATTAATACAAATTAAACCACAATTAAAATGAACAAAATCCTAATTACTCGTAGAATGTTTCGCTTTTTGGTCGACTTGTTCATGTATTTATTATTTGTTCTAGTTTCCTCCCTAGACATCCATCAAACTTTTAAAAACAATTCCAGGATCCCCTATCAACACATATGTGTACATTTTTCGGTGGAAAAATTTCTTGGCCGAAGGCCAGTTTTTCCCAAAATGACAGGAAAAAATCGACATCTAAATGACACGAACAGTCTTAATATTGACAGAGAAAAGGGGCGAAAGGTCTTAAAATCGCCAAACTAATGGGGCAAAGCATGAGGCAGAAGGAGGCCCAGAAAACCGGCCTATCTGCCCTTAAGATGGAAGCTTTTGCAGGTTCGAAGGTATCGTGATACTGTTGTGAAGGTGAGAATAAAAACTAAGGGCATAGACTGCAAGAGATGAAGGACTGATATGTTGGAAGGAATGATAAGGGGAGATGGGCTGGTTTTTCTGGCACCCCTTCTCCCTCATATTTAGCCCCATTTTTTAGATTTTAAGACGTTCGGCCCATTAGTTTGGCGATTTTAAGATTTTACGCCCCATTTCTTTGTCAATATTAAGACTTTTCGTGTCATTTAGGTGTCGATTTTCTCCTGGCGAGTGATAGCGAGCCTGTAATTTTAAGAGTAACCGGCCTACCGAAACATTTATAAATTTATCTTGAAGAGGGGTCTACGGGATGTTTTTTGCAGCTTGATGTAGGTCTAGCTAGGAAACAATATATATATGTATATATACAGTATATATATGTATATATACAGTATATATCTGAATACATAGACCAAACAATATATATATGTATATATACAGTATATATCTGAATACATAGACCGAACAATATATATATGTATATATACAGTATATATCTGAATACATAGACCAAACAATATATATATGTATATATACAGTATATATCTGAATACATAGACCAAACAATATATATATGTATATATACAGTATATATCTGAATACATAGACCAAACAATATATATGTATATATACAGTATATATCTGAATACATAGACCAAACAATATATATATGTATATATACAGTATATATCTGAATACATAGACCAAACAATATATATATATGTATATATACAGTATATATCTGAATACATAGACCAAACAATATATATATGTATATATACAGTATATATCTGAATACATAGACCAAACAATATATATATGTATATATACAGTATATATCTGAATACATAGACCAAACAATATATATATGTATATATACAGTATATATCTGAATACATAGACCAAACAATATATATGTATATATACAGTATATATCTGAATACATAGACCAAACAATATATATATGTATATATACAGTATATATCTGAATACATAGACCAAACAATATATATATGTATATATACAGTATATATCTGAATACATAGACCAAACAATATATATATGTATATATACAGTATATATCTGAATACATAGACCAAACAATATATATATGTATATATACATATATATCTGAATACATAGACCAAACAATATATATGTATATATACAGTATATATCTGAATACATAGACCAAACAAATATATATGTATATATACAGTATATATCTGAATACATAGACCAAACAATATATATGTATATATACAGTATATATCTGAATACATAGACCAAACAATATATATATATGTATATATACAGTATATATCTGAATACATAGACCAAACAATATATATATGTATATATATACAGTATATATCTGAATACATAGACCAAACAATATATATATGTATATACAGTATATATGAATACATAGACCATATATATATGTATATATACAGTGTAGAATACATAGACCAAAACAATATATATATGTATATATACAGTATATATCTGAATACATAGACCAAACAATATATATATGTATATATACAGTATATATCTGAATACATAGACCAAACAATATATATATGTATATATATAGTATATATCTGAATACATAGACCAAACAATATATATATGTATATATACAGTATATATCTGAATACATAGACCAACAAAAACAGCCACTAGCCCCTCAAGATGGAAGCTTATGCAGGTTTAAAATATGGTGATACTATTGTGAGGATGAAAAGAAAAGCTAAGTGCTGAGACTGAAATAAATGAAGGATTGATTCTGAAATATGTTGCAAGGAATGTTAAATGAAAGTCAAAAGAAGCCCTCGGCGCTAGAATTATGTGAATGTGTTTTGATATAGGAGTACCATTTTACAAGGATGTACTTTTTGAATTTATAATTTAATCCCATGATCAATTCAAAGATGATAATGCCAACCAATGATCATTATAACAATGAAATTGTGTGTTTGCAAATACATAAACACATATTTGTATGGAGCAGATGGTTTTATAACATTGAATGAGAAACATAACATATTTTGAGTTTATGTTGTTGCAAACTGCATCTCACATGACTGCTCACGTGGGTGCATCACACGAGAGCTTTTATCGTCAAGTTTCAATGTCGATTTTTTTTTCGGCAACATTAATAGGATGTTGTTCACTGTTATCGGAAGGTACACTGAAGTAAAACTAGCTTTGGTGGGATAATTATTATACAGATTTACGCCACAAACCGCCAGATAAGTGTTGACGATAGAAGTTAAGGGGAAGAGCACATGTATGATACCGGCTTAAAGAGGGATGCACACTAAGCAATATAGACGGCGATGATGAAAAGAAGCAAGATATGCGTGAAGTACCAGAGTGATGACATAGCCGAACTATGTACTGTTATCCAAGCATATCAGTTGTGAATCACTCGAAACATTTCTTGCATTTTCTACTCAATGCATTAAATCAGCGTTATCATAATATTCTTTTTAGTTATATCTTCCGAGGAAGTCGTTTTAAGGTCTTTCAACTCACATCTGATAATGCACAGGTTGAACAAAAAGGTTACAGGCATACCAGTTACCTGTGGCTTTCATTATGCTAAATTTATTACCAGGAGAATTGATTTAATGATACAACCTTTGAACAAGTAAATCGTCATTGAACTGAGTAGAAGGTCCTTTTATTGACTGGGTAGGTCAGGCAGTGAACAGATACACAGGCTATGGTATTTAAGGTTTTTATATATACGTAGAATATGTAATGAAACACATAAATAAATTACAATGACAGCAAGAGGCACTCTGAGCACCTAATTGATTTCGAATAAGAATTATACAAACTTGGCATTGACTAACCATTAGTAAAACTCCAATGAATAAATATGGACAATTAAATAAGAATAGAAATTAGTATTTACAAAATATTAGCCCAAGAAGGTAAGTGTGACATTTAGTAAATTCAAATCTTAATGGGGGCGTGGTAGTTAGAGAAATAATAAATTGTATGTGGAGTGACTGTTGTAGGAGGCATTAGTAATCATTAACCTAAACTCTTACTACAAAAACGGTGTCACTCAGTTGCAATGATGGTGAAGTATATGATGACAAAGACAAAGGATAGGGTGTGTTGTGTTTGCAATTAATCTTCTTTGAGGGTCCTATTAAAGGACCCTGAGAGCCAGAAATAATTGTATCCAATGCGTTCATCCAGAAGTTGCCGGCTAGCATCGTGTGTAGGGCTTTCATCTTGTCGGGATTGGTAGTTCTCTGCTGCTCCATCTCTGGGCTGTTTCGTTGACTGGCCCTGGTGAGGGGTCGACTTACTCCGACTAGAAATTGGCAGAGCTATTCATGCCGTTGCTGAGTTACTCAAGCTTAACCCGAATGAGCTACTCAGGGTACCTCGTAACTAGAGGGTCGGAAGGCTCACACTGTTGGCTGAGAATCTCAGACCTACCTGAAGACAAGCGTTAGGTAAATGCAACCACAAGTTGGCTGAAGCTGCTCACATCCGTGCCAGAATAGCCAGGCTTAATCCGAAAAAGCTACCTCGTAACTAGAGGGGCAGAATGCTCATGCTGTTGGCTGACAATCTCAGACCTACCTGAGTGAGGTACTCAAGATAGGGGTTAGGTAAATGCAACCACAAGTTGGATGGAACTTCTCACATCTGTGCCACAATTGCCAGGCTTATCCCGAATGAGCTACTCAAAATGGGGGTTAGGGTACATCGTAACCAGAGGGACGGAGTTACTCACATTGGTGGTCAGAATCTCAGACCTTAACACAAGGAGCATCATAGGCCTCATGGAAGTGTCTGTATAGCAGATGCAATAGGCCTCACAGAAGAAAGCCCATGAAATATGGAATGGAAGCAGTATGTGATTAGGTGGCATATTCACCTTCTACTACATCCTTCCTCTTCCACCAGTTCCACCTCTCCCTCTCTCTCATTCTCCCCCTTTCTCCCCCCAATTCCCCCCTCCTCAATTAGTGGCAATTTTTTCCTCTTATTGTCGTCATTTCTCCCTTTCCCTGCACGAAAGATGATGAGTCATGGTCTTCCACACTCCCTCGTATCCTTCACATGCACGGAAGACAGCTGGGTCTGTCAGTCTGCCTGACGCATGCCCAGAAAGGACATCTATGTCGCTCTCTCTCTCTCGCTTCTATCCACCCCCTCCCACCACAAGTATAAGTTTTCTCTAGATATTTGCTGTTTACACCTATGTTCTGGTCTTCACTGTTCACATGTTCATCATACAAGTAATATGTTTGCACATAAAGCAAAAATAATGCTATGTATGATAAATATAACAAATTCTGTCAGAATCGAATGTAATAAATTCGCATATGCAGGCTTTTAAAAAACATGAATGGCGCGCTCCTTAGGTTAACCTCACGGAATAGTCAGAAAGGGAGCTGTTGCGTTAGCAAGGTGACCTGTCTTCCATCTCGCTGCCGAACAGGTCACTAGTTTTCTGTCTCTGTTAACTGGTTCGTTCTTTCCGGAGAGGAAGGTCCCGCTGCCCTGCCGCTCCCTGGATGGCTGGCGTTTGGACCGGTCTCATCCAGGAGTTTTTGGGTGCAGCGAAATTAAAGACAGCAGCACAGGTCTTGGGGTTATCCCAGGGTCTTGGGAGGATTGGCTTGCCCTGTTGCTTGTGTTTCTGGTTTTAGTGAACACATATTTTCGAGTTCAGAGATATAATCAAATTACTGTTTAGCCATTTAATATGTGAAAATCCTTACACCAGAAGGTAGAATTGACATTGGACATATACCCTTTTTCCACGTTGATAATAAATGCAGAACATAATTATTGTAGCACCTGTATTTAAAATTCTTTCCTCAACTCCATTCCATTGACTGCAGTATTTTTTGCTACCATCTCCCCATAAAACTTTCTCGCCTACCCCTCAGCCGAGTAAGCCCATTTCACAGGCAGGCCATGTCGGCGACCTGGAGGTCTGTAAAGGAAAATGATATCTGCCTAAGTCAGTAGTAACTCTGGCATCTATTGTCCACTAACTCAATTTGGGAGTGGAGAGCTAGTTCTTATGGTCAGGAGCCAGTTCTCTCTTTCTTCCTTCCTTCGTGTTTTTCTTTTTTTCTTTTGGTATCTGTTTAGATGTTTGTTTTTCTAAATTTGTGCTTACTTTCTCTCTATCTTCATAGTATCTTGTGTTCTTATTCTTGTTTGCTATTCATTTTCTTCTTCAACTTCCCTCTATTCTTGCAACACAAACACACACTACTTGTTGTGGTTTCTTCTGATACAGGTGGTATGTCTTTGCTAGCCCCGATATTAACTCTATGAACCTTTGGCAGAGTGTTTTCTTTTTTTTGTCTTCTTCTTCGGGCTATATTTGGAAGATTGTAGTTCAGTTGTAATAGACTCGCTGGCTTCCATTATCAGGGCTGTATTGAATGCACTACTGCTGGCTTTTCTTGTTATTGGTGGAGGAGGTTGTGTCTTTGTTGCTGTTGGTGGTGGTTTTAGTGTTGGTGGTGGTGTTGTATGTGGTTGCTTGTGCTGCTGTTGATGCTGGTAGTAGTGGTGGTTTATTTCCTGTTGGTGGTGTCCTTTTGTGGTTGTTTATAATATGTGTGTGGTATTTATGTTGCTGCTTTGCTCTCCCTCCGGGTTGTAAGTAAAATATTATTGTGTATTGGTATAGTTGGAGCTGTCATCGACTCACTGGCTTCACCACACCTTTTAAAAGTTGCATTGGGCGACTATAAGGCCGTTTGACGCCCGATTAGAGTACTACCACCATTACTGATAGGGACTTGTATGGCCTTGGGAATGCGCAAGGACCTTGATAAATTGCCTGTAAACTTGTTCACTTGCTTCGAGGTTAGCTCCCAAGTTATATCAAATCAACTCATTAGTTAATTAAATGACCATAAGAAGTCTTGCCGAGTTTAGCTCTTAGCAGGTAAAGCCCTCGATCACGGTCAGCAGTGACAAAATTGAAGAGGTAGACGTTTGGGGTCATTAGCTTAGTAAATGAGATAGCTTGCAAAGAGAGAAATGAGTCGATGTTAGGATATGTCCTGCCCTAAGTAGACGGATAGTAGGAATTATCCACATAGAGTAAACGATCCTAGATATGACAACCTATGTTCAGATTAGTTGCCCCATCAATAGGCATATAAAGGCTCACAAAAGAAATCTAGTTCTTCGGAACGAATATTAAAGAATTTCCTATCATTCGTTATCAGAGGGTAGATAGACTGTCCATTGCGAGCATCAAACTAGATGTGGATGTGGTCATAGCTGCTAAAACTGTTTAGTATTCTATAATTCGTAATCAGAGGGACGAGAGCGAGCACGATATTAGACTTGTTCATTGTTACCGTAATTGTTTAGTAAGCACGCTACTACTTGATTCACGATTTGCTATTAAGTTGTATTAATGTTCCTGAGTACGATTACGAGATTAACCTCGTCCCATTGATCAGACTAAGGTTAAAGACTTAAATTAACTAAGAGATTAATCACTTGTCCTGAAAGCGAAGATGTATTGTTGTGTTAGATTTAGCTTGTATATAAGTGTGTATCTAATAATTACCTAATTGAAATATTGTATGTAAGGTTGTTGCCAGTTAAGTAATATATTGTCTGCTGCCACGAGCACATCCAGTATCTACTTATGGTATTTCCATACTGTATATTGCTGTTTTTGTTTGTACTGTGTTCTGTGTGTAATCTTGTCTATTACCTTTAAGTTAACCCTTTCACGCACATATAACGCAGAGGTTGCCAGATTAGCAATAAGAAATAGAGATCTCTCACTCTCATAATTACCTCGCCAAAATTCGTTTTCTGCCCACAGCTAACTCAAAGACAACTGCAGAGGTTGTAGTAACTAAACTAAAGGTTTCTAAATACCCCTGAGGTAATAAAAGCTTTAAATTATCCCCAATAGGCTCAAAATCGCGTCATATGTCGGAGAGGGTTAATAAATCCCTTTTGTATACCTATGTTATAATTTGTTTATGTTTTCCAGCTGAGCATGCAGTAGACCCCACTGTTATTAGAATTGCATAATACCTTTAATTATAGAGGAAGTTTTTGTTATTATTAATATTATTTTTATTTTTTAGTGATGATGGTGGAGGTCTTATATGTGGTAGCTTATGGTGGTGTTTATGGTGATAGTGATGGTGGTAGTGATTTTACTGTTGATGGTGTGTTGTTGAAGGTATGTGTATGTGTGTGTGCTATTTTTTATGTTAGTATTAGTTGTGTATATGTTACTGCACATGTTTCTCCTCCAGGTAATAGGTTGAAGATTGTAGTTCATTAATTGATTTGGAGATGTAAAAGGCTCATTGCTTCCCAATACTTCAAATGTTTCAGTTGATTCCTTTTCTGCTTGTTGTTCATGCTTGTAGTAGTGATCTCTTTTTCGTTGTTGGTGGTGAAGGAATTGTTGTAATGTATTGTTTGTTTTTATTAGTTGTGATATTATGTGTGTGGTTGTTGTTGTTAGTAGTGGTGGTGTTGGTGATAATATGCTGTTGATTGCGATAATGTTGCTGTTATATATATATATATATATATATATATACGGTATATATATATATATATATATAAAATATATATATATATATATATATATACCGGGAATATATATATATATATATATATATATATATAATATATATACCGGTATATATATATATATATATATATATATATATATAGAGAGAGAGAGAGAGAGAGAGAGAGAGAGAGAGAGAGAGAGAGAGAGAGAGAGAGAGAGAGAGTTAAACTCCCTAGGAAAAATGAAACATTGGAACACCAAGCTTTCGTCTATTCTCTCAAGACATATTCATAGTATTGCAAGAATACAGCAGAAAACAGCTAAAGTACCCCTCCGAAGTCATCGGTGAGATGCTAACTAGCATATCAAAACGAAAAAGGCAGTAAGATGACAACACTTTTTATTTGTATATGCCAGTTAGCATCTCACAGATGACTTAAGAGGGGAACTTAAGCCTCCGTCTTCCGCTGTATTCTTGTGTTACCATGATGTCTTGAAAGAATTGACGATGCCTGTTAATTGTTGGCGGTCCTTTCTAAACTGAATTAAATTGTCTAATAGTAACCACAATAAAGTTAAAAGGACGGCACCGGTACTGAAAGCGTTAACATCACTTCCTCTGGCGTCATCACCGGCGCCCAAAAGAATGAATAAATAGACCACGGGCAGCGGAGCGGAAGGAGACAATATCACAGCCTATCAGGGAGCCCAAAGACTCGCTGACACTCCGCTAATCAGCTGTGAATCCCATTTTTTAAGGCGGTGAAAGAACAGTTAATCATTACCGAGGAGGGGGCCGCCACGAACGTGACCATTACAGGTTATGGGGAGATGAGTAACTTTTTGGTCGATCTTTTGTTTTCTAGTGTTCTCCCTAGACCTCCATTAAACTTAAAAGATCATCCATTAGATTCCCCTTCTTGATGAATTTGTAAAAAAAAATTGTAGAAAAATATCTCGGCCGAAAGCCGATCTTCCAAAATTACAGGCTCACTTTCGTTCGCCAGGAAAAAATCGACACCTAAATAGCACGAAAGATCTTAATATTGACAAGAAAATGGGGCGGAAAGTCTTAAAATCGGCAAACTAACGGGGAAAACATCTTAAAATCTGAAAGGTAATGGGGCTAAACATGAAGGAAAAGGGGATCAAGAAAAATGACCCATCTCTCTTTAACGCGCTAGGAGTTTCCTGGCAGAATTGGTTTAACGGTCCGCCATGATTCCTTCCTTCCTTATGTTGTATATTTTTCTTAAGTGTTATACAATCGTGGTCATGAATTATTGAACACCTCCTAATGATAAAGACAAGGAGGTGAGCAATAACAGTTAATCCCGGTAATTAGATCATTGTGGCTCAAACATCTAATATAAGTAGTTTGCCAGTGTATCATAACTGCCCCTCCATTTATTGTGCCGAAACTCATATCCACGACTGGGTTTTTTACAGTAATTTATCCAACAAAATACGTATTATTTGAAGCCGCAGGTTTATGAATCACGAGCCTTTAAATGCGTGAAAGACATGGCTCTCTTCTTCGCAACAGATAATTAATTAAACTGAAAGTGGCTAACGACTGTGAAGCGCACATCAAAAAATCATCATCGTTTTATAATGCTACAAAGACTCAGTTTAATTTGGAAAATATATAGCTAACCATTTCGATTTCCACTGCACAATTCGTGAGGTCTGATGTATTACAAACACTAAACACGTTAACATACGCCCATTGTGCCCAAATAAATGATGGCTTACATTGTAAATAATTTGGTACACTATGCCAATAAATGGCTTTAGTAGCCTGGGACCGTCTCGCTTACAATGTTATGTTTTTTTTTTTTTTTTTCCTCTCTACAAATGCTTTGCTTTTGTCCTTTCTATATATATATTTGTTGTTTTTGTTTTTTTCTACTGTTATCTCAGGTCGTGGTTGACGTGGACAGTTAGGACTTGATATTATTAGTGGAAGGTGGATCAACAGTTTGACGCCATTGTTGTGCTGTGTGTGTGTGTGTACGTCGTTGTGTTTGTGCGTTAATGTGTATGTATGTGTGTGTGTGTGTGTGGAAAGAGAGAGAGTTATAGTACTTGAACAAAATCATTGCATCTGAATAAATGGTGTTACTTTTCATTTACACTGCATATAATGCCTTTCAGAAGAAAACAAATCGGATAATATACAAATTTACAAAATAATTTGTTATCAACTACTTAGAATTAGGTCAATGAATATCTGAACTATGATATGTTTTAAGTTCCTTGTAATTTCAGCATATGGTGTGTCCACAAGTGCTCTCAAACATGGTAGCAACATGTTATCCTCAAATGTTGACAATATTTGAGTGGGTCAACCCTTTTTAATGGTTGACATGAAGTTGATAGCATGTTGAAAATACTTTTTATAAAATGTTGCCAGCACATGTGTGAGGGCAGTGTGGACGTACAGTTTACTGCACATAGGGGTTGGGTAGGTGGGTGTGGTGCTGTCAAAATGAGGAATTTACTGAGATATTGAGGAATAGAATATGTGCGGTAAACTGTACCTTAACCAGCTTCCAGATTATTCCTTATCTTTGAAATTTACCTTCTGGTTAGCAGTTGGCAATTTTACTTTACTTAACAAAAACTTATCGTAATCAGCATTCTAAACATTTTGGAATACTTACAAATATAATTATCAATGCACATGTAGGTCAAATATTTATTTTTCAAAATAGTTTTCGTATATCTAATGAAATAATGTCTAATATGGGTTTCCCATCATAAGACATTAGATGGTAATATATTGTTAATAGATTAAATAAATAATGGTATATAATATTATTGGAAGAAATATAATTCAATGAATATTCATATTAACACACATCTGAACACTATGCTTTATAATATATAAAATGGAACAACAATCACCACCAAGCTGCAATCACCACCACTCCAACTACCATAACAGAGGACACAGAAGTGCCGCTATGTCAAAGGCCTAGACTCCCTAGAGCATCTTCCCGCATGGAACAGCTCCCTCGCCAGATACCACCAAGAGATCGTGCCTTCGACCACCAACAGAATCACGGCAGAGTCAAAGTGAGCCTTTCTAGCTCTCAACACCTTCAAGTTATACAACACAGAGGAACAAGACACTATGATCAATAAACAAGCAACCAGTATCAAATTCAACCCACCTTGTATTTGGTCACTGCTAGATGTAAGACTAGCCTTGTTAGGTTTGAGACTAGCCCTGTCAGGTCTACGACTGACCTCCCTGCTAAGTGTGATAATAGCCCTGCTAAGTGTGAGACTAGCCCTGCTAAGTGTGATACTAGCCCTGCTAAGTGTGAGACTAGCCCAGTCAGGTTTTAGACTGACCCTGCCAAGTGTACTGACAATAAGTCGAGTGTGACACCAACACAAGTGCTACCTGTGGTACCTGTGAGGCAATTAGCTCACACGCCGTGTAATTGACCGGCATCACCACAGCAGATACTAACTTCTACTTTCTATAGTCTGTGGTGTGAGACCTGGCGAGATGACCAAGAGAAGCTCTGAGGAGAGAAGAAACTCTGACAACTTTATAGCCTGTGGCTAGAGACTTGGAAGAAGCAGACCTTATGAGAAAAGTAGACGAAGACCCCATCACCAATGCGAAGTGATTTTTTTAAAAATCTCTCTGCAACACCAGGAAAGTCACTAATAAAATTATCAGGTAGTGTGTCTCTCATTTTTAGAGTCCTTTCCTTGCAAAAGGTATTTTTCCCTTCAGGAATCCAAAACACACACTATCCCTTGCTATTCCATAGTCCATGTTTACAAGTGGACATTATTGTACCAATGTAAATGAAGATATTTAATAGTAGGAATTCAAACTTATAAAAACAACATCTGTTGTTTACATTTTGTAATTTAATGACTTCCAAATTTATATAAATACTTCTTGTTCCTCGTGCTCATAATATTTAGTCGGGCGATTAGAGAAAACACGCTTCTGTATAGATGCGGGCAATCTAACTAGTGTATTCTCTAAATATTGAAGAATATCAAGTATTCAAAATCACAATTTCCTTGTATAATAATTGTATGTAATATTTGTATTAATATCATTGTGCTAATAAGTAACCATTGTTTAAGTTTAAGATACGACGCAAATTTTTAATTCCATAAATATCATTGCGCTCTATTCAAGACACCTGTATTTCCTAATTCGAACCCTAACTGAGGTAAATCTGATATTATATTATGTTATTGTATTATGTGTATCATTCTTAACCCTTGTCTAGCGGGGTGTTTTGGGCTCATCTGGGCATATTCAGGCCCTCCTGAATGATCAATCAAGTATCTGCATGAAAAGAAATGTATTCAGCAAATAACTAGGCGTTAAAAGCTTCAAAATGAGACCAGAACGAGCTACGTAGCACTCGTGGTTCTCTTGCAGTGGTGCCACGAACATGGGAGTTTAGCGTATAGCGGTATATTTTTCCCAGCTATGCTCATTACTGGCTACACTGCCGGCCTCTCGAGAACACAGGGAACATGAGTTAATGGGCGGCGGTAAGCCCTGGGATTCGGCTGTCTGGCCCGCTGCGCTCCCGGCCATTTGCACTCGATTTTAACCCTTTAAAAGCCTTAATAATGCTCCTAACTTGCTGCAAATTGGTGCACGAATTAAGTCGAACGCCACCAATAAGGGGTTAATTAACTTGATGATAACGTGCAGTCTCGTTGTGTGAGGTTCCATGGTTTAAGTAGAAATATAGTGTTATTCTGTACCTATTGTGTAACTCGCCTTGTGTTTTGTTTGTATTTAATAATTATAGACTTCTTAGTTAGAAGAACTCACAAATACCAGTTTTATCTGAACATAATACAAATTAAGGAACACTAATGCCTACTGAATAAAGATAATAGAGAAGTGTCTATGTGTCAAACAGGAAAATCCTCATTCGGATTTAGCTGGATACCCAGCCCTGTAAAGTGAAACATAATTTACCTTAAATAATAGCTGTAGTTGTTGAGATACATAGTTACATTTTGAAAGATTAAAGATATATAGCTTACAAGAAGGGATGTACTCGCAAATTACTGGATCAGAAAACTACGTCTGGCAGTAGATTTTGAGTATCATGGAGTGATGCAGGATGCTATTGCGATTATTTAACATATTGATTTTTGTTCATTAAAGTACGAGACAATTTTGCTCAACCTATAAAAGTATAGTCGATATTATTTAACATAATATAATTGTTATCCAATACACAACTTTTACTAATATCCTCGAACTGTTATTATCTCTTGCTTTCAATATCTGTTTCAGTAAGTTTGTAATTTAGCACTTAACTATATGAAACCAACAATCCTCGTGATCATGACAGTTGTTGATATACAATTATGCTATAAGTATACAGTATTTAATATTAGCATGCATTAATTTATTCCACTATGCTAAATAAAGCACTGTTTTATTAGAAGTTAAGTGATAAATAAAATCATAAGCGACTCAAGGCAATATGCTTAGTTACCACGACATTATCTACAGCAAAACGAAACAAAATATTAATTATTAAAATTCTAAGTACTGATTCAGAACAAAAATATATGCATTAAGTAGGTTCGCGAAAGGCGAACCACTGTGCCTCGATCTTTGGATATATATATATATATATATATGTATATATATATATATATATATATATATATATATATATATATATATACTGTATATATTGCCATTAGCCTTTGTTCGTTTGTAATTGTAAGTGAGTGCGATTCTGGAGAGAAAGATAAATGGTACGACAAACTCATATGCACTAGAAGTACCCGAGAGAGAGAGACAGAGTTACAAGGAGTTACAAGGTATATACTTAGTATCTCAGAGACCTTGTGGTCCACTCAGAGGAGATACTGGAAGTAGAAGGAGAGAGACTACATATTTCGTGAGAGAGAGTGAGAGAGAGAGACCAGCAGCATCCACTGGGGCAGCCTGACTGACAACAACAGAAGGATGAGGAGTTTTCAATAGACTTCGGGCATTATCGCGTCGCTGCGGACTACTTTATGTAGGCTAATGAGTGGTCATAACTATCGGGAACCGGCCACTTCGCTCACCCAATCATTTCCATATTCTTCGTCGGCCTTTCGTAACAGAGCGCCGAGACATGGTGGGTTAAAAAAACATGGGTTGGGCGGCGAGAGTGAACGATGATTTCTGTGGGTGACGCCTTCCGAACGACTTCCAGAGAGAAACTGTGAATGGCGGCATAAGGGAAGTTATTGTTAATCTGGCAGACTTGGAAATTGAGGGGTTCCTGGGGCATTAAAGCGCTAAAAATCTAAGTTTGGTAGCGGCCATAATCTATATCGTTAGTCAAAGTTTAGTGGGCCTTATTAACCTGCAGCCGTCATAACCACCATATTGGGAAGCTTTCAATTATTGTTGTCACATTGCATTATGTTCCGCCCGAGTTTCAGTTTATAGCATGGAGGTTCAGAGAGATAAGTGATGGTGCTAACAATGAAAATTTATGGCAGAGGAGGCGTAAGGGGTTATTCTGTAGAGAGAGAGAGAGAGAGAGAGATAGAGAGACAGAGAGAGAGAGAGTTACATATATGCACAGACTGCACAGACCTTGCGGCCCCTACTAGGCAGTCCGGACTTAATTCTAACAACATTTGCTACTAAATCAAAGGTAAGGCTAGCAAAGCAGAAGGCTCTCTCCCCAGAAAGTGAGAGAAAGACTGTGTGTGAAAGGGGGTGTGTGTGCGTGAGCCAGAGAGAAGTGTGTATGTGAAAAGGGGTTTGTATGTGACATAAGCAGAGGGTTTGATATAATAAGTATGTGCGTGTGTGTGAAGGAGTGTGTAGTTGCATGTGTGAGAGAGATAGAATATGAGTCTGTGTGTGAAAAGTAAGTTTTGTGTACTAGATATAACGTGAGATGAGTGAGGAATGTAGTATGTATAAAGTCTAGTGGGTCCAGACTACTAGTGGGTCTAGTGGTAAATCCAGAGAGTCACTGCCCCCCGGCATACTAAAATATAAACATAAATACATTAGCTTATCGTTAGCTTAAGTTAATCAAGGTCAGGTTAAGAAAGGTTAGGTAAGCTCAGGTAAAAAAAAAAAGGTTATGTTAGGATTGCATAGGTTAGTTTAAGATAATAAGTTATCTTAAACTTGATTACAGTAGGTAAATCTTTGCCAAATTAGATTAGGTTAGAAGAGGATAGAAGTTTGATTATGCTAGACTAGGCTAGAGTAGATTAAGTAGTTGATATCAGGTGAACTTAAAGTATATAATTGATGTAGCTCAGGTAAGATGTTTAGAATTACACGAAAAAAGGGAGGTGGGATGGGGTGTGGTAGGGGGGGGGGGGTAATTGACCGAGGAAGGGTTGTTAGAAGTGTAGTGTGTGTGTTTGTGTAGT
The DNA here is from genome assembly GCA_032716605.1 of Paralithodes platypus. Classification (NCBI taxonomy): domain Eukaryota; kingdom Metazoa; phylum Arthropoda; class Malacostraca; order Decapoda; family Lithodidae; genus Paralithodes; species Paralithodes platypus. The sequence continues at coordinate 21,947,155 of CM064566.1, forward strand.
ACTTGCAGAGTGTTGGTGAAGTGATTATAGGGTCAGAAGCAATATTTGCCAAACACCATGTTAAAGCAATATAATATCAACAGATAGACACATCGATTTGTCAACCTGGCCATGGGAAAAATATAATATAATAATAAATGTGTAATATCATGGTCATGCAAGCTTTATCAAAGTGGATATTTGAAATTCAAGTGTGCAGCCAGGAGAGAAAGTTTTGTTAATAATCATATATTATTCAAGTAAGCTCCAAAGGCTAAGATAGTTTTATTTATTGTAAGAAAGAAGATTTTTTTTTTAATTTGAATACACATGAATTGGCTATTATTATGCCAGATTATACAACCTCCTAGCACATCTCCAGCCTACAAGTTGCTAACTCACCACTTCGTCCTTCACTGGCACAGTCTCCCCTTCGATTCAGGCGTGCTCTACGAACCAGCAGCGGGTCAACATAAAACGAGAACAATAACTGGAGCGGCAATTTTCTCTACCTGCACTACCACCTTCGCTGCCATTATTTACCCCGCTACTTATCACTCCAGAGAAGAAAGAGCTTAAGTCCATCGAGATCCTAGGGGTCCAGGTAGCCCTTCTTCCCTGGAAGCCCACCTTCAGCAAGAGACACCAAAAAAGGGTACAGGAACGGATGGAGAGATTGTTCGGCAGCTAGACCGCTATTTTGCTAGGCTCCCCTATCAAAGTACACTTGCTGCGTCCTCTGAGCATGGCCCTGGAGTATTCTCTGACCGAATAACCAGTCTATCCTCTGAATGGCTTACGATTACTGCATCCTTCGAGCTTTCTTCAAGAGTTGCGTTCTCCAAACTTGAGAGACTTGCATTCTCCAAACTCTAGAGAGTTGCGTCCTCCGAACTGTCACCCGGTGTTGCGTCACACTGCACCAGATTACTCACATAACAAGGAACTAAGGCGCATCCTTATGCATGATGAAGTACCTCCTTCATCGAGTGTACCGACAGGCTAGCAGAACAAGTCCGAGATGCCAGAGCAGGCACCACGACGAAACTCCCGCCAGATCCCAAAGAAGGTGCCCAGACGAGACTACAGCCTGACCCCAGAGAAGAAGAAGACAAAAAGGAGAACGAGAAGCACTGGTCCTACTTTGCCCTAGACCCCAGGGAATTCAATACTTTCCAAGTTAGAAACGAAAATATAATTCTACAAAGTGTTGTTCTTCTCATTAAAGATCCATTTTAATATAAATTCGCACATTACACATTGTCCCCTTGCCTTATTTGAATATAACATATTTACATGTTCATGTTCTAAAGACGATTTCGTCTATGCTACAGAGTATATAAATATCTTTCATACTTTACCGTAAATAACACATACAACACCACTCGTTTACACAGCATTCTAGTTATGCCTCGTTTCCCTCTTCCATTTAATTTCTCTTCTCTATTCCAGGTTCCACTGATCTGTTTTTGTACATACTGTATATGCTTAACCCTTAACTAATGTTATTCGCCATATTGTTCTTAGTAGTTGTATGTTAACCTCACTTAAATATTGTTCTTAGTACTTGTATGGTACCCTCATTAACATATTGTTCTTAGTACTTGTATGGTACCCTCATTAACATATTGTTCTTAGTACTTGTATGGTAACCTCACTTAAATATTGTTCTTAGTACTTGTATGGTACCCTCATTAACATATTGTTCTTAGTACTTGTATGGTAACCTCACTTAAATATTGTTCTTAGTACTTGTATGGTAACCTCATTAACATATTGTTCTTAGTACTTGTATGGTACCCTCATTAACATATTGTTCTTAGTACTTGTATGGTAACCTCACTTAAATATTGTTCTTAGTACTTGTATGGTACCCTCATTAACATATTGTTCTTAGTACTTGTATGGTAACCTCACTTAAATATTGTTCTTAGTACTTGTATGGTAACCTCATTAACATATTGTTCTTAGTACTTGTATGGTACCCTCATTAACATATTGTTCTTAGTACTTGTATGGTAACCTCACTTAAATATTGTTCTTAGTACTTGTATGGTACCCTCATTAACATATTGTTCTTAGTACTTGTATGGTAACCTCACTTAAATATTGTTCTTAGTACTTGTATGGTACCCTCATTAACATATTGTTCTTAGTACTTATATGGTAACCTCATTAACATATTGTTCTTAGTACTTGTATGGTACCCTCATTAACATATTGTTCTTAGTACTTGTATGGTAACCTCACTTAAATATTGTTCTTAGTACTTGTATGGTACCCTCATTAACATATTGTTTGTAATTTTTAAACAAAACCTTCTATACCATCACTGTGTACTCTGTTTTAGTCTTAGTTTCCCACTTATTATAAGATACATCGCACCCCAAAAAGGTTATTCTACGCACTGTAAGTAGCCTCAACTAATTGTCAGGCACTTAGCCTTTTAGTTATATTTAAAAAAAGAAAAAAGAAAAAAATTGGAATAATAATTATCATTACACGAAGTTTCCATGAACGTTATTTCTCCAGGGAGAGATGTTTCTAAGTGGGATATTAATAACACGTTAACATTTACATTTACAATATCAAATGCATTCATTGTTCAAGATACCTAACTGGTAGAGTGACATTCAAGATTTATTTTCGCAAACTAGAGCATGCTTTTTGTGTTTTCAAGCACGAAGTAATATAATGAATGTATTATAAATTCGATTTTTGTATCTGTACAAATATGGCATTAACAATAAGTGGTTTATTCCTCTCTTTCGTGGGGATAGGGATGTAGATTTATATTTTGTTTAGCAAAATGTGTACGAGGATCTCTCTGTTGTCCGTATTTCAGCTCAGTATCTCAACAACTATAACATATGAAACATGTTATTATATATTCATAATACACCGTACGACTCTCAGGTTTTTGAGGTTTTGGTGTGTATTTTTATTCTCAATTGGCATTAGTCTTTCATTGGGCCATTTCTATATCCATATAGAAATTTAGCTCAGCGTATCAAATATTATGGAGATAAATAAATGGTCTTCTTCACAGCATACCTCTGATCCCCAAGAACAAATATAATAACAACAAAGTCGATCATACCTACGACCTCCACCGTCGATGTAGGGAAAACAACATCTGTACTTTAATGCACGGGTATTAACATCCATTCGCAGCTCCTGGCAGTGGACATATTTGTAATCATCGTGTTGATAATTACCTTGCAAGCTGTTCAAGGCGTGAAGCTCAAGGATATTGCTTTCATAACTGTTCATCTGTGCATGTTTCTGTCTTTCTCTGTATTAGTCTGTTCGGGAATTATATCGGACTTGAAGATATACGAGTTTAATCTTGATTTGAAGCCAAAAAGATTTAATTACATTTTGCCTAACATTGGATGAAGCCAGAGCCGACCATCGCAGAATCCCACGAGCTTAAATTAAGCCGCATTCCAAAATCTGCCTGCATTGTACAGAAAATACATCCTCCTCTGTTGCACAATTCAATTTGAATGATTCTATTTAGATTTTTTCCAATTGATTCAATCTCATTGCTTTACAAATGCTTCGTTCACATAAGTAATGTTCCTGCTGAAAGCGTACTGTTTTCCAGCGCTCTTTTTTGTCTGTGTGAGTGAGGGAGACAAAAGGTAGAACTGCCGTTAGAGAGTGTATCGAGCTAAAACGCCTGGACACACGGAGTTTGAAGCAATTTAAATCATAGGAGGAGGGAAAGGCTGATTCTGGGAGAGAGTTCCAGAGCTCAGCTGTTGAATAGAAGAAAGACTGAGAGTAACGTTTCACTCTTGGGTTGGAGAATTGCATAGATGGATTGTGTTGCAAGACGGGTACCACGTACCCTACGTAGAGGAGGTGGTATACACTGGAAGAGCTCTGAGGAGCACTGATTATTGTAGTAGCGATAGAATAGCGAGAGATATGCAACATTGCGGCGAAGAGAGAGAGTTTGCAGAGAGTTGGTGAGTGGGCGGGAATTAAGGATACAAAAGGCCTTCCTTTCTATTTTGTCTAGGAGTGCGGTGTGAGAGGATCCTCCCCACACATGCGAACAATACTCAATACAAGGACGCACTGTGCCCCTGTACAGAGCAAGAAGCTGTGCAGGGGTAAAGAACCCCTTGAGGTGGTTGAGCACACCAGCTTCTGAGAGGCTGCCTTATCAAGACTGGTAATGTGGTCCTATGGTTAATATGATGAAAATTGATCTAAGTGAGAACTATAGTCAGTAGTGAAAATATTTCTTAAAACACAATAGATTAGTAGAACACTCATGAGTACCTAGAGTGGGTCTCAAGTGTCGAGTGAGGAGCGACTCTGCCGTTAATCGAGCCGTATCTCCCGTGCAACTGGCTAAAATATCAAAGTCCCCTGAATTAACTCGATGTACCCTCGCCTCGCAATGTTCTCGAATAGACGAAAAGGTTTATTTTGACACTGGGTGACCTGTTCTTAAATACAATCCATGGTGCTCCAAAATCCTCGTATTGAGTTGGCTTTTTGATTGACCAACATAAGTCCCGTTACAGCGACTACATTTATAAAAATAAACTATAGAGGATTGCAGAGCAACAGGAACACGGTCCTTGAATCTAAAATGTTGGGAAATCGTGTTACTGGGTTTGAATATGACCCTCAATGAGACCTGTGGATAGTGTTCTCGAATCAGTCTTGACATTTTGTTACGAATGGAATAGCTAGTGCGACCTAAAAATGGCAATGCAAAATAAACACGAGCTCTGTTTACCGTACGTACAAGAGGGGTGGATTTATGAGTTTATTTATGTGCTTGCCGAAATATGATTCGATAAACGATACTGGGAAACCATTAAGGTGCAAGATATTTTTCAAATTTTGGAGTTCATTATGAAAAGAGGTATATGAGGAACAAATTTTAAATGCTCGTGTAACAAGAGTTAGGATAAGAGCTCTCTTATACTGTAAAGGGACAGCTGAATCAAATTTCGAGGTTTGTCCTGTATAAGTCGGCGGCTTACGGTAGATAGACGTAGCGAAAGATGTGTCTCCTTTTTTTCAATTTGAATATCTAGAAAGGGAAGTATATTATTTTTCTCGAACTCAAAAGTGAAATTTATGTTTGGGTGTTGTGAATTTAGAAAATCGAGGAACTTAGAAACATGATCTGGTGACTGAAAAGCAAGGAAAGTGTCGTCGATGTAACGTTTATATAGGAGGGGTTTGAAATTATCTGGACATTGCTAAAGCCATTTTCGTTCATGATATGAAATAAATATATTAGCATGACTCGGACCCAACGCATTCCCCATCGAGACGCCATCTATTTGTTTGTAGCATTCGTTATTAAAGACAAATACATTATCATTAACTGCAAGGGAAAACAGTTTCTTAAAGTTAGATTTATTAAGGCCGTTAATGTTTTTGTTATCCTTGAATAACTCACTACAACATATATCTATTGTCTCATTAAGGGGTATATCCTTGAATAACTCACTACAACATATATCTATTGTCTCATTAAGGGGTATATCCTTGAATAACTCACTACAACATATATCTATTGTCTCATTAAGGGGTATATCCTTGAATAACTCACTACAACATATATCTATTGTCTCATTAAGGGGTATATCCTTGAATAACTCACTACAACATATATCTATTGTCTCATTAAGGGGTATATCCTTGAATAACTCACTACAACATATATCTATTGTCTCATTAAGGGGTATATCCTTGAATAACTCACTACAACATATATCTATTGTCTCATTAAGGGGTATATTCGTAAAGAGGGAGGCTACATCAAACAAAGCCATAGTACAATCCGAATGAGTATCTACAAACATCCTTAGCAAAGGTAAATTATTCTTTTACTGTGTGCTCGTTGGTCGTGATAGGGGCGAGAATGGGAACTAGTAGCTTTGATAAATTATAGCTGGGAGTACCAATGGTTGAAACAATTGGGCGAACTGGACAATTATCTGTATGCGTTTTTGGGGAACCATAGATAATACCTGGTCTTGCTCCGGAGACAAAAATCTTCAAGTGTGTATTATCATCTATAACCTTATCTAATTTAAGTTTACGTAAACAATTATTTATACGACCTTGACCTCTAATTATTTCAGAAAACATATCTGTGTTGACTTTAGCAAATTTTGACTGGTCTTTTAGAATGGCCCTCATCTTCGAAACATAATTGCAGTTGCCTAATATTACTACGCCATTACATTTACCTGATTCAAGAATCACAATACTGTTATCCACCTTATGTCTATCCAGAGCATTACGTTAATCAGGATCTAAATTGTTACTGAAATGATCGCGTGCATAATAACTAGAGAATGCTAAGTGTTTAACAGAATGTTTAAAGAATTCAAGCGTTCTGTCATTACGTTGATAAAATTCATGAGCTATTATGGACTTAAAAAACAATCGAACGATAGAAAATGAGGAAGAAATCGTGGTTTGTAAGAATGAATAGCATACTCGAGACCATTTGATAATAGTGACTTTTCCGAACTAGTAAGCACACGTGATGAAACATTTAATATGACTTGTTCAGCAGGCAAGTTGTCAGATTTTACGTATCCTAGTTGATACAGTTATATATATATATATATATTTGTTTTTTCCTTTGGGACGCTTACATTATGCCATATTACAATATGTCTGTGATGAGTGTAAGGCAGGTATCAACTATAATTATCCCATAACCAGTAATTTATCTAGATATGACGCACTATATTAATCAATCGGGGTAAAAAAAAACAATTTGTCTTAACTTTGCTGTGCCTCAGGCATTATTAATACTAGGGAGAAACTACATATATCATAGAATAGAGTACATATGAGGCCTTGATGTGGCCGCAGTAAATATAGCCTAGCACATAAGAATAACCAGGTATTACAGAATAAACAGATTTGTTATTCTCTATCTATCTATTGCCTGACGCCGTGATCCCCGAAGGGGTGGCCACGAACGAACCGCCCCCATGCACCTCTGTCCCCAGTCAGTCGACGCCCCTCCCCCCAACCAGCACCGCCTTCGTTCATGTAGTTCCTCACTCCATCCTTCCACCTCATATTCGGTCTACCTCTCCCCCTCTGTCCCTCCACCTCGCTCTCGTACACCCTCTTAGTCATTCTCTCGCTTTCCATACGTTCCATATGGCCGAACCATCTCAAGTTGTTCCTTTTCACACTTTCCAGCACATCTACCTCCACACCACACCTCCTTCTTACTTCCTCATTAGTCTGTCTATCCCTCCATGTAACTCCGCACGCACTCCTTAAGTAATTCATTTCCACTGCTCTCACTCTTGGTCTGAGTCTCTCAACCAACGTCCATGCTTCGCTTCCGTAAGTCAGTGTCGGGATTACCACACTGTCATGCAAGGACTTCTTCACTTCCATACTGACCACCCTATTTCTTGTTATTGTGATTTGTTATTACCCCGGCCAAAGGGGTAAAACCGAATCACGTATGGGGTAAAACAAAACATAGCAAAACAATTGAAGTAAATGACAATAGAGATATAACTACTGCTCCTCTGCAGAGAATGGGTGACCTATTGTGGCACACATCATTCAATTGTGTGATAATTGTATTCTGTTCAATCACAGTGTGGTCTATTTTTTATTACCCCAACTGCATGTTAATAGTCGGGGTAAAAAAAAACACATATACATCTATGCTGGAGTTGTTTTTTATTACCCCATTGCATGTCAATAGTCGGGGTAAAAACAACATACCTGTGTGTCGGATACTGGAGTTGACAGGAGAATCACTGCAGGGGAGTGAAGAAACAAACATCAGTGTAACACCTGAAAGCAGAAAAAAGAAGCGCTGCATACAAACCATTCCAGGTAGAACATTAAACAAAAATAATAAAAAAGTTGAACGGACAAAAAAAAAAAAAAAAATCTGTCGCGTAGCGATACATCTTTCCACAATTTTTGTATCGAAAAAAGCCGTTCGCATAAAATGTTGCTTATATTGAGGGCAATCTGTAGGACACAAGCGCAGATTTTTGTATTCTATAAACCTAACATAGGAGGACCTATGTTTTTTTTTCCCCAACTACCCCTAGTTTTTTTTTTACCCCGATTGATTTATGTTTAATTGCTAGGTTTATTCACTTATCTTGTTTTTTCTAGTTTATCGCCGCGAAGTAATATCAGCTTTGGCACTACATTTCGTCATTAAGAGGTTTAGTAAACAAAAATGGGCAGAGGTAATGAAATTTGACACTTAAAACACAAAATGTGGAGTACCACAAGGATCTATTCTTGGTCCCTTATTGTCTCTTTTGTATGTCAATGATATTGCTAACATATCTTCATCATTATTTCCGCTCTTGTTTGCCGACGACACTAATATATTTTTGAGTGATACAAATTTAGACAATCTAATAATTACAATGAATACTGAACTTAACAAATTATATGAATGGGTTAATGTGAACAAATTATCTTTAAACATCAATAAGACAAATTACATGATTTTCCATACGAAAGGCAAACCAGTGCGGACTAATTTGTTTGTGAATATACAGAATGTACATTTAAAACAAATAGAAACTACCCAATTCTTGGGTGTAATTGTGGACTCAAAACTGACTTGGAGTGAACAAATACGAAACATTAGAACTAAAATATCTAAGGGTATAGGAATACTAAGTAAGGCTAGGAAGTTACTCAACTCATCAACATTGGTAACTTTATATAATAGCTTTATTTATCCTTATTTGACGTATGCCATTGAGGTGTGGGGTGGTGCCAGTAACTGTCACATTCAGTCTCTTGTTAGGGTTCAAAAGAAAGTAATTAGGAATATTGCATCTGCTGGTTATAGAGAACACACCAGTCCATTATTTAAACAGTTAAAATTGCTACCATTTCCACGAGTGTACAAGTTTTGCATGGTGAAGACAATGTACAAATTTATGAATTATTATGTTCCCTCCACCAACCGACTTTACTTCTAAACTCAATTAATGAAATCAACAAATACATGTAGCAGTCCTGGGATTCGAACCTAGGATGCTCACACCGAAATTCAGTGCATTTATCCATTGTGCTACGAAGACAGTTAAGAATGGTGGACAAGCCTACGATTTATTATGCAGTTTCGAATCCTGCATATCAATCTTAGCATGTACACAATTTCAACTGCGCTATCATAGGCTATGGATAGATGGAATAATATGACACCTGAAGCTGTGAGTGACATGTTTGTAACGAATGAAGCTATTCATTCTTATCCTACTAGACAAAGATCTCTCATACACGTGCCAAGAGGAAGAACTAGTATGGTACACCGTACATTTAGATATATGGGAACTAATATATGGAACACTTTGACAGGAAAGGTAGATAACCATTGCTCTGTTATCATATATACAAATAAATTAAAACAATATATGTTTAATAATTAAGATAATATAACTACAGCGTTATCATTGAATCAGGTAAACAATTAGATTAGATTATTATTATTAGTTAATATTGCTTTTATTTTGTATTATTATTATTATTATTATTATTATTATTATTATTATTATTATTGTGACGTCTTCCAGCGTGGGCAGAATCGCCTCTCGTTAGCCACTAGCGCTCGCCAGGGACATCGAAGTGGGCTACAGTTATCCGAGAATGTTGTTCTTTCTTTCCCTGTAATCGCATTGTCACAGACAGTCCAGTGGTGGTCTTTGTTTTCGTCTGTGACAACGGCTTGTATTTTATATTAATAGTAGTGATGATAGTACCAGCGTGGGAATGAGAGAGACTTTCAGAGCGAGATGGTAGTGAGTGTCTGTAGGTGCGGGCGCTGTGTCACGTGACACCTGCTGTCTTGTGACGTCTCGGCTCGTGATTGGCCGACCATCGCGCCTTTGCGGGCTCCTGTGTAACTTGCCTCCTACATGAGGGTCCACAGGAGCTGTCCTCCTCAGGACAGGCTAGGCGCGCGTGCTTCTAACATCCCTTTGCATACTCTCTCCCGATCACCCCCTTTACCACTGTCTCTCTCTCTGACCTTCTTCTTTTCCATTGCTTCTCACCTTTATTCAATTACTTGTCCCCTTGGGTTCTGCATACGGTTTCCATAGCCGGCCCATTGTATTGCATGCGCCGTCCTCAGAGATATTTACATGTACTTAGAATAGGTTTTGAGGGTTCTTAGTTAGTAGAGGTTGGGAACTTAGTGTGTCTCCATTATTGATTTAGTGTTTCTGCTCTTTTATTTAATGCTAGACTGGGATAAGGTAACTGTAGTCGTTGTCTCCGATGTGTGTATGGTTTGCTTATACCTACTAGACTTCGACCGGTCCTGTGGTAGCCTGTGTTGTCTTTTCGGTTGCGTCCTTTATGAGTGCAGCATTGTGTTGACTGAGGGTTTTGGCCTGTTCCAGTTCCACACTTTGCTGCCTCTTTGCTTGTCTTTAGAGGGTCGCCAGGATAGAACCAGATACTTGTGATCTGGATCTATCAAGAGAGCACCCTAGTTAATTAACGTAACTTAAAGGATGCAGTCTTAAGGACATCGCTAGGCTACGAGCCTGTCTTGCTCAACCACAGTTCCTTACCTAGAGTATTCCAGCTAGACATTATTAATCGAGTAGACACTTATTAGTATTTAATATAAGCTCTTTGGTATGTACGCATTATTATTCACAGCATTTATTAGTCTAGGTTGTTGTTGAGTTGCACAACCATAGCAGTCTGTTTCGTTGATGAGGAAGTACTTCTTTTAGTGTCGAGCATTGCTACCGTTGCGCATTTATAGTATTCTCGTGTCAGTTAACATTATATGTCCTATCTTTTGGTGTATTTCATTTACACGTGTGGTGTCCTGCCTCCTGCCTTTATATAGTTTAAGATACGAGCATCTTATGAGCATCAGACTTTCTTCAGAAGTTTCCAGGTCTATGCTGTAGGACTATACTTCACCTTCTTTCAGATAGGAGTGAAGAGAGTATTGTTATTTAGAGTAACTGTATTGAAGCATCTTTTTATTGTATTAAATCTTGCAGTGATTTAATAGATCTTTCCATAGATTCCCTTTTATGCATTTTAACGTAACTTGCATCTTGTTTGTTATCAGGTTATACCAGTGTGGGTTAGCCTGAAGTAGAGTACATTTATGCCCCGTTAAGAATACCCCGACCTTTCATGACAAATAAAACATTTTGAATTGAAAAATTGACTTGAACTAGAATATTTATATAAAACCCATACATTTTAAAATAGACTACCCATAGATGAAAATAGTGGCGAATAATTATCACAAATCGTTTGGCTCTTTAAATTAAAATTATATAAACATTCTGTGTTCGGCAAGATACATTACCAATTTACGAGATGAGAGGTATTTCCAGTTTCTTTTACTTATAAAACTCATATTTTTCATGAAAGTCATAAAGCCTTTTTGTTGTAATTTTAGTCTGCTTCGAGTGTCTTAATTAGTTTTGCTATGATGTAGTATACGAGGTACAAAAGATAAGAAGCATCAACAGGTTTTGCAAGATATCAACTGGTTATGGTGTAAGAAGGGTTTTCAAATGTAAAGTATACACAATTTTAACTATCGTAAAAAATATGACCTAACATGCAGCATATAGTTACACACACACACACACACTCTCTCTCTCTCTCTCACTCTTTGATATAAGTAGTTGCATCTTCCAGTGACAATCAAATATATTCAAGTATAGACGAGGCACCGTCGGATACAAACAACAGGGTAACCAAATCAAGTCTTCTAGGTAGTATATACATGCCGAAAATCCCAAGAATAATGCCAAAGACTCGGCAATATCGTTAAAAAAAAAATCAAATCTCCAGAGTAACGCTAGAATTCATGTCGCTAGATGCAAAATTATGCCTCTAGATCGAAGTAAATACCTCCAGATGTAGCGGGAAAGTAGCTAAATTGGCAACACTGCAAACAAGTCATGGCAAAAAGTAATTACCAAGGGATCAACTTATCAACTAAACAATACCATGAGCAGAAGATAAATAGTACCTGGTTTGCAGATACTAAAACCACCGACAAACATTACGCATCATACTTGCATAATTTTCATCTGCGGTTAATAGGGTTGTTATGTCGGGTTGTAATATTTACAACTCGTGATATAGTCTCCTAAAAAATCCAATTATGGACTTATAGACCTTAATACAGCCCGACAGGGTCACACCGAACACGTTCTTAACAGCACAGAATAGGTATTCAATTAGGATAATACAGAACTCAATAACAGCACACATAGAATGTATAAATGGTATTTTAATTAAGATAACGTCTAGCTTGAGGAGTCATAGACCGTCTCAACATAATCTCCAACTCGCGAATATAGATTCGTAGTCGGGGATGGTTTCTTGCCTGAATCAATAACAATAATAATATGCCAATAACAGGGTGCATATATGCTGAGATTCTTAACAAGATCAAATCATAAACAAATGTGGTATAGGTATCAGTTAATAAAAATAGCAACAAAAGTAGAACATGAACATCAGAAATAACAACCCTTAATAATAACAATCGATGTGAGTCGGTTGTCTTACGTGAATAAGAAACAAAATAAAGAAAACAAAATACAGTCTCAGTATAGGAGACACGGGGTGAATTGAGAGCAATATAAAAACACAGGTAGGCTGGGTGAGTCACACGGTAAAGGGGCGCACTACCAGGTAGCCGCGTATTCTTAAGTGACCTTCCTACTTAGCTGGGGAGGTCAGGTCATGAACTGGACTGCGGTGGTGGAAATTAAATTCAAAGTTAGTGCAACTAGAGATGTAGTTTTAATAATATTACTCTAAAATTGGTGGCAGAATATGAATTAATTCATTGCACAAAAGAATAAGTTTGTAATCTAAATTGTGTAATTTCTAATGAAAATCTTATATTCACGTCAACGATCGCATGTAATAATCACGAAACGAGCCGAGGAATTCAGATGTAAAGTTTGCTATAATTATGAATGAACTATAGAATAAATCTATTTAACTGGAGAACAAATTATAATTAACTAAACGAAGTTAGTCAACCAATGCTCGGGAAACGCTTATAATTATTAGTGTGCAAGGAGAATTAACAGAATATTAATTAACAAAAGAACTTGGGATCATACGACGAAGTTATGCTAAAGAAATACTTATTTCAGTATTCTTAAGAGGTCTGAATGAGTTAACAGAGTCTTGTAATGAACATACACTAGAATACACTAGAACAATAGGTGTATGGTAAGTGATGTGGAATTAAGTAACAGAATCTATGCAATGCTGGAATTCCTGAACATGAAGAATCAGAATTACTTACATCAGTAATCAAATGAACGTTAATACAAATTCATAAAATAATTACAAAGGTGATTATGTAATCGAACGTAATCAGGGAAGCTTGGGAGAAAATGAGTTTTCACGGGGAAAGTTATAGGGATAAACTAGGTATGTTAAGGTAAATTCGTTATGAAAATGGGCGAAGGTTCTAGGTAAAGTTGTTTAGGAAGGGAAATCAAATCACGAAATACACTTCGACCTCAACTCACAAAATACATAGCAGAATACATATATTAGGAAAATCTGTGAACGTGTGGCAAGGTGAACAATTGAACACAATTATATAACGTATGCGTAAGACGTTTTGTAGAAAATTAAGCAAATAACAGGGCTAGGACTTATACACAGTTTTAACACAGATGGTATGTTAGGTTCAGAAGGATTAACACAGTATGCAATCAAGGATCTTAGGCACAGATCTCAGAGTTAATTAGCACAACACGGTTCACATATTTTACCTTACCTTGACAACAATAATACAACGAAAAATACACAGGAACACTTAAGGAATGTTTGGAGGGCAGGGGAAGAGAGTACTGGTCTGACCAACGTAGTGGTTCCAAGGAGGAGCACTTCTGGGGTGTAGGGCGTCACTCGAGCAGCTCTTCAGGGTCCAAACTTCAGGTTGGTAGGGCGTCACTCTAACAGGACTTCAGGGGTACTTCAGGTAAGTACACTCTCCAGGCAGGGTAGGGGCAGGCTGGTACAAGCTACAACTGTGGATTAGCTACTCTTTTCCTTAGGTAGGTCTAGAATAGTATCGTATTGTGGTTTGCATACTTTTCTACAATTTCGGAGAGGTAATATTCGGCTTTATCCTTGACTCGTTTACAGGGGTTCAAGGACACAGGGATATGGGGGAATTGGTTGTGATGGAGTTGTGAGGTCAATAATTTGCGTAGACATACATAATAGCTGTTTACATTGATACATAATTATACAATAGGTAGTTTATTAATTACTTAGGTGCTAGTTACTTAGCCTAATAATGGAGAAATCCTATGTGTACGGAATCGTCCATAAGTTAAATTCCTAGACTAACATGACTTCAACTCTCCTAAGAGTGGTTCTTGGTAGAGGTTTATTATATCTCCCGGTTTGTCACAATGTGTCCTCTTGTCTAATGTCTATATCTATTTATATAGGTAGATGTTTATTTGCATAAACATTTCTTCAGTGTATTCCATATCCGGGAGCTGAGGAAATGCTGTGCTGTGGTTGGCTATGAGGGTTGGGGGGAGGGTTGGAGAGCAGGGCGTTGATTGGTGGTTAGAATTTCCCATTCTCGTGGTGGGTGACTGTTGTCTTAGAGCACGGGGAAACAGGGGTCGCTTTTGTATTTGTGCGGTGGTCAGAGCATGGGTAAACAGGGGTCGCTTTTGTATTTGTGTGGTGGTCAGAGCATGGGTAAACAGGGGTGGCTCTTGTATTTCTCTTCTCTTCTCCTGTCGCTCTCTTGTCTTCTTAGTGTCTTGGAGTTGCAGACTGGCTATTTTGAAACTGTTTCCTGGATGGCTTGTCTTCAGACCAGTCATTTCAAGGGTAGTGCTTGTTTTTTTGGTGCATGTATTTATTTATTAATATATTTTTTATTTTCCTCGCTAGACCTCCGTCAAGCTAAATTTGTACATTTTTCGGTAGAAAATGTTCTGGCCGAAGGCCGATTGCCTCTAAAATTTCAGGCACGCTATCTCTCGCCAGGGAAAAATCGACACCTAAATGATACCAAAGATTTTAATAATGGGGCAAAAGGTCTCAAAATCGCCAAACTAATTGAACGAACGTCTTAAAATCTCAAAACTAATATGCTAAATATGAGGGAGTAGGGGATCCAAAAAAGAAAGCGACTACCTCCCCCTTAACATTACAGGTATGTCTCGTCAGAGCTTTAGACCAACTTTTGCATCCTTGTGTCCCGTGCCAATATTCATAAATCAGGACCATATCATGGTACTCAATTATCTTTTAGTTTCCTCGCTAGACCTCCATCAAGCTTAGGAAAAATTTCCGCTAGACCCCCCTTCAAGGTGAATTTGTAATTTTTTCGGCAGAAAAATTTCCCGGCCAAAGGCCGGTTCCTCTTAAAATTACAGGCACGCTATCGCTCACAAGGAAAAAATCGACAACTAAATGACATGAAAGGTATCTAACTTTGGCCTATTTTACCTTACTTTCCTCTAACCTAACTTTGATTAACCCCTTCAGTACCGGCAACGTCTTTTTAACTTTAATATGGCTACTATTAGACGATTTTATTCAGTTTAAAGAGGGCCGCGAGCGACTAATAGGCTTCGAACTATCTCATTTAACACTTTTTACTATCATACAGCCTTCTTAAGCAGCATAAAATCGTCTAATTATAGCTAGAATCAAATTTAAAATGGCGTCGCCGGTACAGAACGGGTTAATGGTCAAGTCAGGTAAGGCTCCGTCATCAGGTTAGCTATAATTACTTACCATCAATTTCCGGTAAACCAAAATTATTACGGGAGGATGATCCTGTTTAATGGGAGATAGGTCATTCTTCTGGTCCTCTTTCTTCCTCATGTTTAGCCACACTAGCTTTCAGATATTAAGACGTTCAGCCCAATAGTTTGGCAATTTTAAATTGTTAACACCTTTCGCCCCATGTCGTTGTCATTGTCAAGACCTCTCATGCCATTTAGGTGTCGATGAGCCTGTAATTTTAAGAGGAACCGTCCAAATTCTACCTTATTGGTACAGTACCAGTGGTGTACTTAGACTCGCTTTACGTCGAAACTTGTCCTTGTTCATAATAAACATTCTATATTAAGGTAGTAATGATAATACAGCCCGGTCTTTGAGTAAAATGTCTACACAATTATAAATACAATATCAACCCGTTGTTTGATAGTTGAGTCCCTATCCTTAATACAATATCAACCCGTTCTTTGATAGTTGAGTCCCTATCCTTAATACAATATCAACCCGTTGTTTGATAGTTGAGTCCCTATCCTTAATACAATATCAACCCGTTGTTTGATAGTTGAGTCCCTATCCTTAATACAATATCAACCCATTGTTTGATAGTTGAGTCCCTATCCTTAATACAATATCAACCCATTGTTTGATAGTTGAGTCCCTATCCTTAATACAATATCAACCCATTGTTTGATAGTTGAGTCCCTATCCTTAATACAATATCAACCCATTGTTTGATAGTTGAGTCCCTATCCTTAATACAATATCAACCCATTGTTTGATAGTTGAGTCCCTATCCTTAATACAATATCAACCCATTGTTTGATAGTTGAGTCCCTATCCTTAATACAATATCAACCCATTGTTTGATAGTTGAGTCCCTATCCTTAATACAATATCAACCCATTGTTTGATAGTTGAGTCCCTATCCTTAATACAATATCAACCCATTGTTTGATAGTTGAGTCCCTATCCTTAATAAACATTCGATATTAAGGTACATGATAATACAGCCTGGTCTTTGAGTAAAATATCTACACAATTATAAATAAAATATCAAGTCGGTGTTTGATAGTTGAGGCAACCAAAATGGCGTCAAATACAAATGTGTCCGATCTCCGTTACCGTAGGATCTGTAGTCTGGTCCAGCTCAGCCAACCCGTAATCTGAAGTAACCACAGCGCGCTACCATCAGCTCAGCCACTCTAATTAATGGCTCTCAATGGGAACGTATCATCTTATCAGCGGCAGTGAGACTTTATCAACATTAATGAGGTCTTACTAAAGGATCCGCACCGATGGACTGAAGCACTTTGGCGGCTGCTAGCGAATTTGGGAGTTTGTTTTAATTTCATTTTGTCTTTTTTTTTCGTTGCATCGGTTAACTCACAACATGATTTTGGCACTTAGTTTTCTTTTATCCTATTATGTCAAAGAAATCCGCAGATTATTTTGCACTTTGATAGTTTGTCGATAAGCGTGGTTAACTGAATAATCAATTTATGCAAGCTATAGTTATTGGTTCTTTATCTTGGGTGTTGGATTAGATTGATTGTTACTATTACCTAGCTGAAGCATATACTTAGCTTAGGCAGCTGA
This sequence comes from Paralithodes platypus, assembly GCA_032716605.1. Taxonomy (NCBI): domain Eukaryota; kingdom Metazoa; phylum Arthropoda; class Malacostraca; order Decapoda; family Lithodidae; genus Paralithodes; species Paralithodes platypus. The sequence goes on from CM064566.1 coordinate 21,964,519, forward strand.
TTGGTACAGCAATATTGGAGGCTAAGATTATCCTTCCAGATACATTTGTATTTTCATTTTAGAATCACCTTATTTTTGTCAGTTAATGCTACCAGTGTGTCCATCACTCTTAGCAAACGGGAACATTAGCGATGTTTATGTCATTGATATATTAATGTTAATTTATGTAATTATTATTTACATGTAACCATATACTTCAGGTCTACTACTATCTTGAGTTCCTCCTTAAGAAGTTTTCATGTTTTATTTTTTTATTTTTTTTTATATATAGCATCAAATTGTTGCACGTGTTCTTCCACTGACTGTGGACAGTAGGACGTTAACCATAATATATAACATGCCCACATTATTAGCTCTATTTGTAACAACAATTTTATTATTTGTATACAACTTTGTTACAAAGAGTGTGTTAAAGGAGGAATTGTGGAGTATTGTAAATGACACTTCAATTAAAAAGTTATACTCTTAGTATACATACATGCATATTGCATACTGTACATACATACATACATACATAATTTTAAAGACCGAGTGGTTCGCTCCGGTTCCAGTCGAGAACCCTGCATTATTAAAATCATACTGAATACCTAGAGGTACATTATATGTTGCCTGTCTGTCAGCGTCCGTCTTAGGCCACCTAACGTATAATCACGGAACCTCGAACAATTCTCACACATAAGAGAAGTTGAACATTCTCTGAATTGGTCCCGTAAGCAAAATAACATTGTTTATAGCGCAAGGGATGCAACATGGCGGATTTTGCGATAAAGAGTGCTATAATCTTATAATAAAAGGTTTTGGTCAAAATGACAGTGGTGACAGGTGGGAGGTATGTCTTGCTGAGGGAGCCCACATGTCGCGAACCTCCAGCTCTTTCATTCATGAGTCCTCTTCTGCCCATAAAGTCCTACGTCATTGTGTTGCCTCGGGTGCGTCTAGTTAGTGGGTAGAGAGACGCAGCAACATAACTCACTCCCTGCCTCTTACAAGGAGGTGCTTGGGGACTACTTTCTGATCCAGCCTGGGGCGAATGCGAATATATATATTTAGACGCTGGAAGGCTGGTTTCTAGTTAACATTATAGTATTGGCTTTTGGTCAGACCTTCCAATTCCCAGCGTAGACAGTTATTTGGGACTGGTTTTACGGTAATTTGCTAGACACTGGTTGTATACAGTATATATATATATATATATATATATATATATATATATATATATATATATATATATATATATATATACAGTGTATATATATATATATACTGTTTCATTTGCCTGGCTTCCCCCACTAATTCTATTTCAGTCTCACCTACACAGAGAGTAATCCAACTAACTGTCACAAAGGGCTCTTCCCATTAATTTCACTTCACTTAAAGCACACAACACTTCTTTCCAACACACCTATTTTTTGTGTCTATGTGGATGAGGGAGACAAAAGGCAGAACTGTCTGTGACGAGTCACTCCCCCAGAATTGAAAGAGTGATAAGGCCAAAATCAAGGAATGTTCGAGCCAAAAAGCCAGGACACACAGAGTTTGAAGCAATTTTAGTCATAGGATGAGGGAAAGATGGGTTCAGCGAGAGAATTCCAGAGCTTAGCTGCTGAATATCAGTTCACTCTTGAGTTGGAGAGTTGCGCAGAGTAGGGGTGGGATAGTGTTGCAAGACGGGTGCTACGTGCTCTACGTAGAGGTGGTGGTATACACTGAGAGAGCTCTGAGGATCACTGATTATTGTAATAGTAGAAGAATAGTGAGAGAGAAGCAACATTGCGGCAAAGAAAGAGAGAGACTGAAGAGAATCGGTGAGTGGATGTGAGTTAATGAGTTAAAGGCTTTCTTTTCTCTTTTGCCTAAAAGTGCTGAGTGAGAGGAGCCTCCCCACATGTGTGAACAATACTGTACTCAATATGTGGACGAACTGTGCCCAGTACAGAGCTAGAAGGCAGTTAAGCACTCCTTGCTTCTGAGAAGCTGTTTTAGCAAGAGTGGTAATATGATCTTTCCAAAAAAGATCAGAAAAAGGAGAAACTGAGAATATTTAGAGAAGATGAAGGGTTAATTTGTATGTCATTGAAGAGTAACGGATAGCCTTGTGGAAGGCTGTGACGAGTAGACAAATAGAGAAATTGAGTTTAGGAGGCATTGAAATTAAATGGTTTTCTCTGCTCCAATGACATATTGTAGAAAGATCAGAAGATTGGTGCGCCCGGCAGGATATTGTGGAAAGCTAGTTGATAAGTGTATTGTAGAGTCATCAACATCAGAGTGAATGGGGCTGGATGTGCAGTTGAGAAGATCGTTAATGAATATTAGAAAGATAATTGGAGATAGGTTAGAGCCCTGAGGAACACCAGAGTTGATAGGGTGAGGAAGTAAACGATGGCCATCCACAACCGCAGCTATGGAATGGACAGAAAGGATATTAGAGATAAAGGCACAGATGGAGGTATAGAAACCAAAGGAGGGTAGTTTGGAAATTAGAGATTTGTGCCAGACTCTATCGAAAGCTTTCGATATGTCAAGCACAATAGAAAAAGTCTCACCGAAGTCCCGAAAGAAGGATGACCAAAATTTAGTAAAATAAGGAAGAAAGACACCAGTAGAGCGGCCCTTAAGGAAGCCATACTGGCGATCTGAGAGTACATTATGGGAAGATAAATGCTTAAGAAATTTTGAATTAAGAATAGTTTCAAAAACTTTAGAGATGCAAGAAATGAGAGCAATTGGACGATAGTTGAAGAGAGGAGAGGGGGGTGGAGAGGGATGAATAGCACCGGAATCATCCAAAGTGGAGTTTTTAGCGACGGTTTGAGCGAAACATTCAGTTTTGTCAGAGGAAGAAATTACGGTAGTGCCGCACGTCAGAGTGGAAAAGAGGAAGGAAAGGCGAAGAAGAAAAATTGTTGGAGAGAGTTTTGGCTAGATGCCAGAAAGCTTGGGAAGAGATTGAGTTGTATAGTTCAGAACATTTGTTATTGATTAAAGAATGTTTGGAGAATCGAAGAAAAGATGTAACTTGATTCCAGGCATAAACATAGAAAAACTGAGATTCTTGAGTTTGAAGATGACGGTATCGTTTGAATTCTTCCTCTTTATTGTGGACAGCAGTAAAACAGACGTGAGTAAACCAAGATTTCTTTGCATTAGACTGAGAGAAAAAAATGGGAATGTATGCATCCATGCCCAAGAGGATTACTTAGGTAATGCGTTCAGCACTCTTCGTGGGTTTCCGTCCAGAGGAGATCAAGGTTGACAGAGGAGAGATGGTGCTCCACAGAATGGAAGTTAGAGGATCTACCTATCTATTGCCTGACGCCGCGATTTCCGAAGGGGTGGCCAGGAACGAACCGCCCCCATGCACCTCCATCCCCAGTCAGTCGACGCCCCTCCTCCCAACCAGCACCACCTTCATCCATATACTTCCTCTCTCAATCCTTCCATCTCTCTTTCGGTTTACCTCTCCCTCTCTGTCCTTCCACCTCGCTCTCGTACACCCTCTTTGTCATTCTCTCGCTTCCCATACATTCCATATGGCCAAACCATCTCAAGGTGTTCCTTTTCACACTTTCCAGCACATCTACCTCCACACCACACCTCCTTTTTACTTCCTCATTCGTCTGTCTATCGCTCCATGTAACTCCGCACGCACTTCTTAACACCTTAAGAGCGGCCTATGCGGTTTATTTATATGTACCGCCCAGCGGGGTGTTTTTAGCCATAATAGGGCTGTTTACGTGATCATTTTCATGCCTAAATAAGACCCAGAACGTAAAACAAGTATCTATCCCTGAAAGGGCATAAACAGAGCTTTCGAATGACACCATAACGATCCTTTTATGATGGCTAGTTTTCTTGCAATAACCGTGCAACGCGAGTGCAAAAAGCATGTAATTAGGCACTTTCCCCATACAATTCCTTATATAGCGAGTGAGAGAGGTAGGAGGGAGGTGAGATTCGTGTCAGTAGGTTCGCCGCGGTGGTCTGGAGCAGTCATACGCTCGCTACTCTCCTGCCACCACTTGTCTCTCTCTCTCAGCAACATTACGTGCTGAAATTGCCACTCGAGTTATGTCGAGCGCCGCCACATAGTCCAGCTTTATTTAACTCGACTTATGTGGTGAGCCGCTAATTAAGTATTAAGCAACTCATTTCCACCCCTCTCACTCTTGGTCTGAGTCTCTCACCCAACGTCCATGCTTCGCTTCCGTAATTCAGTGTCGGGATTACCACACTGTCATGCAAGGACTTATTCACTTCCATATTGACCACCCTATTTCTTGTTACTGCTTTCAGTGTTCCTACAACCTCTTTACTCAACACACTGACCATTCAACTTTACCTCACACTCTGTGGCTTCACCCATTTTGAAGACCATAACCTTGCTCTTCCCCACATTTACCTTCAGATTCCGTTTTTCGCACTGTTCCAAACATATTTACCAGACCCTGCAACTCTCATTCATTATCGCTCATCAGAACTGTATCATCAGCAAACAGCAGTACAGGTAGCTTCCACTCATTTCCCTCCCTTATCAGCGATACACCAACATCCACTGCTCTTCCTTGTATTTCTTTCATGACTCCATCCATATATACAATAAAAAACCATGGGGACATCACACACCCCTGTTTCAACCCAACATTCAGGTCCAACAACTCGCTCTGCTCATTCTCTATACATACTTCCGCCTTTGCACACTCATACATGCTCTTCACTGCTTTCAGCAACTTGCCCTCTACTCTGTATATTCTAAGTACTTTCCACATACCTTCTCTATCCACTCTCTCATAGGCCTTCTCCAAGCCCATAAAGGCAACATACACCTTTTGTTGCTTCTCCAGATATTTCTCCACAACACAATTCAGGGTAAAAAACTGATCACCACATCCTCTTCCCTTCCTAAAACCGCCCTGCTTGTCACCTATCCATTTCTCTGTTCTCGCTCTCACTCTCTCGATCACTACCCTACTGTACACCTTCCCTACCACGCTTAGAAGACATATTCCTCGGTGGTTACCAGTCACTCCACTTTCCCCTTTACCCTTATATAGGGGGACTATTATGCCTGTCTTCCAGTCATCAGGTGTACTCCCATTTTCCCATGCTAGTTTGCCAATTTTCCATACCTATTCGATCACTATCTCACCACCATACCTCAACATTTTCCCACACACTCCATCTGTTCCTGGTGCTTTCCCCAACTTCACTCTTTTCATGGCTTCCCACACTTCTGACCTCCTGATCCCCACCTCCTCCTTCACTACTTCTCTTCTTCTCCCTCCCATACCCCATCCAACTGTGTTTGCTGGCGCTTCATTCCTTACATTTAGCAACTCGTTGAAGTACTCCCTCCATCTTTCGACTCTCTCCTCCTTTTTGGCTAGCACTCTCCTATTCTTATCTTTCACACCCTTACTGTTTCCCTTAATTGCTACCTTCCCTAACTTTCTTGACTTCTTTTCAGAACAGTTTCTTACACTCCCTCCATTTTACACTCAGATTCCTTCCAAATTCCTCATCTACTATTCTCTTACTTTCCTTCACTACTCTCTTCACCACTCTCTTTTTCTCCACGTACCTCGCATTCTTCTTGCCTTCCACAGCTATTTTTACCTCTTTTGACCACCATGCTGTACCTTTGACTCCCCTCCCTCTTCTCCTTACTGCACACACCTCCTCACATGCTGCACAGATCTCTTCCTTAAACACCTTGCTCATCTTCTCTACTTCCTCCATACCTTCCAGGTCAAAACTACCTAGTCGTCTTTCTACTGCTCTCCTGTACTCTTCCCTGATTTCCTCCTCCTGTTAGAGGAAAGGCCAATAATATTGCCCAAATTGATAGTAAGAGAAGAAGGTAGTGAGAGATCCTTCTTTCAACCCTTACTGTACCAGCCACATACAATGGCTGACAGTAAGAAAGTCAATCGCCAGTACCAGCGCCGTACGACGTACATCTTAATAAATAAAGGTCAATGCTTGTCTGTTTGTCAGTTACCCAACCTTTGTTACTAAACTCCTCCCACAGTTTTGGTGCCAGGTAGGAGTGTGGGGCACAGTTGGAAAGCCCAGGCTTTGGAGATGGTTTTAGGCGAGTTTAGTGGAAATCAGAATAAAACTTTCGGCAGAACCTATGTAGTATACGGGAGCAAAAAAAATGCGAAAAAAATTGCCGTATGGGGCAGAAGGAGGCCTCCGATCGAAAAGATGTATGGAACGAAAGTTGTTCGCAGCTCCCCAAAATGGGAGTACGGATGAGGTCAGATCCAAAATTGGAGGTCATTTAGTGGCCGAAATCGAGGTCGCCGTTTAATGAGGCACAGGGAGGTCGAGGCCGGTGATTATTGTAGTAGTAGTATTGTGATGATTGTGGTAGTAGTGATTGATGATGGTGATTATGGTAGTAGAATTTAAACCCGGGCAACGCCGGGTACCCCTCCTAGTCAGTAATAATTGGTCCTTGTACATAGCGGTGCCTGACAATATGACTTGTAAACACTGCTTTGAGACCTTGGCAACACTTCTCAGAGTGTATCTAAGTTTCCCACGGGCAAGCTGGCTTAGTACTTGTCCAGCTTTCGGGGTGAGAGGATGACCTCTCTTTACTTTGAAGCCATTATGGCCACAATTCTTGGTAGTGGAGGTTACATTTATAGTAATAGCCTCTGGTACAGTAGGGGCTAATCTTCAGACGATTTTATTCAACTTAGGAAAGCCCAATCAGTTAAAATGATTACCTGAAATTGTTATTAACCCCTTGATTCTTCAAGGTCGTTCCTAATCTCCTGATCTCTCTACTATATATAATTGGGCAGAGAAAACCTTGTTGCTGTCAATGCATCCAAAACTCAATTTTTCCATCTGTCTATTTGTCGCCCCCTTCCAGAAAACTATGACCTACTCTTCAACAAAATGCAAATTAACCCTTCATCTTCTCTTAATATTCTTGGTGTCTTTTTTTCTTCTGATCTCTCTTGGAAAGATCATATTACCACTCTAGCAAAAACAACTTCCCAGAAGCTGGGTGTACTCGACTGTCTCCATGGGTTCTTTATCCCTGCGCAGCTTCTTGCTCTGTACAGGGGCACAGTGCGTCCATGTATTGAGTATTGTTCACGTGTGGGGAGGATCCTCTCACACAGCACTTCTAGACAGAGTAGAAAAGAAAGCCTTCTGTCTCATTAACTCACGTCCACTAACCAATTCTCTCCAGTCTTTCTCTCTTCGCCGCAATGTTGCATCTCCCTCACTATTCTACCACTATTACAATAATCAGTGTTCCTCAGAGCTCTCTCAGTGTATACCACCCCCTCTTTGTAGATGTAGAGCATGTAGCACCCGTCTTGCAACACGGTCCCACCCCTACTCTGTGCAACTCTCCAACCCAAGAGTGAAACATTATTCTCAGTTTTTCTTCTATTCAACAGCTGAACTCTGGAACTCTCTCCCAGAATCAGTCTTTCCCTCTTCCTATGACTTAAATTGCTTCAACCTCTGTGTGTCCAGGCATTTTTGCTCGAACGTCCCTTGATTTTGGCCCTGTCACTCTTTCAACTCTGGGGGAGGCACTCGCTATAGCCACTTCTGCCTTTTGTCTCCCTCACTCACATAGAAGAAAAAAATGTTTAGTAAGAATATTTAGCAGTAGCATTAATAATACTAAAGCAGTCGTCGTCTGATTGAAGGGGTTAACCTGTTCTGTACCAGCGACGTCTTTTTAGGTTTATTCTAGACGATTTGGTGCAGCTTAAGAAGGATCTGTCGTAGGATAAAGGGTTAACTGAGATTGTTCGAAGCCTTTTACTTACTGGAAGGCTTTTTAACTTAATAAAATCGTCTATTAGCTGCCAGAATATATTGAAAAGAATATCACTGGTTCTGAATGGGTGAAGGTGATTATAATAAATTGGCTGCATCTGGGATTACAAAGTCATCATCGGTCTCAATAGAGTTGATATAATTATGTTTAACCTTATCTTATTTGAGGTGTTCCAAATCTGAATAAAGTTGTTTTATGTTTGCCATACTAAAATGATGTAGTGTGGCAATGTACTAACAGAACCCTGCTTGGCCTTCTACACAACCATATTGTGGTGTTAGTGGAAGTGTGGGGAGGCCAAACGAGCAAATAATCTAGTAAATGGTTGTCACTTTTAATCAAATAACTGGAGCCATTTCATTGCAGAGTATAATTATATTGGTTTATGTATTGAATAGTAGGGTTTGATTGTATATAAATCACTAAGTGCATACCGGTACACATTTGCTGATAGAGAACAACAGAGGTTTCTGTTAGTCACATAAACAACAACATTAGTTTTCAGTTCGGACATAGTGGATATTTCTCGGGCAACGTGATGTGCAAATGCTTTTTCAGATAGGATGAGGATAGGATTGAAACATAATGTAGGCTACCACACAAAACTTCAGATGACGCCCCGCCCCACGATGTCATTAGCTCCGCTAAAATACTTAACTCATATTGGGGGAAATTGGGTTGGAGTAGGGGGGGAGGGGAGGTTCTCTCCACCCTACCTGGGTGATATGACAGAGGGTTTCTGAGTAGCTGACAGGACAACATAGCCAATACACTTATATTTATGGACGTAAATACGTAGGTCACATATATAGTTATTTAGGTATTAATGTTTGGTTGCTAAAAGCTAATATAATCGTTTCATGTAAATGGTGTTGATTAAAAATCAACATCAATATCGTGAACGAGCAACGATCACAGTGGTAACCTGTGCCTCAGTGTGATTGATGGCGTATGAACCATGTATCACGTGACTTTAACACAATATCCTTATCTTTGAATAAGGTTGAATAACCTTACATTATTATCATGAGTAATTATGATCCTAACAGTTTATATGGGCTAGACGAAAAGATAGTTGGAATACTGTTAAAGTTTACCACTTTGGAGTCCTGTTTCTTATTCATTGGGGATTTGTACAATCAGGTAGATGGAATTGGTATGGGTTCTTGTTTGAGTCCCGTGTTTGCCGATGTGTTTATGTGTACAGTAACAAAGAGGTAGGTTGGTTAGATAATTGTCTTGCATAGTTTAGGTCTTTATATTACAAACGTTACGTGGATGATCTGTATTATATTTTTAAGGATGAGACTGTCAATCAAGGATTAACTGCATAACCTCCCTCACCCCACCCCATGGTTCCCCCTACCCATACCTTCCTATGTTTTGTTTGCCTTCCCTCCTACACCCCCCTCCCCCTTTACTGCCCTCTGCCCCCGCTATAATTTCGTTCATATGGTCCTGAGACCATAAAATAATATATCATGTCAGTTCACTTTTGACTTCCATACCGTAAACTACTCAGATAGTATACACATGTTTATCGTGTTATTGACATTTTATGTGTGTGTAATTTTAATTTTGATATTAATTTTAACTTCAAATAATTTAATAAGTATATTTTTACAGATTTTAAATAATGACAATGTAACTGAACATTATATCTTGAAAATGGCACATTGTAGGCGAAACGTCGAAAATAAACAATAAATATGGAAAGACTTGGTGATTTAATATTTGAACACCCACCTAGTGCTAGAAAAACTAAAAGGACAATTGAAAATATACATAAGAAAATTAATAATTGTGAAAATGCTGTCATATTCAACTATACTTACATTAGACAAAATCTGCTCCCCAAATTCACAAATATATATATATATACTGTATATATATATATACTGTATATATATATATATATATATATATATATACATATACACACACACGCACACACATACAGGGTGTTTTAATGTTAGAGCTTCATGAATTAGACTTGATTCGCTAGATTTACGATTATGTATTGCTTTCCAAGCTTTCGGTAAAACGTACTACAGGAAAATAGGTTGACAAGCACCTTGTTTCTGGAGATAATTAGTGTTGAGGGTCATCATACAGTACTCTATAGACCGTGCTGTGTACAGCTACTGACAAATGTTCGCGAGCTCTTGCGATTTTCCTTATGCAAATATGTTCACTTAGATCGATGTTCAGATCAAATTAACTACAGAATTTTTGTTAATATATTGCTGATTTGATCTGAACATTTAAACTAAATGGTTATATTTGCTCAAAGAAAATTGCAAGAGCTCACAAACATTAATGTTGTCAGTAGCTGTACCTATAGCGCGGGGCATTTGTTGGCTGCTATTTTCTGAGTGATACACACAAATGGCTGTGACCCAACTATAATAGTATTACACACAAATGGCTGTGACCCAACTATAATAGTATTACACACAAATGGCTGTGACCCAACTATAATAGTATTACACACAAATGGCTGTGACCCAACTATAATAGTATTACACACAAATGGCTGTGACCCAACTATAATAGTATTACACACAAATGGCTGTGACCCAACTATAATAGTATTACACACAAATGGCTGTGACCCAACTATTATAGTGTGTGTGTGTGTGCTGGGCGACTCAAACCTTACACACCACAAATTTTATTTCATAAAACCAAGTTCTCACCACTGATAACACCGTGTCCTGTCTGATTCACTTTCCACAGATACATACAGAGCCATTCCGGCATTCAAGCCAGATTATGTCATACATACATACATGGAAATAGTCAAACCGGTCCTGGACATTATGTTCGGGAACGAAGACGCTTCCAAGATCCACACGATAGTAGTGAAGCTAGGAAAGTATGGAACCAAAGTATCAGGGTATATGCACGACAACATGCCTGGTTTAACCTGGGCACAATTTGAAAATTATGTGAAAACTGCTATCAATCCAGTGCTCGGTCAGACCATTGCCGATAAGACATTTCATGAGATAAAGTACTCAGGGAATTTAGACGGCACAATTGAGCAACTCCATCAGACAGCGATCGATGCTTTTCCGGAAGAAACCACAGCACAACGAAAGAAAATCATCTTCAAGGCACTTGTGAGAATTTTGCCAGACACGGTGGCGGATCATTTCTCGATCATAGAACCTACCAACTACGACACGGATCTACCAGTAATAAGGCGGATCATGGCACTCAGAAGATCCAGGGAACAGGACAAAATCGCCATAATTAGCAAAGTAACCACCCACCCAGCAGCAGCAGCAGCCCCAATCAGTAGTCCCGTGGCTCCTCGTATTACTGATAAAGCCGAGGAATGGGCCAGGATTCGACCAGCTGATTGGAAGCCATGCCCTGGACCGTGCATGCTATGGTCACTCAAAAGGTCTTTCACGGAACTTACGAAAAGACGTAGCAGGGCCCCAAGCTGGTGGGCACAAATTCCCTGGATCACGCCACGTAAGGTAGCCACCATACTTGAAGACGGAACAGCCGGAATTGAAGAAGGACCTAGTGAAGAAGAAGCGGAACAGTACCTACCTGAGGCTCTACAGCCGGATCCTCAGGATTTTTAAACTGCCCCCCCTCCCCCCCCCCCCCCCCAAGCAAATAGTCGTCAACCTGGCGGGGGCTCATGATGGGACATCTACAGATGGTCTCCCAGTTTACCACAAACTCACCCTTAACGGGGTGAAAGTCCGACTTCTCATAGACACGGGAGCTTCTCGTTGTTGCCTGTTCCTTCCGTTTTTCCGGAAGCATCACAATGCTTTCGGCAAGATACAACCTTCCCCTATAATTCTTGTTAGTGCAAATGATCAAGTCATTCCAAATTTGGGACAGACTCTTCCCTTATTTGTTAGTACCCCTGTTCCCTCTCATGGAATTGGTCATTCATTTGTACTATATGACTCCAAAGAGACCCAGTATGATGGTTACTTGGGCTTCGATTTGCTCACTTCTTTGAGCGCATCCATCAATTTAAAGAAGAGAACTTTGAGGTTCTCAACCCCAACCAAATCAAACCCCCAAACAACGGACTTTAAAAAGGTAAACATTTCCAGAATCTCCACCCTCCCTGAAGAGATGCACATAAGAGCTGATACCCCCCCAGTCACGTTTTGTTTCCCATAATGATAAAGAATCAGCTAAGAAATTATGTAAAACTACCCCTCGTATCACTCCTCCAGCTGTCACTTCCAAATCTGTGACAAATCCACCTAACCCACACCTCCAAAGCCCTGTTCATTGGGCCTACCTAACCGCTCCTAACCCAATCACGCCTACCTCATCCATACTAGCCATCCACCACCGAGATTCCGCGGATGATGACCAACAAGACCTTCTCCAATGCTTTCAAGGAAAAAACAAACCAGATTGGATGCCAAGAAAGATCTTTTCGCAGTTGATCAGAAGAGGAGACAACTTATTCACCCTAGATGGAAAAATTGTTGTCACCCCGCAAGCTGCACTATCCACCATGCAATCTATCCACATGCACAATGGTATTCATCTAGCACAACGAGAACTAATCACCACGTTTCAGAAAGTATATTGGACCCTTTCCCCGTATATAACAGCAAAACGGATAACAAAAGCTTGCCGAGCTTGCGCGTTGGGTAAGGATAGATCCCGCACAGCAAGACCTGCTGGCAAACTAGTAGTCTCCAAACCATGGCCCTCTTAACACACTAGTCCATGGCCAGAACCGTCTCCAGCCAATCCAGGATGTTCAAGATCTTCAACCTGATGAACCTACCAAAGCCAGTCCACACCGTGTCGGCGATCTCGTGATGGTTGCTCAAATACCTGTGCCGTCTAAAGTCGAATCAAGATTTAAAGGTCCCTTTGAAATTCTAACAGTGCCAAATTGTTACCAGGTTACCATTAATTATTGTGGTAAGTCACGCACATACCGTAACAGACACGTACATAGATTTCAGCCTATTGATGAGAATATGATTATGCTTGCAGATCCAGACCAGAATGACATATATTACCTACATCAAATAATCAGAATTTGGGATCCACAGAACCTGTGACACATGAACCCCTCTGACACCTGCAACAAGAAATAAACCACTGCATGTTACACATTCTATTCTACCACAAGCCACACCCCCTGTTCAGCCACGCCCAGGGCCCCCCTCCTACCCCTCAACACTTTAAATGATTAGGTACCTTGTGATAACTACCATGTATTTTTAAGTTAAGTATTTACTTCACTATTGATGTCACAACGATTCACTAATGTAAGTAGCGGGGCACCCCAGGGATCGGTACTAGGACCAATTCTCTTTGTAATTTATATCAACGACATAGATGAGGATCTCACCTGTACAATCTCAAAATTTGCTGACGATACAAAAATTGCAAATAGCGTACTCTCAAAAGAACAAGTTGACGATATGCAACACAATCTAGATAAGTTGTCATGTTGGGCCCAAATTTGGCAAATGAGTTTCAATGCGGATAAATGTAAAGTACTACATATCGGATACCAAAATGAGAAAGCAAACTATTCGATGAATGGCACTCAGCTTAAGAATGTAAACAGAGAAACCGATCTGGGAGTAACAATATCGAGTAACCTCAAACCGAGTCAACAATGTTCAGAAGTTGTAAAGAAAGCAAACAAAATAATTGGCTTTATAGGCAGGCCATTTGAGCATAAATCCAAAGAAGTTATCCTAACCCTTTACAATTCCTTAGTCCGCCCTCTTCTGGAATACTGCGTTCAATCCTGGTGCTCTTATTACCAAAAATATATAGACAAGCTAGAACGAGTTCAACGTAGAGTTACCAAAATGATACCTAGCCTAAAGAACAAACCATACGAGGAGCGTCTTAGAGAATTAAATATATTTCCTTTAACCCAGCGCAGATTACGAGGCACCTTAATTCAAGTGTTCAAAATCATCAAAGGCATCGACAATATGAACTGTAGTAAGTACTTCACTATCGACCAATCTAATTACACGCCAGGAAATGGTTGCAAAATTATCGGTAAATCTTTTAACTCGCACGAATCTAAGAATTTCTTCTTCAATCGAGTTGTCAACTTGTGGAATGGGCTTCCCCGAGACGTTATAGACTGCAGCACCGTTGATTCATTTAAACTTCGCCTAGACAAATATCTTGCATCAAACCCGCGACTGACTGCGTTTGTAAATTAATAACTTTCTTTTATATCCCCCTCAGTTACTAACCCATTTGTCCAGTACTAACTTCCTAATCCTGCCACGGACATTAGTTCCAGGGCAGTAGTTCCCTTTCCAATGTTCCCTTACCTCCTGTAAACCTCTGTTTGGACAATTGATCCTCAGTGTTTTGGAGGACAAGCAGCCTACAAGGGTCACCAGACCTGTTGTTGCTTGGTTTCCTTTGTACTACTCCATTGTATTTCCCTTTAACATTGAATTACTATAAGTTGAAGCTCAGAAAATATCTGAACATGTACTCAACGAAATTGTGAGAGAGCAAGCACTTCCACCTCGGTAATGTTCTTAAGTCGGAAAAGTCCGGAGCATCTAACTAAAAGTGGCAACTGCATTCCCCTCTCCCCCGAGCCTACAACGAGCCCTGTTGTGTGCCTCTGACGTCTGGACGTGGGATTCCTGACGGTGCGAAGCAGCCCTGAAGTCTGGCCGGGCGAACCTACGCTCTACGTCGACCAGAACTTGTTTTCAAACCCCCCCCCCCCAGCTCCCCCTAAGTGTCTCTGAGTATCTTACGTTGTGATTATTGATGTGAAGGTAAGGTAAAATATGTGAATATTCATTGTTAATCTATGTGCTTGATCTGTGCCTAAGATCCTTCATTTATTGCGTAGGCATTAATCCTGTAGTAACTAGATTAAACCTTGTGTAGATCTGTGCCCAAGATCTAGTGTTAATTTATCTTCTAAATTCATAATCCACATTCATTCTACGCATACGTTACACAATTGTGTAAATTTATAATCAAGCCAAATACTCACAGATTTTCCTTGTGTATGTCCATTCTATTTTATGTGTGTACTATGTTGAAGCTGAAGCGTATACTGTGAATTGATTCCCTTCTAACACCCTCACTTTTACCTAGAACCTACGCTCAATTTCATACCTATTTTTGAACTCAGTCTCCCCCCCCCCCTATTACGCCTTAATTTGATGTGCGTTAATAGTATATTTTGTGAATAACGTATTAGTTTATTCTCTTATGAAATAGATAATTTCGATCCTACTCGTCTGGGAATTCTAGTTTCTGTGTAGATCTATTGTCTAATTTCACCAACTCCAATACAACGCAAATTGTTTTGTATTCCATATAGGAGTCTGCTAACCAGTTCAAACCTCCTTCATACCTTATCAGGTATTTCCATCTAAGTACAACTTCGTCGTGTACGCCATATTTACCTTGTAGTCTTATTGTCACTACTCGTATACGCTGATTTATTGACACGTTCTCTAATCTACTGTAATCAAACTATTGCCTGATCCAGTTAGGTTAATTCCAACCTTCGAGCATACTTCAGTAGATGTAAATCATTAAATCTGAATTCCTCGACCCTTGAGATAATCCTTGCATATAAGAAGTAATTAATCGTGTGCTCATGATATAAAGTCTCGCCTGCTAATTTAAGTATATCATTAATAGTAAAATCATTCACTTCCCCTTCCCTTTGAAGTTCAATACATTTCCCCCCTTCATCAGAATAATATCGCACTGACTATATTTACTATTTTGATCATCGCAGTCAAACATATGACCTGAGCGACCTACCTAGCCAAAAATAATCGTGTGCGTGAGCCCTTTAAATCTCCCCCCCCCCTCCCCCCACCAACCGCGAACAAGCGTCTTCCCAGCCCCCCCCCCCCCCCCCCCCCCCCCCCTTCACTTTCCCTTTTTGCTCTGCCCTACCTTATTGAGGCGCAGTCATAGATTTCGTTCAACATGCCCGAAACTTATTCAGAATAATTCATAGTAGATACTCGACTCCCATATATATTTTTTTCAAGGGTTTTATCTATGTGTATGTTTGTCTGATTATTATTGCATACTTTCATCATAATATTATCCCTTGATTTATGTCCATTGTATGTTCTTGTCCGACCTTAGTGTGTGATATCCATTAGTACTTGATCACTGACTATTCTTTATAGTAGTACGGTAACCATCTCTCCACACTGTCGGCCTATTTATATGTGCAAAGTACCTGTCATATTGTGTATGTCTATGCCTCTACATTCCTTGCTATTCCCTCATAATAGTCAAGGAGTATTCAACCATACCTATATGCCCATTGAATAAATAAGAGTGTATGCTTACCAGTGTGTATTTATTGTCATCTTAACCTGATTGAGTACCAAGTTTGCGAATAAGAATGTGTTCGACGTGACCCTGTTGAGAGAATTTTGAGTCTAAAAGTCCATAGATGGATTTGAGTAAAGACGCAGAACTAAGCTAGGTTGTATTATAACCCGGGATAACATTGACTATTATAAGTAATGTTATATGCACAGTCGTGACCAGTAACAGCTGCACACCTATACACAATAGTAACGAACCCAAACAAGGCAATATAGTGCTTTAGTATGTCCCAGATGTTTTAAAACCTGGGATTAAAGGGTTAGTTATTGAAATGGATGTAAACTTATTAATGTTTATGACTGTACGAACTATTACCTCTTCGTTGTTTTAAATAAACTCACTCCTCGCTATGTCTGCCTCCTCCTTGCCTTCCCGCAGAAATGAATCCACTGGTTACGTCAATGTCATGGTTCATTACGCTACAACCTGCAGAGTCATCCTTCTTTCACGTCATCGCTTAAGAAAGGGCTTTTCATAATCCGTCAGTTATACCCTCTTGAAACGAAGGGGCATTGAGGGTGCTTCACTATCCAGTGGAAGGCTGAGAAATGACCTTAAATGTCCCTGACAATAAGACCCAATATTGCCTTAGTGGTCTTAGTATTATGCGACCTTGTTCGCGGCCATGTCACTGGAAGGTA
Organism: Paralithodes platypus; assembly: GCA_032716605.1. Classification (NCBI taxonomy): domain Eukaryota; kingdom Metazoa; phylum Arthropoda; class Malacostraca; order Decapoda; family Lithodidae; genus Paralithodes; species Paralithodes platypus. The sequence continues at coordinate 21,981,361 of CM064566.1, forward strand.
CAGTGCGCATATCAGAGATCAATTGTTTGTTGACCACAAAGCGCGCGCCAAGATGGCCGCCGTTAGCTCAACTCCCGTTTCTGGCCCTCGCAAAGGGATGCACATTTAAAGTAAATACATTCCTAAGTTAACAAGGCAATCGGACATGACAGACTTCGCCCCCGCCATACTGTCGGAGACTGACACAAAAGGTTTGGGGCTATTCAAGACAAGCACTACTACTATCACTACTACTGTCACCAACATCACTACTACTGTCACCAACATCATTACTGTATATCACTATCATCACCACTGCTTTCACCATCACCGCTACTACTGTCAGCATCATCACTACTACTGTCACCATCATCACTACTACTATCATCATCACTACTACTATCACCATCACCACTACTACTATCACCCTCATTACTACTAGTATCACAATCATCACTACCACAATCACCACCACCATCACAAATACTTCCACAATCACCACCTCCATCATTACTGCTACCCCTATCATCATCACTACTGCCAAGGAAGAATGTGTGTGCCACAGACAGACAGACAAACACGGTTGTTACATTAGTACGCCACCGCTACGGGGGCACAGTCAAATTAACTGGAGTCCGTTTTGAATCTATATTAAATCTTATATATATGATTGCTAAGCGAAAAACATGCACACCACACTTTTTTCCAACACACCTAAATGGTCTCTAATGTAGCCTACCTTTATTTGGGTTCTCCATCACTCTTTCAATCTTGGGGGGGGGGGGGTACTTGTTACAGGCAGCTTTACCTGTTGTCTCCTTCAAGGCACATAGAAAAAATCCTACTGATTCATCCATAAGAGAAAGAGAGAAAGAGAGAGAGAGAGAGAGAGAGAGAGAGAGAGGGGGGGGGGAGTAATATTATATTGGCAACTGTTTACCACTTGAGCGGCTCGCCTTCCCTGCCACACCACCATTGACCACCACCACGCCAATCAATAGTGTTTGTTCCTGCGTCAGATGGAGAGACACTAGGTTTATAAATACAACCCTTCACAACATTTGGACGCCATATTGGGGATATTATATTAGAACTGACGAATTTGATCATTATGTTTTACCAAGTTCCAGATGAACTTGATGCATTTATCCATTGTATTCTTAAAATGGGGATGGTTCATATTTTGGTCGATTTTTTCAGGTATGTATTATTATTTTTTAGTTTCCTCCCTAGACCACCATCAAACTTAAAATAACAACCCCAGGATCCCCTTCCAAGATATATCTGTACATTTTTCGGTAGAGATATGTTCCGGCCGAAAGCCGGTTCCTCTTAAATTACAGGCCTGCTATCACTCGCCAGGAAAAAATCGACACCTAAATGACACGAAAAGTCTAAATATTGACACAGAAAAGGGGCGAAAGGTCTTAAAATTGCCAAACTAATGGACCGGATGTCTTAAAATCTGAAAACTAATGGGGCTAAGCATGAAGGAGAAGAGGGGCCAGAAAAACGGAATATCTCCCCTTAAGCTCTCATTAAACGATTATATTCAGTTTTGAAACAGTTTGTGATGTCAGAGAAATGCATGAAATAAATTGTATCCATATATTTCCTAGAGAGCCACCTACAAAAGAGTAATATGATAGCTAGATATCAATGTTAATACAGTTATCGTGCTAAAATGATTAGCTCTGGATGACACTGACTGACCCTCTATATTTTGTTTATCATATACTGTAATACATTCTTTAACCTCAGCATGGAAAATTACGGCAAAGCTCTTCGGATATACATATATATATATATATATATATATATATATATATATATATATATATATATACACTGTATATGCAGTATATATATATATTGAGGAATCCCCCTGCCGCACGCCTATATTCTTTCCCTGGTTATTGTTTACGGCTGCGGATCTGAGGGCTTGACGTGCTCGACTCTGATTCATAGCTGCCCATTCACCTGCTCATCTCTAATAATACAACAAAATTGGTCCAGGTCCGACATTTTGGTGCACCGACTTGCTTACGTACTACTTGAAAAGAGCTATTTGTGTGTTTTGGTAGGATATATTATTTACACACAACGGGAGTAAACTGACTCGTGTGTTTAGACATAATGATGTTTTGTAAGGACACTTAGAAATATTGTTTTTGTGCTGTGGAACAAATGAAGCTATGTAGAACATTAATTTTGTAATTAGTTTATGTACACATCAATTAACAAGTAATTGTCCCATTGATTACAAACCAAATATTTACAATAATCAATCCTCATACTAGCATTTGTTAAAAAAATAAAAATAAAAATAAGGTCAAAGAATTCCTCTATTTGATTGTATACACACCACGATTTGTTTATGATAATAAGAAATGCACTCATTTTATATCTAGGTGTAATAATAATGGTTAGAATATATTTATATATTTAATACTGGTTATCATACAAACCATCATGGCGACAGATATGGAAGTTGTCCAAGTCTGTGCTGTATACTTTAGGGCCCCTTGTCTGCCATTGTCTCTGGTATCATTGTGGTCTATTATTGTCCGTTCTCTGGCGTCAGAATCGATCAAATTGTCCATAGGTATTGTTCGAGTCTGGCCTCCCTGTCACATTCCTTCCCCATATTTCATTGAAGTTTTGGGTTGAGTCATGTCTTTTTGCCCGTCTTTCTGTTGGTAGTTCTGTTTTGTTTACATTACTAGGGGAAATATTGTACGGTACGGCATATGCAACAATTATCAATATATGTGCAATATTGTGTCTATGTGTTTTAAAGTATTTTGGTATTAGTGTGTGAAAAAAATATGAATTGTTCTTGTTTCATTAGTTTGAGCATTGTTAACATGGAGTCATGCTTTTTCGAAGTAAATAGGTGGTACTAAATACCAATATGAAATATTTGTTATAGATATGGGTTGGCATTTTATGAAAGGTAAATTAATATGTCGTAAGACCTAGGTTGAATGAATTAATGTATTTTGCAACCAACAAAAGTATTACATGGGGTATGCAAATAGACCAAATAAACTTCGTATTTGGAATATATATAAAAAGGTGATAATGCTGGTCATTCAATAACAGAACTACATATATCCACAGTATACCTTACATTGCAAGAGAAAGTGGGGAAAGAAAGTAGTATTTCAAGAATTCAGAGATGGTTAGAGAAGATACACATTTACACTTGGAAATATATATATTGTCTACCGTATCTGCTTAGTAGGTAATATTGTGTAAAATAGATTATGTATTACTAGATACACAACAATGATAGAACTTTTGCAAATAGCCACATTGCAGAATATATATATATATATAGAGTATATATACATATATCTCTCTTTCTCTCTCTATATATATATATATATATATATATATATATATATATATATATATATATATATATTTATTAACAAGACCATCTATAAAGAACATTGATATAATCTATGTTTATTTGAATAATTATCTAGAAGAATAGGTAACCATTAGATTAATAAATCGGCCACCTGGACAACCACTGAACACTGGGTCACGTCTTTTTATTATACTGTAGCTAAATATAGGTGATGAAATGGCTACAAACAATCTCAATTGACCTTTTAGCTACCACACATCCTTCCTAAGCTATTATAATTGTTTAAAGATAGCAAGATCTATGACCAACTTGAAGACATATGCGATAACAAAGATGTACTTTATGGAGACTTCAATTTGCCGGGGAGAAACTCAGAGATCTAACACAGGATCAAACCTGCACTATAATCTACTGGAAAGTTCACAATTACAATGTGTTCAATATCCAACACAAGGCAACAGTGTTCTTGATTTATCTAATCTTTGCGACTAAGACAACTTAGCAGACCAAGTGAGAGTAGAAGATGAGTTTAGTACAAGTGATCTTCTTTCAATCACATTCAACATTAAGTTCCTCAACAATAAATCAAATGAGTCATGAAAAGGTACCAAAAGTCAAGAAAGCCAATTTCCATAAACTACGAACTATTTTTGACAAAGCGTTTTGGAACTTCATAAATAGCATACACTGTATGTGACAATAATGCTATCTGGATCACATTATCAGAAATATATAATAATGCCATAAATTCGTGCATACCCATGAAAATTAGGCGTTCAACTCCAAACAAAAAGCCAAAGTGGTGGAACACAGAATACAAAATTATCTACCTCCCTCCCCCCATATATAAAAAGAAAACAAAATACAAATACAATCAAACTACTTACAGCACTTTCACTTGAACACAAAAGTAATCAGATAGGCTAAGCTATATCATTCTTGACGAGCATCCTCCCCCCCCCAAAAAAAAAATAAAAAAATAAAAAAATATTACACTTAGTAAGGTAAATTGGAAATTATGTGTTGCAAGCTTAAGCAAGTCAAACCCAGATTAATTCTATGGATTCATTAGAAGTAAATAGGTGATAACTTCTCAAATCGAACCACTAACTAACGAAAACGGAGGTCTTGTTGATCCAACAATAATGACATTCTAATTGATATCACAATTACGGAAATAGATGTAAACTAAACTCAAATAAAAACAAATCCTGGACTTGACATTATTTACCCATGAGTTTTGAAAGGATTAAGAGACGAGGTATCAAAATCATTAACACTATTTGTTAACACTTCAATTCAGAGTGGCAATGTACCCAATGAATGTAAATTAGCTAATGTAACCCCTATTTTTATAAAAAGCAACAAATCATTACCGTGAAAAATATCGTCCAATCAGCTCGATTTCAATCATATGTAAACTGCTCGAAACAATCACTTGAGACAAACGTGTATACCATTTAGAAGAACATAAAATAATACAAAAATTGTAGCATGGCTTCCAGAACGAGCGTTCATGCCTGAAAAATGTCCTTGACTTTATTCACTATATATTTAATATGTATGACGAACGTTAAGCCGTTTACAATGTCTCCTTTGACTTCCAGAAAGTCATCAAGAAAGTCCCCCACAAGCGTCTCTTGATAAGATTAAAAGCTCATGGCATATAATGGTGCCTAAATCAATGGATTTAAAATTGGCTTAATGGAAGTAAGCATTGAGTAGTAATAAACGGTAAAGTGTCAGACTGGAAAAATGTCATAAGTGGTGTGCCTCAGGGCTCAGTACTTGGACCTGTTCCTTTTTTTATTTATATCAATGACATTAATGATGATCTTTCATGTACAATTTCAAAATTTGCAGTGGATACCAAAATTGCAAATATAGTAGCATCTCCCTTGCATGTTCAACATATTCATAAATATTTAAATTAATTAGCAAATTAGCTCGAAACCTGACAAATGAGTTTTAATACCGATAAAAGTAAAGTGCTGCATATACTGTAGGTTACAAAAATGACAAATCAAACAACTACTCAATGAATGATAGTCAACTCAACAGTACTGATAAAGAAACTGACTTAGGAGTAATAGGCCTACTATCAAGCAATTTAAATACCATCCAATAATATAGCCTACCGAGGCAAACAATAACGAAAATACCATCCAATAATATAGCCTACCGAGGCAAACAATAACGAAAACAAACAATATCTTTGACTTTATTACAAGATCGTTTGAATACAAACCTAAAATTGTGTTTCTCACTTTATACAATTGTTTGGTTCATCCCCATCTAGAATACTGTGTACAATGTTCGTGTCCATATTATCAACAGGATATAGATAAACTGGAGAGAATACCGTGGCGAGTAACGAATATAATTCCTAGACAAAGATATAAGTCATATGAAGAACATCTAAATATGTTTAGTATAACAAAGCGCAGGCTAAGAGGGGACCTAATTCAAGTGCTTAAAATTGGTATAGGTGTTGACAATATGGATGTCAACAAATACTTCACAATTGATCACTGCAATTACACTAGAGGAAATGGTTGTAAGATAATTGGAAAGCCATTCAACTTACATGAGGCAAATAATGTATAAAGTAGTAAACCTATAGAATGTACTACATAGTAATGTCATTGAGTGTAGTACTGTTGAAACTTTAAAAAATCGACTAATTAACTATCTACCCATTAACAAATTTTCTTTTTAACAAGTCATTAGAAACAGGTATAGTTCCAGAAGCTTGGAAGCTTGCAAATGTAGTTCCGATCTTTAAAAAAGGTGATAAATCCATAGAATCAAATTATCGTCTCATTAGTCTCACTTCAATCATAGGAAAGCTACTAGAGTAAATTATTGCTAGGAAAATGAGAAACCACTTAGAAACATTTAACTTAATCAATTCTTCTCAGCATGGATTCACTCAGGGACGTTCTTGCCTTACTAATTTGCTTAGCTTTTTCTCAGAGGTATATGAAGCAGTAGATAATGACAAATCATATGATATTATATATTTAGATTTCAGTAAAGCTTTCGACAGAGTCCCTCATGAGAGATTGATGAGAAAGGTTGAGGCGCATGGAATAGGTGGGGCGTTATTAGGATGGATTAGGTCATGGCTAATTGGTAGGAAGCAGAGAGTCAGCATAAATGGTACTAAGTCAGAGTGGGAACAGTCAAGAGTGGTGTCCCCCAGGGATCTGTATTGGGTCCTCTGTTATTTATCATATACATAAATGACTTTGATTTAGGAATAACTAGAAGGATAAGTAAATTCGCAGACGATACCAAAATAGGGAGACCAATAGATTCAGATAGCGACATAGAGTGCCTCCAAAGGGATCTAGATACCTTACACGAATGGTCAGTAAATTGGCAGATGAATTTTAACATTGACAAATGCAAGGTATTAAAGATAGGGAAGACAAATACTAATGCAAAATATAAACTAGCTAATGCTGAATTAGAAAACTCAGACTGCGAGAAAGATTTGGGTGTGTTTGTTAGCAACGATTTGAAACCTAGAAAACAGTGTATAAGCGTACGTAACAAGGCAAACAGGATTCTGGGGTTCATCTCAAGGAGTGTGAGTAACAGAACTGCCGGTGTTATCTTGAAACTTTACTTGTCATTAGTAAGACTTCATATGGATTATGCTGTCCAATTTTGGTGTCCTTATTACAGAATGGATATAGATTCCTTGGAGAGAGTACAGCGAAGAATGACAAAAAATATTCATAATATTAGAAATCTACCATATGAAGAAAGGTTGAACAAATTAGGCTTACATTCGTTAGAAAGACGGAGAGTTAGAGGGGATATGATAGAAGTGTTCAAGTGGTTCAGTGGGGTAAATAAAGGAGACATGAAAAATGTACTGAAGCTCAGTGATAGCAAAAGAACTCGAACAAATGGTTATAAATTAGATAAATTTCGTTTCAGAAAAGATATAGGCAAATATTGGTTTGGTAACAGAGTTGTAGATGGGTGGAATAGGCTACCAAGTGATATAGTGGGATCAAGAACGATAGGGAGCTTTAAGATAAAATTAGATAGGCATGCGGACGAGATGGGTTGGGTGTGACGGGGATCTACCAGGTGTGGGCCAATCGGCGCTCAGCAGACCCCCGTTATCTTGTGTTAATCTCTGACCGTTTTAGTGGGGTCAGTACTCAAGGTATTAGTGAGTTGGGCCTTGTAATTGGGGATGGGTGTGACAGGGATCTGCCTCGTATGGGCCGATCGGCTTTTTGCAAACTCCCATTTTCTTATGTTCTTATGTTCTTAACCCCCGATTAACTGCGTTTTCAAACGAATAGCAAAATTCTTTACTGTGCTACCATTACTTTTTCTCGCATAGGTTAGGTAGTTTAATTACAAACAGCCTTTTAAGGAATCAATAAATAGTTTGTAGCTTATTTTTCTTTGTACTCCTTTGTACGCAGAGTACTATTTATTACTTTTATTCAATATCTCGAAATTTTCCCTGTGCTTAACTTCAATGTAGCCGATGATTAGTTCTGGATTCTGAATCTATATGTTAAGATCTTTATTGCTGCGTTGCCTCCAGTATTTTAATAAATACAAAACACAAACAAATAATTTACCATAATACAAAACTATGATTATTGCAGTTGAAATATTCAAGCACAATAATTAGTAAGTAAATAAAAAGCTGTTTGTTAAATGTGCAGTTAATATATCTATTTCAACTGTTACGCAGTCCTCCTGTCTATAAAGTAGATTAATAAAAAATGCTAAATACACTCATCATATAAGTATAGCACATTAACTCGAAAATATCAACATGTTCATATATTTCATTCAATATGAGCATTAATGTCATATGGTTATTTTAATTGTGAATGGTCATAAAACACCTACTGTGATGCATGGTAGTGAATTAATCTATTATATATATATATATATATATATATATAAATAGCAATTTCTCTTTGTTAAGCATCACATTAATAAATATATTCATCTCCATATCAAATTATTCATATGAATGTGTCTAATTATTGCTTTAGTTTGTGTGAATATACTATCTCATACATACTAGCGTCATCACTACAGATCATTATCACCATGACAAATACTACCACTATCATCAACATTATCACTACTAATACCATAATCACCATTATCATCACTTTTGTGATGATAACGCCATCATCACTACTGCCACAGAAGAATGTGTGTGCCCCTGAAGGGCACACACTATAACTATTGCACGAATTTATAAAATCTGTTTTGACTGGCCGTCGCATTCACCCACCGACAGACAGACGGACGACAAACTTTCGGCCGGCATTGTACCACTATAATGGGATGCGATACCACTCTGCTTACGCAGAGTTGATAAATATTGTAAAACATTAATTCACTTAATATGGGTATATGATGGAATAGTTAATATCATTAGCATTACATTTTCACATAGTCAGCGTGAAGGCCTTGCTTAATTAACTAAAAGTGTCTGTACACAGCAACCAAAAACCTGTAAACATGCCATTAACCCAATTAATTGATATAATATTTTATAAAGCATACCATATCCCTTCAGGAATATTCACCTACCTGTATTCCTTGTCCTTGAGAGATCAATGCAAATTCCCTTTTATAAAACTTACTCTCTTTTGCCACCCGCTTAGAAATGATACGCTTCGCAGATTGTTGGATAATACTGCTGAGAATGTATTCATTTAGTTACATTAGAGTTCCTGATGATCCAAATGCATGCAATCTTTGAATAGCTTAGCAGCTTGATTTAACTTAAGCCTAGCTATTTGGGATTGTGAAGTATTTTCAAATTGAATAGCCAGGAGAAAATTGCAGCTCCAATAGTTGCAAAAACTAAAGAAAAATAACTGGAAAAGTAAGTCGGTTACAGAACTAGAATATTTGAGTAACTGTTATGTTTTACTCCAAAGTTTTTATGAGTTCCAAGGCAGACAAACTATTTAAGTACCGCCAATCCAGTAAACAGTTTGACTTGATATGTGCAAACGGTCCGATAAAGAAACATACGAGCCCTGCTTATGCAAATTGTTCTTGTTATTCGTGCTTATTATATTATATTACTTTGCTGATAGAATTCCAACTTTACTTCAAAAGTTGAAATACGCAATAATAAATTGCTAGCTTTTGCAAACTATGAAATAATTATTAGGCCATTTATCTTTATTTTATCTCTGTAAGCGTTCTCTCCCTCAAATTCGTTGATCAACACTGGCTTGACAGATTATGAGGTAACCTGGTAAATCAATTCGTCAGCTAGTTTAATCTGTATTTACCTGTAATATAGTTCCAAAGACCAGTGCATAAGATCTCAGAAATGATGCCAGAAAAATGTCGAACTATCGAAAATTGATGATGAACCACATGTACGGCATGCCCTTTAGATATACTGTATATACAACATCCTTCCCAAATGATAGGAATAAGGATGGTAGTAAAAGGAGTAGATACTTTTATACAAACTGTGTCTTGGGTGTAGCTGGGCTTCTGGTGGGGCGGGCTAGCCTGGTCGTCCATTTTGGCTCTATTAGTGGTCATCAGCCTTTGAAGAAAAACTTTTGTCCGTCGGGGGTAGACGGCGAGAGAGAGAGAGAGAGATTATGTATGTGTTGTACTTATAACTGTCTTGATGGTGTAATGGTTAGAGCGTGTATGTTCTTTATATGATAACCTAGGTTCAAATCCTGGGAGAATCACATGCTTTCATTAATTTCATTAGGGATGTTATTGGTGTTGTGAATGATGTAAACAATGTCAATAGGTTCATAAATATATCTTAACGAGGTCGGTCCTATGTGATTTCTGCCCCATAAAATGTATTTTCCTTTCTATTAAGCATTAGGCTATTCATAGTGCAGTTGGGTACATTACATGATTATATTAATATCCAGTATTCGATAAATGGATATCAATCGTGGTCATGTGGTGTACTTACAACTGTCTTGATGGTTTAATGGTTAGAGCGTGTAAGTTCTGTATGTGATATCCTAGGTACTTGAGGGTTGGTATCTCTACAATATGTATTTAGTTGAATATATAATGCTAATTGAAAAAAAATATGTATTTTGTGACACATTGCAAAATGTGCGTATTACTACCTACCTTCTTTTTAAGGTGCTTGAAAGAAAACACTATTTACGATCTCCAGGCATAGCAAATCTATATGGGAAATGTTTTCACATAGACAGTTAAGCCCCTTTAGCAGTACCTTCTAAGCATTGTTATATGTTGTATCCATATAATTTATAACTTAATGTATCAAAACTATTTTTTTTCTAATTTATTTATTATTGTAACCTACTCTAACTGAAGCTAATTTACCAAAATTACTGTACTCATTGCTAACTTAAATTTAATTAAACTAACGTAACACAGCCAACCAAGGTTTGGAATAATTAACATACCTGTAGTTAGGTTCGCTAGATTAATTTAAGTTAGGATAGGTATGACCTGATAAGCTACCATAATTCAAATTAGATTGGTTAGACTAGAATTGGTTATAATAAGTTAGTTAAGCCGGTTCTGGATGCACAATTAAAATCATCCATCGTTAGTGTCGCAAGCAACCAATTTGTTTGTTAGCGATGGGTTCGTTCAGAGCAAACACTTCTTACTAAATTTTAAGTCTTTAGTAGTAGTCGTTTTACTTAACTTGTCTCTAAACCTGACATACATGGATTTTGAAGTCCAAAAATAACTCAATATTGGCGGCAAGCTTAAATATAGCTTATGACAATTGGTTTACAAAGTTACGTATTACTTGTTTTCGATTTTATAAACGGCATTATCTTATCACGTTGATTTAATAAGGAAGAAGTACTAAATATATTAAAATTCAGCCTTTGGTCACTCTTACAGGTGTCCTACAAAGACAAATATTCCATTCCAGCGTTCAGAATCATTATAATGTACATGAATAAATAAATGGCTATAATTACAATAAATGTAACTTATCCTTTTACATCGCTGGTGGAATAATTAATGAAGATACTATAAAATGTGACAACACAGACCATCTTAACCGAATCAAAATGCAATGGTTAGTTATATAAAATTACTCAAAGGTGTTGAAAAGTTGTCGTATTAAATTGAACATGAACATTAAATACAACCCCCAGCACATGGTGTATCGGTTTCCTTCAACTTAAGGGGGAGGAAGTAGCTTTTTCTGGACTCCCTTCTCCCTCATCTTTAGCATATTAGTTTTGAGATTTTAAGACGGTCGTTCCATTAGTTTGGCGATTTTGAGACCTTTCGCCCAATTTCTTTGTCAATATTTAGACCATTCGTGCCATTTTGGTGTAGATTTTTCCTGGCAAGCGATAGCAAGCCTGTACCTTTAGAAGGAACCGGCCTTTGGCCGGAAATGTTTCTACCAAAAAATGTACATATTCATCTTGAAAGGGGGTCTAGGGGGTGTTATCAAAGCTTGATGAATGTCACTGAAAAATATATTAATAAATAATTATATACACAAACCAAGAAACAAGCCCTACCCCCTTAATTATAACAATTAATCGCAGCTAACTCAATACGTACAGTAAACCCAGCTCTTTCAGTGAAACAATCTCATGTATCACACTATGATTGAGTTCTGAGTCTTTAGAACAACAGACCAAATTGATATAATTACTATAAGTAGCGCCAGCGAACTTGACAATAATCTTGATCCCTTAACTTCTTATAACTCGAAATGAATGAAAGCAATCGAGCTGACGTTTCTATCATTTGGGAAGAGTCCACAAGGAAATAGGTGCGGATATTTGCAGCCAGTTTGCTATATGCCCTTTTGAGTTACAGAGAGGTCAGGGATCAAGATTATTGTCAGGTTCGTTGGCGCTACCTATACATACAGTACACGATACTTACCTTACGGGGAGATTTTCACTTAAGAGGTATATTTCTGGACACCTTTCTCCTTCATATTTAGCCCCATTGCTTTAGAGATATTAAGATGTTCGCCCCATTAGTTTGGCGATTTTAAGAAGTTTCGCCCCTTTTCTGTCAATTTTAAGACTTTTCGTGCCATTTAGGTGTCAACTTTTTTTCCTAGTGAGCGATAGTATTTAAGAGGAGTCGGCCTTCGGCCGGACCATTGATCTACCGAAAAATGTACACATTTATCTTGAAAGGGTGTTTAGGGGGTGTACTTTTAAACTTAATGGAGGTCTAAGGAACAAGCTAAAAGCTTCCCCTTAAATGTATAGTGTAGTGTGGTACCACTGTGTGGAATCAATGTATAGTGTAGTGTGGTACCACTGTGTGGAGTGTAGTGTGGTACCACTGTGTGGAATCAATGTATAGTGTAGTGTGGTACCACTGTGTGGAATCAATGTATAGTATAGTGTGGTACCACTGTGTGGAATCAATGTATAGTGTAGTGTGGTATCACTGTGTGGAATCAATGTATAGTGTAGTGTGGTACCACTGTGTGGAATCAATGTATAGTGTAGTGTGGTATCACTGTGTGGAATCAATGTATAGTGTAGTGTGGTATCACTGTGTGGAATCAATGTATAGTGTAGTGTGGTATCACTGTGTGGAATCAATGTATAGTGTAGTGTGGTATCACTGTGTGGAATCAATGTATAGTGTAGTGTGGTACCACTGTGTGGAATCAATGTATAGTGTAGTGTGGTATCACTGTGTGGAATCAATGTATAGTGTAGTGTGGTATCACTGTGTGGAATCAATGTATAGTGTAGTGTTGGGTATCACTGTGTGGAATCAATGTATATAGTGTAGTGTGGTACCACTGTTGTGGAATCAATGTATAGTGTAGTGTGGTATCACTGTGTGGAATCAATGTATAGTGTAGTGTGGTATCACTGTGTGGAATCAATGTATAGTGTAGTGGTGGTATCACTGTGTGGAATCAATGTATAGTGTAGTGTGGTATCACTGTGTGAATCAATGTATAGTGTAGTGTGGTATCACTGTGTGGAATCAATGTATAGTGTAGTGTGGTATCACTGTGTGGAATCAATGTATAGTGTAGTGTGGTATCACTGTGTGGAATCAATGTATAGTGTAGTGTGGTATCAATGTGTGGAATCAATGTATAGTGTAGTGTGTGGTATCACTGTGTGGAATCAATGTATAGTGTAGTGTGGTATCACTGTGTGGAATCAATGTATAGTGTAGTGTGGTATCACTGTGTGGAATCAATGTATAGTGTAGTGTGGTATCACTGTGTGGACTCAATGTATAGTGTAGTGTGTGGTATCACTGTGTGGATCAATGTATAGTGTAGTGTGGTATCACTGTGTGGAATCAATGTATAGTGTAGTGGTATCACTGTGTGGAATCAATGTATAGTGTAGTGTGGTATCAATGTGTGGAATCAATGTATAGTGTAGTGTGGTATCACTGTGTGGAATCAATGTATAGTGTAGTGTGGTATCACTGTGTGGAATCAATGTATAGTGTAGTGTGGTATCACTGGTGTGGAATCAAGTGTATAGTGTAGTGTGGTATCACTGTGTGGAATCAATGTATAGTGTAGTGTGGTACCACTGTGTGGAATCAATGTATAGTGTAGTGTGGTATCACTGTGTGGAATCAATGTATAGTGTAGTGTGGTATCACTGTGTGGAATCAATGTATAGTGTAGTGTGGTATCACTGTGTGGAATCAATGTATAGTGTAGTGTGGTATCACTGTGTGGAATCAATGTATAGTGTAGTGTGGTATCACTGTGTGGAATCAATCAGATAATCCTTGTTATTGTCTGTAAGGCTTCATCAACTCTCACTACCAGTGTGTTGTGTTGGTTAAGGGGAGATAGATAATAACTTGATTTGTTTTTCATACTGCATACACAATATTTTGCATTTGCTGATATCAGAGTGAATTTGCAGTTGCAATGAATACATAGAGTAATACTAAAAATGTCAACCACGTAACATGTGTTTTTTTATTACAGTAAGATCGTATGTCCTTCACAGTAACAATGGTTATTAAATGAAGATAGATTACAATATGTTAAACATAAACGATAGGTAACGAGGAATACAGTTGAGAAAAGGAGAACAATATACGGAAATACGATAAAACAAAACATATACTGTACTCTATTTGTTTTACAAAACATATACTGTACTCTATTTGTTTTACAAAACATATACTGTACTCTATTTGTTATACAAAACATATACTGTACTCTATTTGTTTTACAAAACATATACTGTACTCTATTTGTTATACAAAACATATACTGTACTCTATTTGTTTTACAAAACATATACTGTACTCTATTTCTGTACTCTATTTGTTATACAAAACATATACTGTACTCTATTTGTTATACAAAACATATACTGTACTCTATTTGTTTTACAAAACATATACTGTACTCTATTTGTTTTACAAAACATATACTGTACTCTATTTGTTTTCAGCTGATGGTAAATTGAATCCCTTTGCAGCAGATGTCTTGATATTTAATGGAAATATATGAAACTACTATGGCTGTGCGTCGTATTAATGCCAAGTTTTCATAATTAACATCAGATTTCCCTACCAAATCAACCTTATAGCTGAGTAACCAAGACAGAAACATGACAAGTTACCCTCAGCTGGAAACAATAGGCTATAATATGGCTAAATGGGACGAGAGTTTAGACGAGGAAAGCATAAGAACAATGCAATAATATCAAACCATAAAACAAAGCAAGAACTTAATAAAACAACCAAAAGTATATCAAGAACACGACGAGAACCCCAACAATACCTCAAGGATCAGGAAAAGGACGAGCAACCCTAAAAGACAGCACAACCTTAAGGGGACATGGGCCGTTTTTCTGGTCCTTTTTTTCCCTCGTGTTTAGCACCATTAGTTTCGAGATTTTAAGACGTTCGGTCCATTAGTTTGGCGATTTTAACAGCTTTCGCCCAATTTAGTTGTCAATTTTAAGACCTTTCGTGCCATTTAGGTGTCGATCTTTTCCTGGCGAGCGATAGCGAGCCTGTAATTTAAAGAGGAACTGGCCTTCGGCCGGGACATTTTTCTACCGAAACATGTACAAATTTATCTTGAAAGGGGGTCTAGGGGGTATTTTTCTTAGTTTGATGGAGGTGTAGCGAGGACACTAAGAAATAAAGGAATACATGAATTAATAGGCAAACAAAACAAAAAAGGCCCATGTCCCCCTACGGAACAAGAAGAACAACAAAACCCTAAACAAAACTACAGACTGTGCCGACTCAGAGGCCGCGGTCAGTCACTTTGTTATTGGTTCTTTAGCGGGGAATGAAGCGTGAGGTCTGGAGGGAATAATTACAGTGCCCCGCCAGCCGAACCCCGACCCTTCCACCTCCTCCTCAGACTCCACTACATTATCACCTCAAGGGACATATCCCTTTAAGGTCCCGTCACATTCCTATTTTCATGTGACTTTTTGTTTTCGTTGTCATTTTAATCCAAACCCTCTCAATTTATCATGTCAACATGTTCATTTTCTACTTCAATTCCATATTTTGTGTGTGTGTGTGTGTGTGTGTGTGTGTGTGTGTGTGTGTGTGTGTGTGTTTGAGGACAATCATCCCTCGGAGCATCTGCAGCTACATAATAAATATTATTACACTGTAAAAAATTAATTGTCCATAATAGAACTCATAGCTGTAAAATAACTGGTACACATTTTAAGAATAGAGTATGCATTTGAGCAGAGTTTAGAAAGCCTCAGTGATATAATCTTCATTACATAACACATCAATATTATACGTCATAAATGTGTAAATAATAATGGTTCAAATTGTGTACATACTGTACATACACACATTTTTAAGACTGAGTTCTCCACACATACGTGCAGTTTCAGCCTCTTGTCCTAATGGTGGCGTTCCAGGCAACCCTGTTAAGGGCTGCTTCACTTATCAAGTTTTTGGATTTTAGATCGGCACGTATAGTCCGATCCCAGGTCTTCCTCGGTCCACCCCTTAGTGCAACTCCCTCCACAATCACAGACCTGCATTTGTTCACCCAATTTTGTTCATCCATTCTCTCCACATGTCCATACCATCCCAGTCTACTTGTACGCATCTCCTCGCTAATGCTCTTTAAACCTAAGTGTCTCCTCAGCTCATCATTTGTTATTCTATCCTGCAGCCTGGCCCCACACATCCATCTCACCATTCTCATCTCATTACGTTCCATTCTGTTGACATCCTCTACTTTAACGGTCCATGTTTCTTAGGTATACGTCTTTGCACTTCTAACACATGAGGCATATACCTTTCCCTTCAGGGTGAGAGGCATTCTTTTCATGGTCAGAATTGGCAGCAGTTCTCTGAACTTCCCCTAGCCACATCTAACTCTAGCGACAGTGGCAGCCTCAGCCCCACCACCGGCAGAGATGGTATCTCCTAGTAACAAAACTTGTCCACCAGATCCAATGACTCATTTTCAAAATTTACAGCCACAGGATCATCATTTAACACAAGCTCGCCTTTGCACACTACGCACTCAAATTTCTCTATTTCTGACATATCCTTCGGCAGGGGTCCTTTTATTCTACTACAATGCTTACTCCCATGGTGCACCCAACATCAACAGATGCTACATCGAATCGAGTTAGCGCCCACACCCTTTCCACACACTGCAAATGGGTATGCACCGCTCTTTTCCACATTGCCTCATCTCAATCTACAACGCATAACCTTGGTTTTGTTAATATTGACTCTTAAACCCTTGCTCGCCATGCCCTCTCTCCATCTTCTGAATTTGGCCTCAGCATCTTGCACATTGTCAGCTAGTAGGACTAAATCGTCTGCATAAAACAGTTCCCAAGGGAGTCCGGATCTAAAATCTCTGGACAGTGCCTCCAGGACCAATAATAAAGAGGAGGGGGCTTAACACTGAACCCTGATGAACTCCAACACGGACTGTGAACTCCTCACTCAGTACACCTTTCACCCTCACCGCAGTTCGCGACTCCTCATACATCTTCATTGTCACACGCACCAGCCACTCTTCCACACCAAGTTTCCTCATAGACCACTGCACAACATCTCTAGGCACTCTGCCAAAGGCCTTTTCCAGGTCTACAAACACTAAGTTTGATGGATGTCTAGGGAGAAAACTAATAAAATAATATAAAGGTAGATAACTGAGCAAATATTATATGACCCATCACCCCTTAACGGTGCAGCTGACGATACCTTTACAATTGCAGGAGTATGCTTTTGTTTTTTGTTCTAAATATCTATCTGGGAATTACCCCTGATTCGGCGACAATTTCCCTTCTGCCATCTTGTATAGGTTACTGGCCCTCCCTTATTACTTAAATTTTGAATCGGCTACTTACTGATTGAGAGATTATGATTCAATAATCTCATTGTGTAATGAAGTTTACTTTCTGTTGATGTCCATCTTCAGACTTAATGTTAGCAGCGCATAATCTCGAATACTCAAATTAAGTATTTTTTGTTTGTTTGTTATATTCCAACTACTCCATCTCGGGCATAGGCTGAGAGCCTGTACAATATATAATCCCAAGCAAAGTATCTGCAAAGATTTTGATAATTCCCTGCACAATTCCTTGAATCATAGTATACGATACACATACAAATGCGCGTACATACACACACATACAAACACAAACACATACAAACACACACATATATATGCACACCCATATATGAATACATACACACATACACACACACACACACTTGAAACTTTAAAAACATAATATGAGCTTAATAGGACTATGGAGATGAATGGCAAAACCATTACAATAAACAATTAGATCATAGGTACTATATTGTTTATAGTCATTGATTTTGTTTGTAAAAGTCATAGTAAGTAACAGCTGTTCCATCACACTAGAAAGACAAACAATGGTGTTTCAGAAGTACTATAATATACAGTAATGTCTTTATAAAAATCAAATAATTAATACTCTCTCTCTCTCTCTGACGAAACTGTCACCCTTAAAACACACAAACTTCTGCCTTAAATACATGCAATTATGAAAAATCAGTTGTTTTCTCTTTGAAGCAATTTGTTAATATCTTTAGTTTTTTTAGGCAGTATTATCTCATTAGGATCAATTAGTTAACCTGGCAACTTCGACCCGGAAGGATTTACTGGGCGAATGCGAAGTTCTTTCCAGAAGATAGCCCATTAAAAAAAAAACAAAAAAAAAAAAAAAAACGCCCCAGTGCTGGCTTGTGAAATGGAACGCTTGTGGCACTTTGGCGCTGCCGACTGGGAGGTTCTTCGGCAGTACTTTATAAATTTCCCATTGAATGATTTTTGCTTCCATGGCTGGGATCCCTCGGAGAGTGATGAACGCATTACCGAAGTAATCATCTCGGGTATAGTGGAGGCATAGATTCCATTTTCTTTTTCTCAGTCTAATGCAAAACAATCTTGGCTTACTCACGCTTGTTCTACTGCTGTCCACAATAAGGAGGAAGGATTCAAACGATACTGTCGCCTTCAAACTCAAGAATCTCATTCTTCCTATATTTCTGCCTGGAATCAAGCCAAATCTGTTCTTCGACTCGACAAACACTTTCATCAATAATATTTGCACTGAACTATCTAAATCTAGCTCTTCCCAAGCTTTCTGGCATCTTACTAAAAACCTCACAGCAATTGTTCTTCTTCGTCTATCCCTTCCCTTCTCTACTCTAACAGCACTATCTTCACTTCTTCCTCTGACAAAGCTGAACTCTTCGCCCAAACCTTCGCTAAAAACTCCACTTTGAATTATTCCAGTGCTATTCCTCCCGCTCCACCCCCAACTCTCCTACTTATTCCTAATATCCTAATCTCGTCTAAGGATGCACTTTCAAAGACGTACAGACCGGATGGTGTTCCTGCTGTTGTACTAAAAAAACGTGCTTTCTCGCTGATTCCTTGCCTAGGCAAGGAAGTTTCCTCTCATTCAACGTGTCCCAAAGAAGGGTGACATTCTCAACCATCCAACTATCGTCCAATTGCTCTCATTTCTTGCATCTCCATAATTCTTGAAACTCTTCGTACTTCAAAGTTTCTTAAGTATTTATCTTCTTAATAATCGCAAGTATGGTTTTCTCAGGGGTTGCTCTACTGGTGATCTTCTTTCCTATCTTACTAACTCTTGGTCATACTCCTTTTGGGACTTCAGTGAGACCATTTCTAGACATATCGAAGGCCTTCAGTAGAGTCTGGAACAAATCTCTAATTTCTATACAACCCTCCTTCGGTTTCTATCCCTCCATATGTGCCTTTATCTCTAATTTCCTTTCTGTCCATTCCATAGTTGAGGTTGTGAGACGGCCATCGTTCCCTTTTTCAAACTATCAACTCCGGTGTTCCTTAGAGTTCTGCCCTATCTCCAGTTTTCTTTCTAATATTCATTAATGAGGTAAAAAATACCTCTAGTCCTATCCATTCATATGCTGATGGCTCTACCTTACACTATTCAACTAGTTGTTCAGAAATCCTAAGCAAGCAGTCACTCAAAAACTCACGTGATGAGGTCGTAGAATATTTATCCATCAACCAAGTGGGGAAGAGAAAAGCTCATTACTTTCAATGCTTCCAAAACCCAACTTTAACATTTATCAACCTGTCTAGAACTCCCACAAGTTTATCCCTTATACTTAAACAATATACAAATCAACCCTTCATCTTCTCACAGCATTCTCGGTGCCTCTAATTTTCTCATCTCTCTTGGAAAGACCATAATACCACTCTTGTTAAAAAAAGGATCCCAGAAACTGGGTTTGTCAACTGCCTCCGGGGGTTCTTTACCCCTACACAGTTTCTTGCTTTGTAGGGGGGCACAGTGCATCCATGTATTGAGAATTGTTTGCATGTGTGGAGAGGATCCTCGCACACAGCACCTCTATACAAACTAGAAAAGAAAGCCTTTTCTCTTTAACTCATGTCCACTCACCGATTATCTGCAATCTCTATCTTTTCGCCGCAGTGTTGCATCTTACTCATTATTCTACCGCTATTACAATAATCGGTGTTCCTCAGAGCTCTTTAAGAGTATACCACCTCCTGTACGTAGAGTACGTAGCACCCGTCTTGCAACACAATCCCATCCCTACTCTGTGCAATTCTCCAACCCAAGAGTGAAACGATGTTCCCGATTTTTCTTCTATTCAACAGCTGACCTCTGGAACTATCTCCCTGAAACCATCATTCACTCATCCTATGACTTAAATTGCTTCAAACTCTGTGTGTACAGGCATTTTGGCTCATACATACCTTGAATTTGAACCTGCCACTCTTCTCAACTCTGGGGGAGGCACTCATCACAAGCAGTTTTACCTTCTGTCTCCTTCATCCATATATAAACAAAATAATAAATACTAAGTTGCGTTCCCTTGTACGTCTCCCCCACACTTTCCGTCACAATATTACAAAATTTCACTGGATATTTGTTCTTTACACTTATTTTCTGGTTCTTTAATGTTAATAAGTTCATTATACAAATATAGTATGTGCATATGGAGCAGTAATATTGCTTAACATGGTAAATATAACATATTTTGTCTGAATTGAAGCTAAACGTTTCACTCTGGAGGCACTTTAAAAAAACATGATTGACGCATTCCCCGAGTTAATTGTGTTATTTGCATCTATGTAGCTCTTGGGGTTAATTGACTTCTGCAGTTGACTGGCAATAGGATTTTAAATATCAATTATTATTCTGTTTCAAAGTGAAAGGTATCTACAGTATGAGTGCTTGTAATTATAGCATTATATGTATCATATGTGCAGCTAAAACTCATGTTTGGTTACAAAGGCTAATGAATTTGATATATATAGTCGAAATAATTAAATTTACGTTAAACAGTTGTAGTGTCAATTGGAATATTCTGGTTGACGAATAATGAGTTTCTACTCTATTTTACGAAGTGAATGGTGACGGAGATGAAACATTTGTTTAAGCTTACTTGACAACAAACTACCCTGTTGACTAATTAATACCCTGTGAAAATAGACGACATTATAATGCCTACCGAATTATATTCTTATACTAAAACAAAACAGTGTAATATTTAATGAACAGTTAAGGAGTAGGATATAAATATTTGTAAAACATACACTAAAATAAAACCTAATTTCTTTAGGTCTGTCACATACACAACTCAATTATTTCAATTTAACTACTTTTTTTCCTGATATTCGCCTCCATCAGCCATTGGAGCTGTGGACATAACAATTATCTCCGCCGTGTCCACTTTTATGACGAGGGACCAGCCGCGAAAAGAAAGGCGGAATGTCGGCGTATTTGGTGTGGAATTATCAGTGAAATTGAGAGTAGGTCTGTCAAGGCTGGTTCACACCACATCACACGAACGCTTTTTCCGGCGGCTTTAGATCGGCATCTCTATTTTTTAGCACACTTTCCAAACTCTTCGACAGCTGTCCTGGTAAGATAGCTATAGGCTAGTTGGCTAAAAATCTTTGAAAAATAAATTTGGAAACATTCGGTTGCCAGAATAGGCACTCGTGTGAACCCGTGATAAGGCTGACTGCTATCTGTGATTTTCTTTTTGGAATTTTCTTTATCGAAGCTTCTGAAATCAAGTGTTATACGATTTCAACCGACTATGGAAAATCTAACGCCAGCAACGTTGCATATACTAAAGAGGAGAAACAAAAAAGGCTTACTTTTTCCAAACACTAAACATGCCGATCGAAAACAGATGGAAAATCCCTCCTATGAAGGAACCTTTATTGGTGGTGGAGTGAGTGAATGAGTGAGTGTGGTTAGAGTTGTGGTCAGTCGTACCAAGATTAGAGCCAATATATTGTATGCAGGCGAAGACCTGTGGATGATCGGCTATATTTAAGTTGATATTTTTCATGACTTTTTTGTTCTTGGGGATGGTAGAGGGCTGTAGATATGACAATTTGATTTGTAGCCGTAGGTTTGATATACTGAACCATAGACTACAGTATATCTGGACTTGACACGAAAATGGAACTTTTCAGTAAGGGACCCAAAATCGGAAAACGAACCCCCAAGTTCGAACCTCGAAACGGCGAAAATGTGATATTTTCACGGTTTCGGGGTTCGAGCGTGGGGGTTCGTTCTCCAATGTTGTGTCCATTACTGCAAAGTTCCATTTTCGTGTCAAGTCCAGAATTACTGTAGTCTATGACTGAACTAAATGTTGATATGCAGATAGATTAACCCATCGCAATTCCTATGAGATTTGAGAGCAAAACAAATGCATATTCAAGCCTGAGAAACCCACAATGGGCCGAGGAAAATATAATTATAATTTCACTGTATATGTGGTGATACTGAGCTGCATATTGGCAATCAGATACGCAATGCTAATGGCAAGGTTGCCATTCCCATGTAGCTGGAAGACTAAACTGCATACACAACCCAGTAGTGGGAGGAAACTATTATACATTTTAGCTTCATATATTCAGATGTTGAGCTGAAATTGGAATGGTATATATATATATATATATTTTTTTTTTTTTTTTTTTTTTTTTTTTTTTCTATATTCCAACTACTCCCTCTCGGGCATAGGCTGAGAGCCTGTACATTCCACCGCTCAACACGGTGAAGCCCGTGAGGTCTTGTTCCAGTCTGGGGAGTGAGACATGCGAAGCATCCATCATGGCTCAAAGCAGCTCCATCTCTGAAGCGGCTGGTTGCTTCGCTCAAGTGCTTCACCGTCTCACCCTCCAGACTCAGACCCTCACTCTCAGAACGCCACCTATTGAGCAGTGAACTCACTAGGCATTGTCCCCCTGTAACATATTTTGAATATGGGAATATTCATACAGTGTTATTTAATCAGGGAACAATGAGGGTATTTTTTGGCATTTCGGTGGGCTTTGTGGTAATGCACTGATACTAGGTACAGCACAAATTCAATCCCAATAATATCTTCCCATTGACATATCGGGATTTGAACCCGGATCCATTGGATTACCAATCCAGTGGCATGACCACTCCACCACACCTCCACCTCCCCTTTTATATATATATATATATATATATATATATATATATATATATTATTATTTTTTTTTTTTTAAATTTACATATAATTATTGTTATGGCTAAATATATTGCATACTGTATAGTGTATAGTGTTCACAATAAAGATTCATATCAAATTATTATATATTCTGTATTGCTCCACTGCTTCATATCATGTCCTTCCTTTGTTTGATTTGTCTTTCATGATTGCTGAGTGTAACATTTCATTATTCCAAGTATAGCTTTTCTCTTTATGTTTAATGTCATTGCTCTTCAGTTCATAAACAGACTCGCACATAACACCTTGTCTTGCCTCCTACTCAGATATCAACTATGTATAATATCTGTATATGCATTAATTGCATTTAAGTTTTGTTATATATATCAAGCTATTTTGATCGACACATACCATGGCGCCGTGTGTATCTTTATAACACGTAAATGAGTCCTGCAATAATTAAACAACTGTATCCAAGGAATACTGTGCAAATATTGTCCTTTTTTTTTTTTTTTTTTTTTTTTTTTTTTTTTCTATATTCCAACTTACTTCCTCTCGGGCATAGGCTGAGAGCCTTAACATTCACCGCTTTACAATGAACAGTGAAGCCCGTGAGGTCTTGTTCCAGTCTAGGGAGTGAGACATGTGAAGCACGTAGAGTACAACGAGCACCTGCCATCTTGCCTTCACATGAGGCACGGTGCTCACTCATGGCCCGAAACGACCCCATCTCTGAAGCCATCTCGTTCCCGTGCTTCACTGTCTCACTACCTACACTCGGACTCTCACACCTACACACACACAACGCCACCTGTTGAGCAGATAACTCACCAGGCATTGCACCCCTATAGCATATTTTGAATATGGGAATATTCATACAGTGCTATTTAATCAGGGAACAATCAGGGTATTTTATTGACATTTCGGTGGGCTTTGTGGTAATGCACTGATACTAGGTACAGCACAAATTCTATCCCAATAATATCTTCCCATTGATACATCGGGATTTGAACCCGGGACCTTTGGATTACCAGGCCAGTGGCAAGACCACTCCACCACACCTCCCCTGTGAGTTCTTTCCAATCAACACCACTAAAATCATGAGTCGCAAGCCATATGCATCAAAGGAGTTGAAGACAAGTGCAAGCCCAACAGTTACACCATCTACATCAACTGATACCATGTCAGCATTGAAAAGGCTAGCTGGACTACTCGAATTGCAATAAAAACAGACAGATTAAGAATGTAAGCGACAGGAAAGGGAATGTAAACGACTAAAAGAAGAATGCAGCAGTAACCACAAGGTGAGTGAAGTAACCGTTTATAGGGCAGGCAGTTTCACCCTTATGGTTCCCCACCATAGGCCTTATCTTCCATCTACCCCAAGGACCTGACCCTCGGTCTCTCAACTGCTCAAACAATTCTAACCATTATGAAGTACTTGTTATAAGGTCCATTAACATCTTTCAATACCCAACCAGGCCAGCCCCCTCTCCAGCTCGCTTTCTTTCTCCCTCGCCCCCGCCCCTGCTCTCTCTCCCTCTCTCTCTCTCTTAACATTTTGTACAATTTAAGCATTTTTCCATAACTGCTGTCCTAGATTCGGTTACCCCCTCAGATCCTGGCTCTCGCTCACTCTCTGGCTCTCTCCCTATCTTGATGTTGACAGCATTATTAATATCCTAAGCATTTATTAATACTCAACATCTGGGTGGCGTCGCCAGTGTAAGTAATCATAGGATATAATTGGCGTGCTTCCCTTCAATCAGTTAGATCTTTTAGTTGTACAGGTGCCCAATGCCGAGGATTTATACATTTAACCACTTAGCTTTAGGAGAAGCAGGCCAATTGCCCATCAGAAAGGTTGACTATGATATGTGATTTTTTTTTTTTTTTTTTTTTTTTTTTTTTTTTTTTTACATATCCCATCAGAAAGGTTGACTATGATATGTGAATTTTTATGCATCCAGCCAATTATACATTAATAACAACAGCAATAATCTAGATATGTGCCAGGAGAGATTTCCCGGGGTGTCTGAAACAAGGGAGACATGGTAGAGATGGAAGCACCACGGGAAGATCAGGAGAACGGTTTGGGAGAGGCAGAGGAACGGATAATCTTGGAAGACTATGGCCTAGCAGATACTAAGTGTTTTAAGTGCGGAAAAACCAATGCAAGAAAGAATTCGCGAAAATGTTCCGGCTGTCTTAGATCTATTCATTTATCTTGTGCTAAGCTGACAAAGAAAACATCAGAACAACCAAACTGGAAATGTCTCGCATGCCCAGGGCCCACTGCAGAGCCAACCGGGGCAACACCGGCAACACCGGTCGCCGACTTGACCCAACTTGTGACCAAATGGAAAGCGCGGATCCAGGTCCTTGCCCGGGTACCTAAAGGAGCCAGAATCCAAGTGGCGGAGGCCCTTACAACCATCATAAAGCAGGCCCTACAGCTCAAGACACCCCTCGCATGGGCACGGCTCCTGGGTTTCTCCTATGGGGCCCTCTGAAAACCACCCAGAACCAACATACAAGACCATCTTCAGGTTTCACTAGCCACCAGAGTGAAACGTCAAGTAGCACAGTATATGGATGGAAACAAACTGGTGGAACCCCCCGAACAGCAACCAAACAGGGCCCAGAAGCAACAGGACAAGGAAGAGGAAGAGGCTGAACAGCTACGTAAGAGGGTCGCGGCGAAGCTGGCGGATAGTGACATCAAAGGGGCCGTCAGACTGTTGTCCTCTTCAGAAGGTTTTGCTGGTCAAGGCACCGAAGTTGTTGAAGCCCTACAAGAAAAGCACCCACCTACACCTAGGGACTTAAACCTCCCCCCTGCCCCAAATGACCAGATGCGCCAACCTTTAGTTGTCACGAAGGAGCAGGTGGTTGCCGCAGTGACTTCATTCCCAGCAGGCTCAGCCGCGGGCCCAGATGGTATCCGACCCGCCCACCTCAAAGGCCTCTTGGGTCAGGGATCAGGAGCTGCTGGGGAGGAATTCTTGGAAACCCTCACCAAATTCATCAACATGGTTTTAAGAGGGGAAGTACCCGACTGTGCCACACCCCTATTTTTTGGGGCATCACTCTGTGCACTGGCAAAAAAAGATGGCGGTGTGCGCCCAATAGCAGTAGGGAACACCTTCCGCCGCCTTGCCACAAAGGTGGGTTTGAAACCACTCTCGAATGGCCTAGGTCAACACTTAAGACCAGTTCAACTAGGTTTCGGAACCCCAGGGGGGTGTGAAGCTGCTGTACACGCAACCCGCACCTACCTCAGCCAAGCCCAAGAAAAACGAGTGCTTCTAAAGATTGACATGCGGAACGCATTCAACAGCATTCGCAGGGATGTCTTCCTCCGTGCAGCTCAAGAACACATCCCCACTCTGTACCCCCTACTTTGGCAGGCTTATTCCAAACCTTCAATCCTGATGTTTGGTGAGACGGTAATCCCATCAGCGACCGGGTTACAGCAGGGAGATCCAGGTGGTCCTGCTCTTTTCTCAATAGGGGTGGATGCAGCAGCTAACAAAGTAAGGTCAGAACTGAATGTATGGTACCTGGACGATGCAACCTTGGGTGGGTCAGTAGAGAACGTTCTAACCGACCTAAATAACGTCGTAACTGACCTCGGCCAGGCTGGGCTAGTGATAAATGACACCAAATGTGAACTTGTCCTCCTCATCCACACACATGAACAAGGAGAAGAGACTCAGGTCCTGTTTCGAGACATAATGCCAGATGTAAAGATCCTTCAGGGGCACCAGCAAACCCTATTAGGTTCCCCACTAACTCTGGCAGCAATCCCACCAGCACTTCAAGTTAAAAAGGAGGAGCTTCAACGTCTCGTGAGTCGCCTGATACGCATCGATGCCCACTCAGCTCTGGCCCTGCTCAAGAACTGTTTCTCCATCCCAAAACTCCAATACCTCCTGCGCACATCGATGACTTACACGAACAATGGTGGCCTCCAAGAATTAGACAGCATAATCCGAGAAGCAGTGACCAGCATCACCAACGTGGAATTTAAAGAACAGGCCTGGACACAAGCCACCCTTCCTGTCCGCCTCGGGGGCTTGGGCATACGGAGAGCCTCGGATATTGCCTCCCCAGCCTTTATCTCTTCCCTCATCGCGACCAACGACCTTGTAGTGTCCATCCTTCCTTCTCAACCCGGAATGACACTTAATGGGGACGTAACAGCAGCGATTAACACCTGGAAGGGAAGTACAGGAGTAGAAGAGTAGCCTCAGGGTACCTCCAGGAGCAAGCAGAAAGCGTGGGATACCATCTCGGCGAAGAAAACTCAAGAAAATCTCCTAACCAATGCAGACCAGGTTGCAAAAGCACGCCTCCAGGCAGCCGCCCGTTCGGAGAGTGGCTTGTGGTTACACGCCATCCCCATCCCACCTCTTGGAACTCACTTGGATGCTGAAGCGCTCCGGGTTGCCATCGCGCTCAGAGTGGGTGCGGCAGTTTGTCACCCACACACTTGCAAAGTGTGGTGGAGGGATGGATGCTCAAGGTCACCATGCCTTGTCATGTAATTACAACGCAGGCCGCCTGCCAAGACACTCTGCACTAAATTATGTCATAAAACGGGCCCTGCAGAGTGCTAACCGTGCATCAATCCTCGAACCACATGGACTTCACAGAGAAGACGGCAAACGGCCAGATGGGATGACCACTTTCCCTTACAAGAATGGCCGGTGCCTCGTGTGGGATGCCACATGTGTTGACACTTTCTCCACAACCAACATCGCCAGAAACGCCGACGAAGCAGGTGAAGCCGCCCGGATAGCAGAAAATAAAAATCGAGAAAAATATCAAGCCATCGCCAGAAATCATCAGTTCGAGCCCCTGGCATTCGAAACTTCAGGAGTCTTCGGCTCTACCACCCTTAACCTCTGAAGTGCGCATGGGGGTAATTAGACACCTCTCCCTGTGCGCATGTATTTGAGGTGTTTCCGTCACTAAAATATTCATTGTACCATTAATAGCATTAATACTTATCCATATGCGCCTATTATGGGTTGATTATAAAGGTATTAACCTGAAACAACAATAAAACGAGTGAAAACAGCGTTTGGATGGTCAAAATCGGAGATATAGCCCGCGAGTTGTATAATGTATGGGTGAGGCAAGCTGCTTTCCCGCCAATTTCCCCCAAGGCCACTGAGACACAGTCGATCGATTCTCTCTCTCTCTCTCTTGCATTCGCTTGCTATCAGTGATGACCACACCCTCCAACCGGATTTCTAATGTTAGCACGAAAATATACCTCAGAATAAGGGAATAACAGGGAAAATAGGTGATAACTGAAGGAGAGGAGGAAAGTGGGGAAGGAGGGGAGGTAGAGGACTGACATTTTGCATGGCCCAGGGGCCAAAACAAAATAATTTTTTTTTTTTTTTTTTTTTTTTTTTTTCGATGTCAAAAGTTGATTTTTTTTTTCACTCACTCTTAAGAGTCTCCCCGCAGTCCGCCGGGGGAACTCTTAAGAGTCTCCCAGCAGTTCCCGGGTTAATATGGTGAATGAAATAGGC
Source organism: Paralithodes platypus (assembly GCA_032716605.1). Lineage (NCBI taxonomy): Eukaryota > Metazoa > Arthropoda > Malacostraca > Decapoda > Lithodidae > Paralithodes > Paralithodes platypus. The sequence continues at coordinate 22,010,260 of CM064566.1, forward strand.
CGTAAAATCAGAGAAGTTTCAGGAGAACCCCGGGAAACCCTCTGGCTCAAGCAAAGACTAGGGATGGCTATCCTCCGGGGCAATGCCACCAGCGTCATGAGCTCAGTTCGATAGGACTGGGTCATGCCACTGTGTGAGGCCCGGGCAGGAGTGGTTTATCCGTAGTCTTTCCACAGTAGGGTAAAACAAAATATAAACTTTATTTGTATGTAACATGTGTGATGCACATAAATAAAAGGGGATGTGTCGGATGGTTGAAAGCCACAGTTGCTCGCACGTTTGGGGCTAGCAACACGTATTATGAAAAACATGTATCCTCCTTCATTCACTGTTCCCCCCTTCACTCACTCAACCCCACAATTTGCCGGAGGATAACAGGTTTTTCACAATACGTAGACGGAGGTCTTTTCGTTAAAAAAAAAAAAAAAAAAAAAAAAAAAGGAATCAACTGAACTTCAACGACGATCTTCTACACTACATACAAGACAACCCAGTGCTCCTACCCTTTATATGTTATCACCAGATTTGTTTCTATGGGAATTCAATTTGATGAAGTGCTTGGTCAATAACTATCCAAATTGGATCCAACTTGCACACCTCCGGTCTTGCCTCATACCATTGGTGTTTCTGAGGAAGACGCACTATCAGTGGAGGAAGTTTTGTGGAAGATTAGCGCTCATTTACAATGACAATGCAACGTAGCTCTAGGACGTGTGCGCTTTGAGGAACGTCGACAGCATGAAGGAGAGTCATTTGATGAGTACTATGTGGCACTAAAGGATGTGGCTGATGATGCGGAATTGTGTGAACATTGTTTAAATTCAAGATTAGTGACTTGTATAACTTCTGGCATATGAGATCAACAAACTCGCAAGCGTTTGCTGGTAACCGTCTCCGTGGGTTCTCCACCCCACACAACTTCTTGTGCCCATGTAATGAGTATTGTTCGCATGTGTGGGCAGGTTCCACCCATACTGCACTTCTCAAAAGAGTAGAGTCAAAGCTTTTCGCCTCATCAACTCACTTTTCTCTCGCTAATACAACAAGCAGTGTTTTTCAGAACTCTCTCAGTGTATACCCCTCCCTTGCGGCGAGTGCGAGGCACCCACCTTTCAACACAGTCCCACCCTATTCTGTCCAGCTCTCCAACCCAAGAATTTGCAAAGTTTCTCAGTCTTTCTTCTACTCAACAAGTGAAATCTAGAACTCTCTCCCTCATTTAATCTTTCCTACATCTTATGACTTAGACTGCTTTAAACTTCGTGTGTTCAGGCGTTTTGACCCCAACGTCCCTTGAATTTGTCTCTCTGTCCTCTTTTGGCTTTGGGGGAGACACTCGTACAGGCAGCCTGCCTTTTGTCTACTTCATACACATAAAAAACAAACAAATTGATCCACTACCCGAACTATCCATCGCAATGAATTTGTTCCGCAGTGAGGAATCAGCCAGCAAGACTGATGTGGACTTGATGGGCAATTCCAAACCCATCAACAATAATCAAAGAAATTTAGCTTATTCCAGCAGCCAGTTCCGTCCCAGGAAACAGAATGGTCACAAAGATAAATTTAGATGTTGTGGCTTATCATAGCACCTCAAGGGACGTGTGAATCAGTGCCCTGCCTTGGGGAATATTTTTCACAAATGTGGTGTTCTAGTACATTTCAGCAAAGTACGTAGGAAGCAGACTGAGGACAACTCTATACATCAAACAAATGGCAATTAACAACAGCAGCACAAGGATAATGGACAACAGAAACAAAGCATTACAGCGCATAGGATCAAAATCCAGGACATCCATATGAGCCAGCAAGATAGACAAGTACCTAAAGTCAACATCAGAGTGTCATGCCTCTCAGGTCTGGCTCCTTTCCATAGTCACCTTATAGTCACTCTGGACACGGGGGACGAAACAACAGCTATTGGACTACAACAACTTAAGCAACTGAGGATACCAGATGATCCACTTCAATGTCTACACACAGATGCTATTTCAGCCAACAACAGTACAATGACCTCTATTGCTCCTTCCAAAGGTTAGATTAAGTCTCATACCGACACTTCAGTGGCTGTATTTGAAGAAATGGATGACTCACTCATGTCCTGGTTTGATGCAAAAACTCATCATATTATCCCTAAGGACTATCCCAAGCAGATCAGTCGAGTTAATATTCAACAGTCACCAGTTTCGTGCCACAACATGCCTATTGATGAACAACGGGACACAGACTTCAATCTCATTTTGAAAGAATTCAAGGATGTTTTTATTGACCCAAAGGATTTTCATAGCAGCACTGAATTGCGGACTATGTCAGGTAATCTCATGAAGATACGTCTTTGCGAGGACGACAGCATGTTGCCCTACATATCCCACGAACCATTCCATTAGCTTGGAGATCTGACACTTAACAGATCCTGGATAGCAATGTTTCACAAGGCATCATTGAACATTTGGGTGATGAAGGTGTTTGAGTGGGGCCACCCAATGGTAGTGACCCAAAGCGCAATGGTGGTGTTAGAATTACTGTGAATTTGACAAGCTCAACAAACAAGTTCTTCGTGCTGCATATCCAAGCCCAACACCATGTAATGCTGTGATGGAGATCAGTCCTGGTTCAAGATTTTTCACTACTATGAATGCAACGCATGGTTACTGGCAAATCCCATTGGCCAAGGACGTTCATCTAGCAGTTACTACTACGTAGTTACATTTATTATCCCTTGGGAACGATATAAGTTTAGAGGCCCCATGGGATTCGTCTCGACCGGGGATGAGCTCTGTAGACAAGGTGACATTGCTCTTCAAAGCACCAGTAATAAAACCAAGGTGGATGATGTGTTAATGTGGAATTCTACTTATTCCGAACTTTCAAAGCACCTATAGGAACTATTGGAACATTGCCGGAGGCATAGAATTTCCATGAATGCTAGTAAATTTGCTTTTGCCCGCCAGTATGTAGATCATTTTGGTTATGCTGTTACAGAGAAAGGAGCAAGTGCTAAAACAGATAAAGTGAAAATCATATAAAAATTCAGTTCCCACTGACATTCATGGTTATGATCAATAAAAAAAAATTGTCAGACATCGCTTCAGCTGCCAACGTCTTGCATACTTTACTCAGCCTAATGAATGAGTTTACATGGATTTCAGATCATCATGATTCTTCTCTTAATAAAGTAAAATTTTCCCTTTTGTCACTTCCAGTACTGGCCCATTTTGACCCTACACTACCATCTATGTTGCAGAACGATGCCTCAAGACTTAAAGGCCTTGGCTATACACTACTACAATGTTATGATGACAGGTGGAGGGATGTCCAGTGTGGCTCCTGTTTCTGAATAATGTGGATACACGATATGCTATAATAGAACTAGAATTAGTTAGTGTTGTTTTGGATGTGAAAACATTCGACTGTATCTTTTGGGATTGCAGCACTTCGATCTTATCATTGATCACAAGCCTTTAGTCCCCATTTTGAACAAGGATACATTGGATGCAGTGGAAAAGCGCCTGAAAGAGAAGATTGCGCCATGCAACTTCTCAGCAGTTTGGCAAAAAGGGAAAGACCATGCCATACCCGATGCACTCTCTTGATCACCAGTGGAGGACCCCATAACAGCCAACCTAGAAGCTGAAGCAGAAGTATCTCACCATATCCATAGTTATGTTCTGGCAAGGGGGATGAAAGTGTCTGAACATTTGCTGGATCCAATCATCGACATTGTTCGTAAAGCAGCAACTGAGGATGAAAATTACAGTCACCTCAATGTTTCCAATGGACAGGAAGAAAATACCTACTGCTCTAAAAGACTACTGCTCTTCTCTGTCAAACTTTGGCATGCCTACACAATAATTATTATTCTCATCAAGGGAATGAAGCTACTAAGCGTCAGGCACGCCAGACGATTTGGTAGCCTGGCATTAACAGTGACATGGTAATCACTGCGATGCATGCCAGACCCTATTACCGTCACAAGCCAAGGAACCTCTCTTGAATTATCTCAGCCCATCCTGACGTTTTGAAGATGTAGGTTTGTTTTCATATGCTAGCAAATATTATTTGATGTATGCTGATCATCTGTCAGGATGGCCACACATTGAAATCTACAGACGAGACACCTCTTCACGAAGTACCATCAGAATTTTATGCAGTTTCTTTGTGACAGTTGGTGTCATTGTATACCTCCATACTGATGGTGGCCCGCAGTTTTTCTGCCACCAATTCAGATAATTCCTTAACACCTTACGAGCGGCCTATGCGGTTTATTTATGTGTACCGCCCAGCGGGGTGTTTTTAACCAAAATAGGGCTGTTTACGTGATCATTTTCATGCCTAAATAAGACCCAGAACGTAAAACAAGTACCTATCCCTGAAAGGGCATAAACAGAGCTTTCGAATGACACCATAACGATCCTTGTATGATGGATAGTTTTCTTGCAATAACCGTGCAACGCGAGTGCAAAAAGCAGGTAATTCGGTACTTTCGGTACATAATTGAGTATGTAGCGAGTGAGAGAGGGAGGAGGGAGCTGAGATTTGTGTCAGTAGGTTCGCCGCGGTGGTCTGGAGCAGTCATACGCTCGCTAGTCTCCTGCCACCACTTGTCTCTCTCTCTCAGCCACATTACGTGCTGAAATTGCCACTCGAGTTATGTCGAGCGCCGCCACATAGTCCAGCTTTATTTAACTCGACTTATGTTGCTCGCCGCTAATTAAGGGTTAAACACTGGGGTATCAACCATGGCATCTCAAACCCCATTATCTCCAGTCCAATGGCCATGCTGAGCTCTATGTCAAGCAAGTGAAGCACCTTATCATGTAGACAACGGTTGATGGAAATCTGAACAATGAGAATTTTGACAGAGGACTTAGGAAAATATGATATACGCTCACCAGCCCAGATACTCTGCACATGAATGGCAGGCTGCGGCTGAGGAGTGTGACAAGAAATGGCTAATGTGCAAGCAAAAGTTAGAACAGTTATACAATTTGTCAGCTCATCTTATGCCTCCTAATGACAAGGCGATGGGACAAAGTTGGCACTATAGTGGGAGTTGGTCGTCACAGGGACTACCATGTCAAGTTATCAAGTGGTCATGTATGCTGGCGTAATAGGCGCTTCTTACGTCAACGTTAGCTATGGCAGTGACCCCTGGGATATCTTCATCAACATCAGAATCTCTTGAGCAGGGAGAGAGACATGTTCGTTTCTCCCTGCCACCTATAGAGATGTCACGGAAGAGCAGCTGTAATAGCTGAAGACCTGATCGTTTGGACCTTTAATGAGCAAGCGTATCTCCAACTTCCAAAGGGGCAAGATGTATAGTGTTCATAGTAAAGATTCATACCTAATGATGCTATATTGTACAGTACCATCTCATTCTGCATTGCTTCACTGTTTCATATAATATCTTTCATTTGTTTGATTTCCCTGTTATGTTTCATTGTATTGAGTGTAACATTTTAATTATTCCAATTATAGTTTGTTTTCTTTATGTTTAATGTCATTGCTCTTCAGTTCATAATCAGACTCGCACATAACACCTTGTCTTGCCTTCTACTCGGATATCATTGATGTAAAATATCTGTATGTACGTTAATTGCATTAAAGTTTTGTTGTATATATCAAGCTCTTATAATCCAAACATACTACATAAACATCCCCTCTAAATCAAGGAGTTAAACTAAATATACAGTATTTGGTGTTACATTGTTTAGATGTTTAAACAACAAAAATTAAAATCATGTATACAGCATATGACCAAAAGTTATGTTTCTGTTACATGGCGTTTAATTGATAAAAAAACATACTTATTAAACAATATATATTCATAATAAAAGTAATTCTTGTGAAAGAAATGCCATAAAACTAAGAAAAATGCTTTAGAATAGAACTACATTGATTTGTCGTATGTGTATAGATTCTAAGTTTAAATCTGTCCGATGTAGCTAATGGAGTTCACTGCATTCACATTATATTTGAAAACAAAACAAAATAGCATACCACAGGCGGAGGGAAGTAATTTAGTGTCGTAATTGCTTAAATACTATGATGATATTATAGAGACACGGATTTATATATGTTAGCCATATAACCTGCAATACATAAATCTAATTGATCTTACAACAGAAAACCAACCCCATCGCATTATTTAGCAACAAATAGATTCTTTATATCATAAGAATATTTAAATATAATTTACGATTCTGACCTGAAAATTGGAGAGCATATTGGTTAGCAGAACAACAACTAAGCAAGTTTTTTGCCTACAAGAGTGTTCAAAATGGGCACTATAATACATATTATAATGATTATCAATATTATTATTTTAATTATTTATCATCATCATCATCATCAAATCCGACGCCCGCTTCCAGAGGAAGCGCGCCAGAAGAGATGGCGATGGCAGAAACAGCCTCTAAGTTTCTAGACATGTCCCAAATGACCCACTTCACAATGTCATTTCCACTAAGTGGTGTATGACCATTAACACTGAAGGAGCAGACCCAGAGCAGTCCCTCACCCAGATGGCAGTTCCACCAATGTTTGCTATTTTGTACACCCCAGTGGGGCCCTGGCTGGAAGCATACCAAGCACAAGAATTTTCTGAAGATAGGAACCAATGGTCCACTGCTCCAGAAGCTGATTGCACTACCAAAGTAGCGGGTAGTGGGGTCGCCGCATCCCTACGCCAGATATTATATATTATTATTTATATTATTATTATTATTGTAGTAGTATCAAGCACTTCTGCCAATCAAAAACAAGTATTCTCAACAGCAAAGCACATCAAAGCAGATAATAAATATTGGCCGACACCTGTGCACCTCTCAGCCAATCACCAGAGAGTACCGGACTCTAAAAGATACAGTTGTCACGACTTGCTGTCCGAGCTCTCGGTTCGAGCTGATTGCTCATTGAGATCAAACAATTATTTTTGATATGGAAGAGGAAGAGTGAAATAATGGTAAGAAAACCTCAAAAGGAGAGTGGGAAGACTTGCACGAGTACCTGAAGGCGGCTCAGCCAATCAGCACGCAAGCTGGCATAAGAGGGCAGGTATATGAGGCCCCTAGGTGGCAGGAGAGAACCAGTGCACCCTCAGGCAGGAGCCGGTCAAATCAGGCTGCAAAGCCATCCTTGCTTAATTTAACCAACCTTTGCACCAGATAATGGGTTACCAGCAGAGATAGTTGGTTAGATAACGAAAGAGAAGAAGAAGGGGAGGTTAGCGATAGCAAAAAGAGAATACCAAGGTGCGCTAAAGCAGAAGGAAAGCAACCAATGTTCCAGTGTTCACTTGAGGTATCCCAGGGCTTGCTCCTACATCGCTGGGCTACAACCAATGTCCAGAGACCTGCATGTTTGTGGAGGGTAGAAATACACTGCGTCAGAGTGAAGTCCAATCTGGCTGCCGTGAGAGTACCAGCAGAGAGTGTGTGACGGTGAGGAGTCGAGAGAAGCTGGAAGAGGGAAAAGCGGAAGAATTTTTCAATGTTAATATTTTGTTCAAGGACCTTCGGGTCCCACATTTGACATGAGGGCAAAAGAAAAAGATGATGGACATACCCAATAACTAAAAAGGCATCTATATTAGCTGAAGACTTAAAAAGAAATAGACACGTATTGATGGATACATTTGAGTTATTTATAGCTGTGATTTGATAGGCATGACACAGCATGGTCTATACCTATAGTTATAAGATCGATAGTTAGTTTAGTAATAGGTTTCTCAACTGGGGGTAAGAAGGTGGTGAAAGCATCTACAGATCACTGTAGACTTTTAGGAAATATTGATCAACCCAACTTAATGAAATTTGTAGGAAGAGGGGCAATCAGTTGGACTGCCCATTTGCATAGTTAGTACTGTAAAGCGACACCCATATGCTAACAGTAAGACAAAGATACATTAGATATATAAGGTGAGATTAGATATTACGGAGTTATTTTGTGAAGTGAAAGTAGATACGGTCAAGGTAGTAGGGCGGATAATTAGACTGTTTTTTTGTGTGTATAGTTAGTACTGTAAACCGATGCCCAAATGCAAACTGTAAAACAAATTGTATTAGATATATACAATCAGATAAGGAAGTAAGAAGTTACTCTAGGAAGGAAAAGTAGACTTGTTTTCTATATGAATGAAGGTGACAAAAGGCTGAGCTGCCTGTAACAAGTGTCTCCCCCATAGTTGAAAGAGTTACAGAGAGCCAAATTCAAGGTACATTAGAGTCAAAATGTATGGACAAACGGAGCTTGAAGCAGTTTAAGTCATCGAATGAGGAAAAGACAGATTGAGTGAGAGAGTTTCTAAGCTTGCTTGTTGAGTAGAAGAAAGACTGGGAAAATCGGTTCAGTCTTGGGTTAGAGAGTTGGACAGAATAAGGATGGGAATGTGTTGAAAGCCGGGTGCCACCTACCCTCTGTAAGGATGGAGATATACACTGAGAAAGCACTAAATAACACTGATTATTGTAAATGCGGTAGAGGAGTGAGAGAGATGCAACATTGCAGTGTGCAGAGATAGATTAAAGGGAATTAGTAAGAGGAGGTACGTTGATGAGATGTAATGTCATTGAATCTACCGTTACTCTTTAGAGAAGTGCGGTATGAATGGAACCTTCACACACATGCAAACAGTACTCGATACATATCTTACTAACTCTTGGTCATCCTTCTTTCGGGACTTCGCTGAGACCTATTCTATTGCGCTAGACATATTGAAGGCCTTCGATAGAATCTGGTACAAATCTCTAATTTCTAAGCTATCCTCTTTATATCCCTCCATCTGTGCCTTTATCTCTAATTTCCTTTCTGGCCGTTCCATAGGTGCTACGGCACCTCCAGTCCTATCCATTCATATGTTGATGACTCTATCTTACACTATTCAACCATTTTTTTTCAGAATGCCCCAGCAAACAATCACTCAAAAACTCACATGATGAAGCCATATAACATTTATTTTCTGATCTATCAATCATTTCTCAGTGGGCCAAAGATAATTTTGTTGTAGTCAATGCTTCCAAACCCCAATTTCTCCATTTATCAACCCGTCAAGAATTCCCACAAGTCAATTCCATATACTTCAACAATACACTAATCAACCCTTCATCTTCTCTCAGTATTCTAAGTGTCTCTTTTTCTTCTGATCTCACTTGGAAAGACCATATTACCACCCTCGCTAAAACAGCTGCCCAGAAGCTGGGTGCGCTCAACTGCCTCCGAGGGTTCTTTACCCCTGCACAGCTTCTTGCTCTGTACAGGGGCACAGTGCGTCCATGTATTGAGTAATGTTTGTATCTTAGGGGAGGATCCTCTCACACAGCACCTTCTTGACAAAGTAGAACAGAAAGTCTTTCGTCTCATTAACTCACGTCCACTCACTGCAATCTCTCTCTCTTCACCGCAATGTTGCATCTCTCTCGCTATTCTAATGTTATTACAATAATCAATGTCAGAGCTCTCTCAGAGCATACCACCTCCTCTATGTAGAATAGTTAGCACCCGTCTTGCAACACATTCCCACTGCATCTCTGTGCAACTCTCCAACCCAAGTGTGAAACAATGTTCCCAATCTTTCTTCTATTCAACAGCTGAGCTATGGAACTCTTTCCCTAAATCCATCTTTCCCTAATCCTATGACTTAAATTGCTTGAAAATCCATGTGTTCACGCATATTTTGGCTCGAATAATCCTTGATTTTTGCCCTATCACTGTTTAATTTTTTTGGGAAGCATATATTATATATATATTGTTACGTATCTTGATCCTCAAGTAGTTAACTTGATGAAACTAGATAGCACAGATATATATTAAGGTATCAGTCAGCCAGAGCCCTTACATGCCAAAGTGCCGCCCCAGGGCAAAGTTCTCAGTGACGCCCCCCCCCCCCCCCCCCATCACCACTTCCCACCTCCACTGCTTACTGCCTATGACCCTAATTTCGGCAACGTGATTATAGGATACCGGTATACATAATAAAACATGAATTTGTTGTGTGTGCCGTATAATTAAGTGAACATTAAAGATTAAACATTATTTTTTCATAAATAATAGACAAAAGCATTCCTCAGACTGCAATGTGGTTGTGTTAGTATTTTCTTAAAAATATTGATTTCAAAATAAAACAATTGCCATAAGAATGATAAGATTGATCATATTGTTTAGTAGATTACATTAGCAATTTTCTTGCTTTGCTTCGGGAAAATTCATGAATTATATCAAAGCTTATATCCATCAGAGTGTCAAATTCAATGCTGAGGAGTGCGAGATTTGACAGTCTATCCTGGCCCATGGAACTCCTCAGGTATGTCTTAATGAGCTTCAGTTTGCTGAAAGACCTTTCACAAGAGGCAACTGATATCCCCACATTCAGTAAAAGTCTCAGTGCAACACGAAGGTTAGCGAATCCTTCACCATATTTCTCAATGAAAGCAAGGAGTTCTGGAGCTGTTTCTGAAATTCTCTTCTTCACTAGGAACTTTAAATCTTGCACTTTTTGACAGAGCTCTGAAGCTGATATGTCTTCATCATATTTTTGGGCCATGTCCTTGCAAACTGCATCAATTTCTTGTTCATTTTTACAAAATAACTCTTTAGGGCGCAGGAGAACTCCAAAACGGCCATCTATCTCCTGAAGTCGAGCACTTCTTGACTGCACTTCTTCAACAAGTCGATCAACTGCTACAAGAAGTTTTCGCCATGCACTTTAAAAAGTAATGTTTTATATGCATCACAAATATTATTGGAAGCTAGAAAACAATTGTAGGCTAACGCAATAATTGTTTGAGCTGTCAAATTCGTACCAACATTTAATTAAGACATGATTAATTAGTAGGCTAGGCCTATTGTGATCTTTCTTAAAGACAAATCATTGGATCGAAGTAGGCTACAGCCTTTTACTAGCTAATAATTAACGTTTCTTTGCAAAATAATGAATATATTTCTTATACTCGTAATCTGAAAGTAAATAAGAATCGATACTAATACGTTACTGCCCATATAATTCCTTGGGCCACAATAATTGTTCAAACTCGAATTCCGTTTGTTGTAAATAAGATGGGGAACCATCAATACTTTGTCTATTAGCCTAAAGAGAGTAATACCATGTGGCATGAGTACACATGGAATACCGAACATCTATGTGACTTCATCTATCGGCATTATTAAAGATTCGTCAAAAAAATATCTTAAAAGAGTAGAAAAACTATATTTACCTAAGCAGCAGCTCTGCTGTTTTCGGCAGTGCGCTAAAACCACGAATCAGCTGAGCTTGAGTAAACAAATGAAAAAGAAAACGTAGATATTTTGAGTCAAACTTAATATTTTTTTTTTTTTCATGTAGACATTTTAGCTATTGGCTTGCGAAATAATTAAACAGATTTTAAAATTTGTATTTAATGTCTCTATAGCAGAAAGGATAAGGGAAAATATTTCATTTTTGTTGATTTTAAAGCAAAAATCGTCGATTACGGTAAAATATTCAGGGCTTCTTTGAGCTCTTTTTTTATTATTGTTGTTTTGTCAGCCTTGTGGGCGGCAAGTCCAGGCTAGAATTGCCGCCCCCCTAAAAGTGCCGCCCCCGGGCATATCCCTCCCCCCCCCCCCTGCGAGGGCCCTGCAGTCAGCTGAAGGCAAAACGAAAGTCAAATCTAATACAATTATTTCCTGTTGTTGCTTCCTTTCCTTTTGGATCTTAGGACTTGGTATCCTTTATTGACTGATACTCTTTAATTATGAACAAATACTGAAACTAATTAAAGTCGTGTAGTATTTATAAAGAATAATTATTTAACCGAAGCTTAGTAGGCTATGGTTATGAACCGAATAAGTTATATCTAAAGAAGGACTATTAATTTTATATCAAGTCTTGAAAGATAAATATTAAGGTAAGAATATTTCTGTCTCTTACCCTTTTTGAAATGAATAGATAGTTTTCTTATATCATGTCCCTTTATTTATATTTAATGTAGTTATTATTCTTGGTTCTTGTCTTACGTTAATAGTATTATATTATTATTATCAGGATTAATATCAAAGTCACATAAAAAGTTAGATATATATTTAATAATTAGATAAATTTATTTTCTTAACCACGTAACATTGAGGTTTGATTATGAGTAAATTAAGTTACAGGATCGCTTCATAGATTCGATTCAGGTCTCACTCAAATAATATGAAAAGCAAAAATAATATTTTGAAGCTAAAAGAATTTTCTTCAGCTTAGGATATCACTAGAAGTAACATTAAAACAGCCCTGTTAGTCTAAGGCGATATTACTAATATGAGACAATAGTATCACCGTTTTTGTTCTTACCAGCAATGTAAGCTTAATTAAAAGAAAATTAAAGAACTCGTAGGTATTAATATAAAACAATAGTATTACTTTTATCATAACCAATTACTTAAAGAGTTGCTTTAGTCCACAAGTCAGTCAACTAAAATAGTTAAGTACATAATAGTAGCGTTAAACGTTAATTCCCAATCACATATCTCACTAACCAACATACCGATAACCGAACACACTTAACACACACTTATATAATCTGACTGACAGTCACAATCCCATTATAATACTTCACCCCGGTCTTCCTCCAGCTGCTTTGTTCACCTTCCCAACTCCAAATGTGACTGATTTGAATGCCCGCTACTCGGGTCTTATATACTATGCAATGATGGTGTAGGAACGAATCAGGAGGCGGGGGATGGTGCGCGCCCCAATCACAGCTCCTCTAGTTGCGTAGCAGATGCGTGGCCCAATGGCATCGATCATCGTCATAGCGTCGGGTCATCGAAGTAGTTTGCAGGGTCCCATATGACGCACACAGGTGTGAAGGCTTGTTTGCTGGTATGCAGGCGAGCTGGTTTCCACTCTCTGGTTCGCTCGCTGGTCTGCTTCGCCGCCCCGGTAATTCGGCACTCCTTCAACTCTTAACTCTAACTCTTAAATAAACAAATACAGGCCTCCGTATGTCAGAATATATATATATATATACTGTATATATATATATATATATATATATTATAATAATTATAATAATTATATTTTGCCCTGTTCGAGCATTATGCTGGATAATGTGTCTGTCTGTCAACCGTGTCGGCGACCATGTATGGGAATGGGGTGGGAGTGGGGGGTGGGGAGGATTAAGACACTCGACCAAGCCAGTTTGTGTGTGTGTGTGTGTGTGTGTGTACCCTTAATTTATTGATGAGGCTGTGACGGTTCCCTGACACTTCTTGGTCGTTTTGCAATATTCTCCACGCCAGCTTTTATTAGTCAAGGTGCCGGCCAGTATAGATGTAGAGATTTGGGTTGATCTTACCAGTTCCAACTCAACCCAGCCGCCCTCACTTAAAACTCTAAATTAAGTTAGGTTACATATTTTTTGGTTAGGGTTAGGGCAGGTATCACATAAACTCGTTTCTCCTGAGTCAGTCGGTTATTAATTAGGATAAGCTGAATTAATAACCAGAGCTCTGCCCGTACACTCATTCTACTTCGCCTCTGCAATCAAAATTACCTATACAATATATGGTATAGTAATTGTTGGTTAAAACTTGTCATCTCAAATAATGGCATATGCATTTTTAGTTCCGTATATGATGTGACTGGAGACTGTATCATAACTAAACGACTCGCAATTTGCAGTTCGGTATCTCAACAAAACAGGCAAAATATTAAAGAATGCAAATATTTCTTTAAAAAACAAAATATTCAAGAAGGCAACGACATAGCAACTTGCACCTGCAAATAGAGGCAGGTTAATACTAGTCAGTTTTGCGTCATAATAATTATATTTTGCCCTATTCGAGCATTATGCTGGATAACACTGGCATAGATTAGGTGCGGTAGGCGTATGCATGTTAAGGTACACTGTATTGACTCAACCTAGGAGTGAATTGACATGGAACCTTGTGTTCCCAAATTACATTTTGTTCTGGGATGGTGAGTAACGGAACATGTGCAGCAAAATGTACACTCAGGGACGTAAGCTGTGGTCCTAAGTTTTTGAAGCTATCCTGAATGAAAGTTTGTTTTAGCGAATATGACATGCTGATGAAGGACTTTCAAATTGTCCTCAAACCGCATTCCCCGAATAGTGCTTTCCTTCAATTCATGTTCCCTGCCTCAAGTCATTATATATTTGTGTAGTAGCTACTAATGCAGGCGAGTATGCACTAAATTCCTACTGTTTACGATACCGTTACCCACATGAGTTCTTGTTTTGTCCGTGATTTTATGTATGGAACTGAAAATAGTGTGATTAGCTTAAAAGAATGCAATGTTTTACAACTGTTCGTTGATCATACACATTAACTACAACTACGCTAAAACTACACACCTAATTCCATCATACTAATTCCCCTTCAATGCACAAATCACAGAAAGGGGTCCAAATTCCTGAGGGCAACTGTACCTGACATACAGCCCGGCGACTAGTTACCTGCTACCTTGTCACCTTCAGCCTCCTCGAGGATGTCAACCACCTACTTAAGTCGTGTCAGGGGCTCGAATTTCATCTTCCACGCACCTTTCCAGTTTATCCCATTTTCTAGAAACGGATGTGTTACTATATTTGAAAAAAATAAAATAAAAATAAAATATTAATAAATAAATAAAACAAGTAATAATTACACACATAAATAAAATAATAATAGAAAACTAATTAACAACAACAACAACAACGACAATACTACTACTACTACTAATATTACTACTACTACTACTACTAATACTACTACTACTAATAATAATAATAATAATAATAATAATATATGTATAAATATAAAGATATAATATAATATAATTATTTACAAATCTTCTGTGATTATCTTGTACTCAAAAGTTACAATTCCAAATGATATATTCATATTGATACTCTTTTGATATCTTACAGAATATAACAGTGGGTGATCTATCAATTATATCCGATTTGGTCAGAGATACCCTTTTTGCTTTTAATGCTTCTAAAACCCAATTTCTCCATCTATCTACCAGTCATAATCGTCCACTAGACTATACCTTACTCTTCAACAACACACACATTATCCATTTGTCTTTTCTTGCTATTTTTGGTGTTTCTTTTTCTTGGCCTTTCTTGGAAAGACCATAAAAATACCTCACTTTCTAAAACAGCTTCCAAAAAGTTAGAAATGCTCACCCGCGTCTGTGGGTTCTTCACCCTCGGATAGCTGGTTGCTCTGTGCAGGGGCACTGTGCGCCTATGTAATAATAATAATAATCTGGTCTTTCATTTCTCGCAAGCGCCAGTTCTTCCAAGGGAATTCACAAGCGTTCGTAACACATTGCACCGCCAAGAGAAGTGTGGTGCAATATTCACCTGCAGTTCAAGCAGCAACAGTTATTTAACATGGCAGCAGTTTGAGTCTGTAACGACCTGTCACTATGCCACTTGCGAGATCATAACTCTTACAGAAGAGGAAGGTCTTCAACTGTTTCTTGAAGGAGTCTATTGAGTTCAGCTGTCTAATTGATACAGGCAATTCATTATATAACCTAGGAGCCACGAAATAAATTGACCGATCATCACAGAATACTGCTGGATAGCTACCAGTAGTGCGACCCCTGAGAAAGCCATACTGGAGATCTGAGTGTAGATTATGAGAAGAGAGATGCTTAAGAAATTTTGAAGTAAGAAGAGTTTCAAAAACTTTGGAGATGCAAGAAATGAGTGTAATTGGACGATAGTTGGAGGGTTGAGAGCGGTCAACCTTCATTGGGACAGGTTGAATGAGAGCAAACTTCCAGCAAGAAGGGAAGACGTTAGAGGAGAGACAGAGAAGAGTTTGCCTAGGCAGGGAAGCAACGGAAGCACATTTTTTTAATACAATAGGAGGAACACCATCTGGTCTGTACGCCTTCTTAGGATTAAGCCCAGAGAGGGTAGAAAGTATATCCTTAGAAGATATTAGTGTTGTTGTTGTTGTTGTTGTTCCCCAACCTGCCTGGCCGAACAGCCCCAAGGCCCCGAGCAAAGCCATAACCGAGCGCCCCCACAGAACCCTCCCTGACGACCACAATAAAGCAATTAAAAGGCAAAATTAACACAGAATAACACAGGTTCAGAAGGATGAAGGTATTTCGCAAGTACGTGATCTAGGGCACAGATCACAATTAAATCAGGGCACAACACGGTTCACATATTTACATAATCAATACTTCACAACAATAATCAACAAAGAGAGACACAGAAACACTCAAGTATTTGGGAGGGCAGGGGACGAGAGTACTGGTCTGGGCAGTGTAGAGGGTAGTGGCCAATCTTGCACGGCTGGTTACCTCCTCGAGTAGGGGTCCTGGGTTTAGGCCTGTTTACGTAGTTCGAACAGGGGTCCTAGGTCCAGGCCTATGTACGTAGCTCGAGCAGAGGTCCTCGGTTCAGGGCGCTAGGCAGCAGACGGGTAGCCCTTCAGTAATCCGGTAGGTGCTACGTCAGGAGGCACTCTCGAGGGGCAGGGGGGAGGAGGCTGAGGCAGACCGAAGCACTTTCCTAAAAGCCCGAGCCCGAAGGTGTAAGACTGAGAGGGAGGTGATGGTTTGCATACTTTCCTCAGGTTTTCCTGAGGTCCTATGCAAATTTATTCTTGATTCAGGTGTCAATGAACTTGGGGGGAAAAAGGGGTATTGAGGAAAGAGGAAAAGTGGTTGTTGTGAGGTACCTATACATTCTAGCCTTGGAGCTCAGGTATTATAACATGGGCCTGGTTCCAAGGTATCATTACAATGTTCATGGGGGCAACTGGAAGGTCCAGGGTTGCTGTGAAAAATGGAAAACACTTAAAGCTAAATATGCAACAACTGTCTTGCAAGTCTTCTAATTATCCTAGGACATATATATAGAGGATTTTGTCTGTATCCTCGGGGGCATGGATTTGTCAGGCATGGTCAGGTCCATTGGCCCCTGTAATATTCGGGGCGCTGGTGAGTAGATTGCATAAGGGAGTATTCATTATACTCCAAATTTGGCGGAACAATACAGGAAGCGTCACTCCTGGTGGAGGCTACATAAAAGGAGGGTTCTAATTGGTGGTCCCAGGGCGGTTGTGGTTGGCTGAGGTACACGGCTTGTGACTGGCTGAGAGAGCACTCCATTCTCTTGGAGGGCTGCTGGCGTGAGAGAGAACTGGGAGCTGGACGGCTGGGCATGGCCAACTCAGGTAGATGCCGGTGTACTCGGAAGGGGGACTCAGGTAAATGTACTCGTTGTCTGTCCTGGGGTTTTGAGGTGGCCTGTGTGGTTATGCTGGCCACTCGGTGTACCGTTGGTTTTGGGCCCGTCATCTCACCACCTTTGTTATAAAAAAAGTCGCGACCTCGCGATCTAATTTGGTAGGTCTTGGATGTAGGAGATGTGGTGAGGGTTGAGGCATTTTTTAGGATGAGGAACCATTCTGCAGAGGGGACATCAGTAGGTTTGTTGGGGTCAATTGTTACTTTGACTTGCCAGTTTTTCTTGGAGTCCCTGGCAAGTTGCAACAGTGTAGCCGTAGTGGGGATGGTGACGGATTTTTTGTCCTCCAGAAAAACCACTCTTATAACTTTCATTGTGGCCTCTTGTGTTTGTGGAGGAGGAGTTGAAGGGTTTGTTGCCGTGGCTGCAGGAGTACTGGTAGGAGGAGTCGTGTGAGGTGGTCTGGTAGTGGTGGAGGTTGATGATGTAGTGAAAGCCTTGTTGTTAGTGCGTTGCTGGTTGGGCCTGGTTGCACTAACTGTAGGAGGCTGGGTTGGCCGGGGACATTTAGTG
This sequence comes from Paralithodes platypus, assembly GCA_032716605.1. NCBI lineage: Eukaryota > Metazoa > Arthropoda > Malacostraca > Decapoda > Lithodidae > Paralithodes > Paralithodes platypus. The sequence goes on from CM064566.1 coordinate 22,028,022, forward strand.
TGGGTGGGTTGGAAGGTGGGGGCCGATCGTTGAGGTGGTGTCACACGTCGGCCGGATCTCGTATATACTGAGGATTAAGTTGATATTAGAACAGGTTGATTTGCACAAGACTGATGGGAGGGGGAAAAGGCTGAGCTGTGAGAAAGAGGAGGCAGATTTAATTTGTGTGGGGTCGGTCTGATCAAAGGAGAGGATTGAGTGCTAGTGTTGAGGGGAGGTGAAGTTGATATAGATGTGGATGTTGTAGAAGTGGTATGTACTGTAGTTGGAGCAGGAGGTTTAGTAGTTTTTAGTTTGGAGGCATAAGTTGGTTTAGTTATGACAGGAATAAGAGGGGTAGGTAAAGTAATTTGAGGAGATATTATAGGAGGAGGGGAAGGAGTAGCATGGAATTGAGAAGTGGAGGGTTGAGGTGTCTTACTAGGAGGGGAAGGACTAGCCTGGGGTCGAGAATTAGAAGGTAGATTGATGGTGATAGGAGTGGTTGGTTGAGTAACTGATGATTGAGAGAATGAAGGTAGGGTTATAGAAGGTGATGGCTGGGCAGTTGAGGAGTTAGAAGGTGCAGTGGGAGCAGGGATAGTGGTCTTGGTAGAGAGTATTGGTGGGGCAGAGACAGTGCGGGTGGGGATAGGGGGGGCAGGTGTAGGAACAGGAGTATGTTGCACAGGGCTAGGGGTAGGTGGGTGAGGCTTATGTGATTTGGGTAGATCAGAAGGATGTTTGAATTGACGAGAGGGAGAAGAAGGAGGAAGCAACTCAGGAAGGGTGGACTCTGTGTGGATTCTAAGTTGGGATTATTGTCATTGGGTAACCTGTCATGTTGATTTGGATTAGCAAGCATTACATCATTGTCATTGATAGGCTGAAATCTACGTACATGCCTGTTACGATACGTGCGTGGTTCCCAAAAATAATTAATTGTAATTTGATAACAGTTGGGCACAGATAAGATTTCAAAGGGGCCCTTGAATCTAGGTTTCATTTTGGAGGGGATTGGCAGGTGTGCAATCATGACGAGGTCACCAATGTGATGTGGGCTACAGTAGCTCTGGGGGTCTCATCAGGTTGAAGGTCTTGCACATATCTTATTTGACGAAGTCGGTTCTTCAGGTGTAGCAGATTTTGGTCGAAATTAGAGAATGGTTCATACGGGACAGCCAGATGACGTAATGGGAGGAGAAGGGGGGTTACTCCCATAACTCGTTCGTGGGGCGTAATTCCATCTTCTCTTGGGCAGGTGTTGATGCCCCATTGCACAATCCTTACTTGGCTGGACCAGTCTTTAGAGTTCATTTGTTGCAGCTGGGTTCGGATCTGATTTGCAATGGTTCTATGGCTCCTTTCGTAGATGGAGTTCCCTTGGGGCCAGTAGGGAGAAGAGTGACTGATTTTTAAGCCACACATCAGTGATAGTTGTGACCACACGTGACTGGTAATTTCTGGGGCATTGTCGGAGTGAATGGCTTCTGGCAATCCGAAGTAGGGGAACACATGTTGGATTATTGCTTCTGCAACTGCAAAAGCGGCTGGGCAGGCTATTACATACTTGGAGTAGGTGTCGACGAAGGTGATGATGTATTTGTGTCCATGGCTATTTTCGAGGGGTCCTATGACGTCGACTGCAAGGAGTTGCCATGGTTTAGATGCAACTAATTTTCCTGTGGGGCCAGATGTCCTGGTTCGGTCTTTTCCCAAGGCACATGCTCTGCAGGCTTCTGTTATCTTTTTGGCGGTTAGGTAGGGAGATGGTGTCCAGTATACTTGTTGAAAAGTGGCGATGAGGCGTTTTTGAGCTAAATGGATGCCATTATCCATGTGTACTGATTGCATAGTTGGAAATGCGTTATGGGGGGTGATCACAATTTTTCCTTCAACAGTGAATAAGTTATCCCACGTCTGGATAGTTGGTTAAACATTTTTCTAGGGATCCAGTCGGGCTTTTGTTGCCGTTCATAGTTGCTTAATAATTCTTGTTGGCTGTTTTCTACTTGGCCTTGATGGTGAATGGCGTGGATGGTGTGAGGGGGGTCTTCCTCCACTTTGGCATGTTGATGTTGCATGGGGAGGCGAGAAAGAGCATCCGCATTTGTATGCAATTTCCCTGGTCGATAGACTATATCTATGTCAAACTCTTCCAGGGATTCTCTCCAACGAACAGTTAAGGCGTTCTTGGTGTCTGATTTTCTTAGCCATTGCAATGCATGATGATCTGTTATGACTGTTACTTTTACTCCGGCCAGGTATGCTTTAAAATGTTGTAAGGCCCAAATTATGCCTAAACATTCTCTCTTGGTGACTGGGTAATTGACTTCTGCAGGGTTCATGGAGCGGCTTGCACAAGCAATTATGTGCTCTTTCCCACCATGGGTTTGGCCTAAAACTGCGCCTATTCCGAATTGGGATACGTCAGTGTAGAGTCGAAAAGGCTGGGTATAGTCAGGGAAGGATACAACAGGGGAGGCAACTAACTTGGTTTTGAGAGTCTGAAAAGCTTGCAATCTAGCCTCTGTCCATAGAAAAGGCTCTTCTTTCTTGGTTTGATCGTGCAGAGGTTTAGCAATGGTTGCAAAGTTCCTTACGAATCTTCTGTAATAAGAGGCAAGGCAGAGGCAAGCGTGTACACCTTTTACGTTAGTGGGGGGGGGGGGGGATTTTACTGATGGCTTCTAGTTTTGCTGGATCTGGGGCGATACCATCTTCTGACACTACGTGACCCAAAAAGTTCACTTGTTGTTGGGCCAGGGTGCATTTGGATGGTTTAAGTTTCAGGTTGGCATCTCTAATCCTCTGGAACACTTGTTTAAGGCGTTGGAGATGTTCTGCCCAGGTAGTGCCGAACACGATGATGTCGTCGAGGTAAGCCAAGCATGTTTCCCAGGTGAAACCATGCAACACCGACTCCATTAGTCTGGAAAAGGTGGCTGGTCCGTTGCAGAGCCCAAACAGAAGTACAGTGAACTCATATAGTTTCCCTTGACTAGTGGAGAATGCTGTTTTCTGTTGATGTTCTGGTAGGACAGGTACTTGCCAATAACCAGCTTGCAGGTCTAGGGTAGTGAACCAAATGGCTCCTAGTAGAGAATCGAGAGAGTCATCGATCCTAGGAAGGGGAGTAGCGTCTCTAATGGTGACGTCGTTTAACTGGCGATAATCGACACAGAATCTGGTGGATCCGTCTTTCTTTCTGACGAGTACCACAGGTGAAGACCAAGGGCTGTGGGAGGGTTTAACTATGCCTGTTGTGAGCATACCTTGGACTTGTTTTTCTTCTTCGAGTCTTTGGATGGGGTTTTTCCTCTTGAGGGGTTGCTTGATGGGATGGCCCACGGTCTGAATGGGGTGATGGGGTGAATGGGGTGACTTGGGTGTTACCCATATCTCGGTTGGAAGTGACGAAAATATCTTGAAAGGAAAGAAGAAGGTTTTTGAGGTCTGACTGTTGGTGGTGGGTTAGAGTAGTGGGTATGTCAGGAAGAGGGTTGGGAAAGGAGGGGGGGGGGGAAAGATCAACAGGTGGGGTTAGTTCCTCGGAGTACATTTCTAGTTCTCCAATTTCTAAACCTTTGGGTAGCTTGATAGGTCGTTCTGATATGTTTGCAATTCTAATGCAATTTATGTGTTGAGGTAGCAAAGTGGGAGCAGTTAGGCAGGCCCCATTGAAAGGGCTTCGGAGGTGAGGGGTCAGAAGGGCAGGGCCCTGGAATCTGGAGACCAAAGGAATCCATTTTTCATGATGAGGTGGAATGGTTGTTGATTTAGAGATTATGGCAGGGGAAAGGATTTGGGTAGGGCAGGAATGAGGTTCAGGATTGGGTGTGGGTTGGGAAAGGTAATTTAAGCAAAGGTTAGGTGAAGAGGGGTGTTTGGCGGATGGGGGGAATGCTGAATTCGGGAGGATTTTAAGGGGTTGGGATAAGGCTTTAGAGGCAGGGGTATCATTGGTAGGGGGGGTTGGAAGGGATTTAGGTGGCACTGCTTTGGTGTTGCCTGGAGGGTTGGAGGTTGGGACAGATTTCGGTTGTTTGACGTTAGGGGGTTTTGAGGTTTGTTGTTGTGTTGTTTTTTTTCGGACTGATAGTCGTAAGAAAAAGTCCTGCGCCAACAATCTATGGAGGCGTGGATGGCTGCTAGTAAATCTAGCCCTAAGTAGCCATCGTAGTTGGCTTCACTGGGGTACAATACAAATGACTGTTGCACCCCTTGATGGGGGAGGGGGGGTTGGACGTGCAACGGAAGAGTTTGACCCAGGTTGGGAATAACCTGTTCGTTGGCACTGATTAAGATTATGTGGGAGGGTACAATTTAATGTCTCCGAAAATGTTGGTATGTTTCCGGAAAAAAGGAAGGAAAAGACAGGAACGGGAAGCCCCCGTATCAATTAAGAGCCGCACTTTCACCCCATTCAGAGTGAGTTTGTAATACACCGGAAGTCCTCCTTGGGGTGTATTGTCATGAGCCCCCGCCATGGTTGCGACGATTTGTGTGGGGGGGGGGCGTGCTAAAAATCCAAGTCTTCTGTTTGGATTGGCTCCGGCTGATGCGTTGAAATCTCTGGGGCGTCTTCCATGTCCTCTTCCTCTATGCCCACCATGCTATCTTCCGTGATAGCGGACACTTGTCATGGCTTGACCCACGGTATTTGGGCCCACCAACTTGGAGCACGGTTCCTTTTCCTTGGGAGTTCCCCAAAAGACCTCTTGATTGACCAAAGCAAGCATGTGGAGTTGCAAGGCTTCCAGTATGCAGGGCGTATCCATGCCCATTCTTCAATTCTGTCTGAGGGCCTGGGAACTGTAGGGCCTCTGTTAATGAGAGGGCTAGGAGTAGGGTGAGTAGTGACTTTGCTAATCACTGCGGCTATCTTGTTGGTGGTGCTGGGTTGACTGGGCTCTTGTGGGATATGCATTGCCATGATCCTCTTAATTGTGAGCAGATCTGCATCATAGTTAGTGGGGTCTATGATGGAGAAATGTCAGGTCACAGGGTAAGGAAGGATCCTGACTAGAGCTTTGAACATTAGTTTTCTTCTCTGGGCATTCGTTTCTTCATGGAAAGCGTTCCTTGCCAGTTGTTGTAGCTTGTCGATGGTCCCATCTAAATCGCCAGTATATGTGACTGCATGAAACTTTTTGTCAGCAATCGTCTGACCTAATATGGGGCTAACAGCTGATCTGACATAAACTTCAAATTGGGCCCATGTCAACCCTGGCATATCATCACGCACATATCCTGATACCTTTGATGCATACTTTCCCAGTTTAAGCACAATTGTGTGTATCTTGGAAGCGTCATCTTCCCTAAACAACATGTCTAGGATAGGTTTGACTTTTTCCAGGTAAGTATAAATGCCATGCTCCTCGGTTTTAACACCTTACGAGCGGCCTATGCGGTTTATTTATATGTACCGCCCAGCGGGGTGTTTTTAGCCAAAATAGGGCTGTTTACGTGATCATTTTCATGCCTAAATAAGACCCAGAACGTAAAACAAGTATCTATCCCTGAAAGGGCATGAACAGAGCTTTCGAATGACACCATAACGATCCTTGTACGATGGATAGTTTTCTTGCAATAACCGTGCAACGCGAGTGCAAAAAGCATGTAATTCGGTACTTTCCCCATTCAATTCAGTATGTAGCGAGTGAGAGAGGGAGGAGGGAGCTGAGATTCGTGTCAGTAGGTTCGCCGCGGTGGTCTGGAGCAGTCATACGCTCGCTAGTCTCCTGCCACCACTTGTCTCTCTCTCTCAGCAACATTACGTGCTGAAATTGCCACTCGACCTATGTCGAGCGCCGCCAGATAGTCCAGATTTATTAAATACGACTTAAGTGGTGAGCCGCTAATAAAGGGTTAAAGACCGGGATTTCGAACCTGAGTGCTGCTGCCATGATGAGAGTAGGACATTGTCAATTGAATACCAATTTTGTTTTTTTAAATTGCTAGAATATCCGTACTGGTACTCCGTATCAAGACACCGCTGGCTACCAGTGTTGTGCCGGGTTTTGATAAATTATTTCCCTTGATACAGTCCGTAAGACATTCCAAGTATGGTTTGATGGACTTAAATATACTTGACAGGAACTTACCGAGCAGGTTCTATATGCAGTAAAAATAGTATTCAATAGTTCAATGTAGTACTCAATAACAACACAAGGAAGAACATATATAAAGGTTTTATTTATTATGCATAGGATGAGGACAATAATGAGGATCAGAATGAAGATACTAAATAATAACAGTGTCAAAATATTGTTCTTACTTCAGAACAAGTTACTGACCCTAGAATAACTCAATTGTGAGAGTCTAGTATTAAATCAAGTAAGATGAGAAAGTATACATAAGGGCATTATACACATAAATTATCATTAACCTTCAATGTAATAATAAATGAGAGTCCCGTATCTTCCATCTTCCGTAATCACAAGAGACTTCAATACCCTAGGTAATGATCCTAGAGTTACAATGTAGAGAGTTGAGGTTATAAAGATGTTGTCACAAGGGGGTTTAGGTGAGTCATGCGTACGGTTCAGCTGAACCTTAAATCTGACCGCGTGAGCTTGCCCTCAGGTCAGGTCACTGGGAAGGTCACCAGGTGAACTGAGATAGTGATAAATACTTTTTCTAGTAACTGCAACTATATTCTTAGGCGGAATGCGATTTTAACTTAAACTTCAAGAAAGGACTGAGATTATTATTTATAATAAATGAAAAGTAACAAAAATAACTCAAGAGGGAATTTATATTTTATGACAGAATTATATTACTTGAATATATGCTACGATAACGAACTGTACTTAGGAATTCGTGTTTTTATAATTTTCTTAGGTCAAGCAAGGTACTAACGTGAATTTAATAACAGTGAAAATGTAGTTTTAAATTTGTCTACAGGTTGGTGTTAATTACTTCAAGATGTAATCTTCAGTCTTCGCAACTAAGACAACACACGAAGAGAAGCAAAATAACTAACTGAGTTCCAATAGACTCAGACTTGACTGAACAATATAAATTAATCTTAATGGGTTAGATCTGAACGGGTTAACACGTATCGATCGAAAGTAATAATTAGATTGGCGCTAATGACGAAGTTTAGCTCATTGATATTTAATGCAATATCAGACTCGTCTCTGAATGGATTAGCAGAGCGAGGTGCATAAAATATACAGGCACAATTACTACATGGACACAGGCGACGAAGTCCTACTCATTGATACTTAAACAGGCAGTATCAGACTCGAGTCTGAACGGGTTAACAGAACAAGGTGAATAAAATACACAGGCACAATTAGTGTATGGTGGATGAAAGTGAGGCGAAACACAGGGGAAAGAATTCCTAAACACGGTATTCGAAATATCACAACATCAAGATTTACAAGAACATAAAAACACGTCTATAAGATATATTTCATATGCGATTACTTAGTAAAAGGTTAAAGGAATTACACTATGCACTCGTTGGAAAATTGGGCGTAGGTTCTAGGTAAAGAGCGATTATATAAATGGATTGATCACGGAATATACTGGGGCTTCAACTCACAAATAATAAATCAACGTACACGTAGTCATTAAATCTGCGAGCGTTGGGGCCTGAATATATGTTAGTAACACTGATATGTAACGTATGCGTAAGTTATGAATTAATAACAGTCTTGAACAAGGATCAAGGATTAAAGGCAAAATTAACACAGGTTCAGAAGGATGAAGCTATTTCGCAAGTACGTGATCTAGGGCACAGATCACAATTAAATCAGGGCACAACACGGTTCACATATTTACATAATCAACACCTCACAACAATAATCAACAAAGAGAGACACAGAAACACTCAAGTATTTGGGAGGGCAGGGGACAAGAGTACTGGTCTGGCTGGCGTAGAGGGTAGTGGCCAATCTTGCACGGCTGGTTACCTCCTCTAGTAGGGGTCCTGGGTTTATGCCTGTTCACGTAGTTCGAACAGGGGTCCTAGGTCCAGGCCTATGTACGTAGCTCGAGCAGAGGTCCTCGGTTCATGGCGCTAGGCAGCAGACGGGTAGCCCTTCAGTAATCCGGTAGGTGCTACGTCAGGAGGCACTCTCGAGGGGCAGGGGGGAGGAGGCTGAGGCAGACCGAAACACTTTTCTAAACGCCCGAGCCCGAAGGTGTAAGACTGAGAGGGAAGTGATGGTTTGCATACTTTCCTCAAGTTTTCCTGAGGTCCTATTCAAATTTATTCTTGATTCAGGTGTCAATGAACTCGGGGAAAAAGGGGTATTGAGGAAAGAGGAAAAGTGGTTGTTGTGAGGTACCTATACATTCTAGCCTTGGAGCTCAGGTATTATAACATGGGCCTGGTTCCAAGGTATCATTACAATGTTCATGGGGGCAACTGGAAGGTCCAGGGTTGCTGTGAAAAATTGAAAACACTTAAGGCTAAATATGCAACAACTGTCTTGCAGGTCTTCTAATTATCCTAGGACATATATATAGAGGATATTGTCTGTATCCTCGGGGGCATGGAATTGTCAGGCATGGTCAGGTCCATTGGCCCCTGTAATATTCGGGGCGCTGGTGAGTAGATTGCATAAGGGAGTATTCATTATACTCCAAATCTGGCGGAACAATACAGGAAGCGTCACTCCTGGTGGAGGCTACATAAAAGGAGGGTTCTAATTGGTGGTCCCAGGGTGGTTGTGGTTGGCTGAGGAATACGGCTTGTGACTGGCTGAGAGAGCACTCCATTCTCTTGGAGGGCTGCTGGCGTGAGAGAGAACTGGGGGGTGGACGGCTGGGCATGGCCAACTCGGGTAGATGCAGCTGTACTCGGAGGGGGGACTCAGGTAAATGTCCTCGTTGTCTGTCCTGGGGTTTTGAGGTGGCCTGTGTGGTTATGCTGGTCTCTCGGTGTACCGTTGGTTTTGGGCCCGTCATCTCAATATGATTGCTCAAACCAGTGCTTATATAATCAATTCTGGACAATATATTTGAAATTATCTTTACTGTATATTGTAATCTTACGTAGGTTGACCTAACTTAGCTTAATCTAACCTATCCTAGCGTCTTTTATCAATAGTTGAAGAACAATTAGCTAAAATAACAATAGTTGAAAAACAATTAGCCAAAATATCGGTTGTCACTCAGTATCGTTCCCATTGTATTGTTGGAATTATATTATATTTTGAGAAAGAAATATCATTAATAGATGTATAACAATTGGTGAAATACTCGTATAGCACATTACAGATAAGACGTGCCGTTCTGCCCAAAATCAAAACGGCATACCCAACTCTGCGATGGGTCAACATCATCACTACTAGTCACTATCACCATTACTATCATCAACAATACTACTATTATAATCATCACTACTACTCTTACCATCATCACGACTACTCTCATCACAACTACTGTAATCATCACTACAACTTTCACCATCATCACTACTACTCACAATCATCACTACTACTGTCACCATCATCACTTATGTCATCATTATCACTACAACTATCATCATTATGTGTCACCATCATCACTACTATTATGACCATCATCACTACTACTAGTAGTCACCATCATATCTACTACTGTCATCATCATCACTGCTGTCATCATCACTACAACTACAACCATCATCACTAGTATTATCACCATTATCACTACAATTACCATCATCACCATTATCACTACAATTACCATCATCCCCACTGTTACTACCATCACTTCTAATGTCAACTAAACTAACTTAACCTAACAAATGCGGGGCGAGATGTTTTCACCCCCAGAACGAAGGCGTTCTGAGTGTGTGCCCCTATGGGGCACACACACGCAGAATGCCTTCATTGCAGGGGGGGGGGGGTTCTGGGGGGGGGGGCTAAAACCATATTTTGGACTTAAAATCATAACTATTGCACAAATTCAAAAAATCTTTTTAAGGCTGACGTTTGCATTCACCCAACAAATGTTCGTGTGAAATTTGGTGAAAATCCGTCCAACGGTCTAGGAGGAGTTTGGAGACAGACGGACGACGACGACGAGACATTTTTTTCAGGTTGTACCCACTATACGGGGGAGGGCGATACCAAACTCTGCTTACGCAGAGTTAATAAATCATCCAACGCCAAGCAAAAAAACAGAGGCAACCGAGGACCTCCAGCGATAAGGACCGAGGACAGCGAGGACCGAGGACAGCCATGAATATAAATGTAGATCCGACCAGAACCAAAATTTTTATGAAAGAGCGTTCCGTGAGTTCTAAAATCACAAATTTAAAAGTTTTCTATGCAAACACTCGTAGCATACGCAATACATTTTCAGATTTAGAGGAACTAGTGTTTACAGAAAATTATGACGTGATTGGCATAACAGAATATTGGCTCAATGTAGAAGACAGAAAGAAACTTTTTAGCAGAGTATTCACTTCCCGGTTATGTAATGTTTGAAAGTAGACGTGCCGTTTTGCCCAAAATCAAAACGGCATACCCAACTCTGCGATGGGTTACCATCATCACTACTAGTACCATCATCAATCACATTCACCATCATCACTACTACTGCCATCATCACTACAACTGCCACAATCATCACGACTACTGTCGTCATCACCATTACTGCGATCATCACTACTACAATTACAATCATCGCTACTACTCTCACCATCATCACTACTACTGTCACCATTGTCACTACCATCTTAATCACTACTAGCATCATTGATACTACACCTATCAACCATCATTACTACTATCATCAGCACCATCTTACAATCATCATTACTACTGTTAACATCATCACTACTACTATAACCATCATCATTACTACTGTCACAAGTATTACCGTCATGTATCCTACTGTCACCATCATCACTACTATTGCCATCATCACCATTACTATGATCTTCATCATCACAACTATTGCCATCATCACTACAACTTTCACCATCATCACTACTACTCCCCATCATCACTAATACTCACACCATCGTCACTACCATCATCACTACTGTCATCATTATCACTACAACTATCATAATTACTTGTCACCATCATCACTACTATTATGACCATCATCACTACTACTAGTACTGTCACCATCATATCTACTACTGTCACCATCATATCTACTACTGTCATCATCATCACTACTGTCATCATCATCAATACAACTACAACCATCATCACTACTATTATCACCATCATCACTACTATCACCATCAATCCCACTATTACTACCATCACTTCTAATGCCAACTAAACTAACTTAACCTAGAAAATACGTAACGAGATGTTTTGGCCCTTTGAACGAATGCGTTCTTAGTGTGTGAGCCCCTTCGGGGCTCACACACGAAGAACGCCATCATTGCTGGGTGAGGGGGGGGGGGGCTTGGTAAAACCATATTTTGGACCTAAAATCATAACTATTGCATAAATTCAAAAAATCTTTTTTGACTGACGTTCGCAGTCACGCAACAAATGTTTGTGTGCAATTTGGTGAAAATCCGTCCAACGGTCTAGGAGGAGTTTGGAGACAGACAGACAATGACAACGACGACAGATTTTTGTTTCCGGTGGTACCCACTATACGGGTTGGGGGGGGGGGGGGATGCCAAACTCTGCTTACGCAGAGTTTATTAAAGCATTATTTCTATACTTTGCGCCAACGAACTTCACAATAATCTTGACCCATTAACTTCTTATAACTTGAAATGAATGAAAGCAATCGGGCTGACGTTTCTATGATTTGGGATAAGTCCACTAGGAAATAGGTGCGGATATGTACAGCCAGTTTGCTATAGGCCCTTTTGAGTTACAGAGAGGTCAGGGATCAAGATTATTGTCAAGTTCGTTGGCGCTACCTATAGTAAGTGTTTCAAGAATAACTTACGTGAAAATCTAAACATATACTGTTGTACTTTAACATGTTCATTATAATGGAAGCGAAATTAACTACATCAATTTCATGTATACTAACAAATGCAACTGATCTCCATGTTATAACTCAGTTTAAGGTTATATTTGAACATTTTTAGTTTGTCGCCATGAATACAATGTTGCATATTAATTATGTTGTAGATTGTATTATTGCAAAATGTTACTCAATTACATTTTCGGTACAGAATAATTGTGTATTATTGGAGTTGTTGAAAATTACCATAAATGTTCTATGTAAAATTTCTTTAGGATGATTTATTATTATATATTCTACGAAATTATGGGAAGTTTGGGACCTACAACAAAACGACCGCCATTATTCGCAGATATATATTTGTCCTCAATTTTCGTTCCTTATCTCATTGCTTTGATTTTCTGGTAGGTTAATAACGTTAGCTAGTTCTTATATATTTGATGTTGGGGTAGTTAAGCTTGATTAGATTAAATTGGGATATTTTAAAAACCGGGTACCTTCTGTGTTATTCAAAATACAACATGAACGCTAAAATCAAGCGAATTGCACCCAAAATCAATTGGAAGCATATTTCTTGTGTCTTAATTGATATAAGGTGAACATTTAATGGTAAACAGATTAAGCAAATTGTTACAAGCAATATTTGTCCAGATAGCTTACGCAAAAGGTATATACATTAGTAACATAGTGTCAAAAGTAACTAAAGGATATAGCATGTTTTAATACAAATTGAAGAATTATATTTAATGCCCATTCGTTATATGATTACGTTGTCGCATGAGCGGTGGCTAGGGAGATTTTAACAGATGGTTATCATTTAGATATACTCTCTCTCTCTCCCCCCCCCCTCTCTCTCCCCCCTCTCTCTCTCTCTCTCTCTCTCTCTCTCGTAGATAGGCCTGTGAGCTCAGCAATGAACCACCAGGGCGACCCACGACACCCGATAGTTTAGTGAAGAGCTCTTGAGGAAACAATACGCAGGAAGTTGGTGAGTGTATTTACGAAGTCATGTGTGAAGCATCAGAGAGAAAGGCTTCAAGAACCTGACACATGCCGGTGTGTGTGTGTGTGGTGTGTGTGTGTGTGTGTGAAACTTATTTCGTTCTCTACGACCTCTTGATTATATTAGTATGATAGACAAGAACAATATGCAATACATATATAGGGTAGAACATATTATACTCTAGCCATTGGCAGAATTATAATTCCAAAAAAGTATAAAGTGAAAATTTTAAAGGCAATTAGGAGGGCGACAACTAGACAAAATAAGAAAATAGAGCAAGAAAGAGAACAAACACGCAAGGTGTGTCTGTGCTTGTATGAGTATACATATTTGTGTCTGTGAAATTATTATTAAATATATTAAGGGCGGATGAATCTGTTACATCCCAATTTCGCTACATCCCGTTTTAGACAATCTCACAGTGCAAGAGCCCTCACGGTCATTAGCAGAAATCCGGCAAGTTCACTTTGTTCATTTGGGCTCTGTAAGCAACTTTGGTATTAGTGTTCAATTTTGTGGAGGCGGCCGATTAGGAGTTAATGTTTAGGAGTAGTGTGCCAAAGGTTCCCCAGACTATAAAACGCAGCGAAACTACCTATTTAGCGAGTAGGGCGGAAATCCTGAAGGTTAACTTTGTTTATTTTAGCTCTTCAAACAACTTTGGTCTTAGTGTTCAATGCCGTGGAGGCAGTCGTTTAGAAGGAGTAGTGCGTAAAAGGTTCTGAAGAAGATAACACTCAGCGAAACGACCTACTTAGCCAGTGTAGCGAAAATCTAGCAGGTTCAAAGGTTCATTTTGAATCTGCAAACAACTTTAGTATTAGTATTCAATGATGTGGAGGCAGTCGCTTTGTTTGTAGGAGATAACGATAAGCCATATAGCTTTACAACTAACCCTTTCAGTATTTGAGGACACATTGTATTTATTTTTTTGGTTACCCTTAGACTGTTTCTTCCAGCTTAGGAAGGATCTCTAAGAATCAAAGTGGCAAAAATGATCTCAATTAACCCTTAGAAGATACGATGATGCATATCTTTTCTGTGTTCTGGTTATTATTTAACGATTTTATACAATTTAGGAAGGGTCTGTGGGAACTATAGGAGTAAAGACTATCTCAATTAACCCTCTGATTTCCATATACCCTTTCTAATCTTAATAAAATCGTGTAATAATAGCCAGAGAACAAAAAAGAAATGCGTAATCGTATCTTTAAATGGTTAAGTATCTAGCTCTCTGTCTGTAGGTAATGACGATCAGTGGGTATTAACTTGCCATTTCCTTGTATAGTTAGGATATTTTAATACTGCAGGATTGTTGGGGTCACCTCTGGATTCGAACTCGCAATCTTCTGGTCTTCATATCGCAACTCTCTACCAATACAGCCACTTTTCCCCCATGCTGTTCCATAGTTTCTGAAGGAGGGTGATCTATTGCTTTAGTGTATCAACATACAGTAATATAAGTGTAAGTATGACCGGTATATTTACGTAACTGGACGTCACACACACACATACACACACACTCGTTCACTCTCACTTTCCATTTCACTCTCACTTTGTTTCTCTCTCTCTCTCTCTCTCACTCTCAATCTCTCTCTCTCTCTCTCTCTCTCTCTCTCTCTCTCTCTGGTGGTTGATGAAGACCTTTGTGGTAATAGAAGGTGGGGTGGTAGGTGTGCGATGGTAGGATAAGGACAGATTTAGGAGGCAGAGAGGGATACCGTAAAGAAGCAGGTAGAAAACCAAATGGAGTCACGAAACCAGGAATTTGACCGGAATTGGCTAAATCAGGCTGATCTTTTTCTGAATAAAGGACGCTCTTTTCACTTGATTCCGACTATTTTTAGATAACTTTTGCCAGTTAATTTACCGGTTGAGGATTAAAACGAAACTTTACCATTTTTCTTTGGTTATCATTAAGCAAATCTATGCATTTTAGAAGTATCTCTAGGAATGAAAGAGGTTGAAACAATCTAGATTATCCCTCATTAATTGGATCACGTTCATTATTTGTTTTACCTGATATTTGCATTTCGGGGATGGCGTCTATTGTAAAACTATGGCCAATCTCTCTTACAACAGGATATATAGTACTGGTGATTATGGTGGCGGCAGTGGTGGTGGAGGGGTACAGGTCTGGTCCAAGGAAGCCACCTCTACACGGGTCTTGTCCCATAGATCCTGGAGGGAGATAGGGAAGATAGAGACAGATAGTGCTAGCCCCCGCCCTCATCCATTAAGGGGAGATGGCCCGTTTTTCTGGTAACCTTTCTCCCTCGTGCTAAGTCCCATTTGTTTTGAGATTATAAGACGTTCGGTCCATTAGTTTGGCGATTTTAACACCTTTCACCCCATTTCGTTGTCAATTGTAAGACCTTTCGAACCATTTAGGTGTCTATATTTTCCTGGCGAGCAATAGCGAGCCTGAAATTTTAATAGGAACCGGCCTAGGGCCGGGAAATTTGTCTACCGAAAAATGTACACATTTATCTTGAAGGGGGTCTAGGGGGTGTTTTTCTAAGCTTGATGGAGGTCTAGCGAGGAAACTAAGAAATAAAAGAATAAATGAATTAATAGACCAAAAAGACTGCCCATCTGCCCTTAACAGCATTACCCGGGTCATTACACGACCCTATCTTGACCATCATCATTATCACCACTACGGGAAGATAGGGGGTTTTACTGATACGCGGCTCATGGGCTAAATGGAACAGCGGGAATGGATTCACAGGATGCCTATTTTAGCTCCTTTTCATTTTATTCTGGTTAACATAAGACGATTTTGATCAAGTTTGGAAGGCCCTCCAAGAATTAGCAAAGGAATAATGTCTTTCTCAATTAACTCTCTGACCACCACAATTCCTTCCTAAGTTGAATAAGATCTGTTATGTTACTATATATCATATATTGTATGTTATAAGTGTAGTAATATATACTTAAATTTGTTGTTGTATGTATTGTAGATGTGTGATGGTGGTGGGCCTTATTGTAATAAACTCTGAAGCAAGTTACTCTTGTTTATATTCATCAATGGTAGCATAGCGTAGTTGAAAATATGAGTAACTTTAAAGCCCAATCGCCGATGCGGAAGGACCTCTCCTACAGTGAGTGGAAGCATGAAGCAATGGGGAGGCAATAGCACAGTAGAAAGCGTGGTGGACTGCAGACCTAATGGACCTCCGATCGAGTCCACGCCAAATATCAGAGGTTTTTCTGAGGTCATCTGATCGTTCCTGCATTCTACAATTATCCTGGCTACACCGACATGTCAAGAAAATACCCCCTATATCGTCACCAACTTATAGTTCACAGACCATATTCGAAGATGCTGTGAACGACCGTATAGCTGCTATCTCTCCAGTCAAGTGAGTGCATAAATAAGATTTTGAAATCTAGTGTGGCAGAAAGAAAGCCACCAACACTTTGAAGCTCCACTATGACCATCTAGAGTGACATATGAAGCACCCAATATCTCGAAGCTTCAATCGATAATCTCGGGACCTCACAAGAATTACAGTCTACTGAAGAGCCTACAGTCCCGAGGTTGAGACATGGGAAACGAAAAAAAAGTTTTGAGGGCCTTCACAATGCTGGAGAAGAAGAAGATGGTGCCTGCCTTGTTTCTGTATCTGAATGGATCTGCGCGGGATGCTGCACATTAAGTTCATTGGCAGACTCATTAAACATCAGGGTTTGTACTACAGCAGCAGAGTCTCCATGGTCCAATCGATGTAATGAGAGGTATAATGGGATCATTGGTGGGATGGTAAAGAAGATCCTGGAAGATACTGATTGCAATCTAGAGGTAGCATTGGCCTGGGTTGTTTCTGCTAAGAATTTTCTTGAAAATCATTACAGGTTTAGTCCTAACCAATTGTTTTTTGGACGTAATCTTAACTTTCCTTTCTGTCTGACAGATAAACCTCCAGCTTTGAGTAGCTCCTCAACCAGTGATATTGTTCGTTGTAACTTGAATGCACTTCGCAATGCTAGACAATCCTTTATTCAGAAGGAATCTGGTGAAAAACTAAGAAGATCACTTCTCCATAAGTTCGTCCATCAAGTGAAAGAGTCATGACTGGAGATCTAGTTTTTTAATAGACGTAATAATGAAGATAAATGGCGTGGCCCAGGAACTGTAACTGGCCAAGAGAACATGCAAGTGTGGCGGAGTGGTCTTGCCACTGGACTGGTAATCCAATGGACCCGGGTTCGAATCCCAATATGTCAATGGGAAGATATTATTGGGCTGGAATTTGTGCTGTACCTAGTATCAGTGCATTACCACAGCACACCGAAATGCCAAAAAAATACCCTCATTGTTCGCTGATTAAATAGCATTGTATGAATATTCCCATATTCAAAAATATGCTACAGGGGGGCAATGCCTAGTGAGTTAATTGCTCAATAGGTGGCGTTCTGAGAGTGAGGATCCGAGTGTGGGGGGTGAGACTGTGAAGTGCAGAGGCGAGGCGGCTTCAGAGATGAAGTTGCTTCGGGCTGTAAAGCTTCGCATGTCTCACTCCTTAGACTGGAGCAAGACCTCACGGGCCTCACCGTGTTCAGCGGTAGAGTATAAAGGATATCAGCGTATGCCCGAGAGGGAGTAGTTGCAATATTAAAAAAAAAAAAAAAAAAAGCATGGTGGTGTATACTACATATTATGTCACACCTGTCATACCATGAAGGATGATGCAAATATCTTCTGCAGACACGATGAAGACAATGATGATGCCGTAAATCCCTGTGATTCTCATGAAACGGAATCAGCACAACCAAAAATTTACCCTGAAAACCTCTCCAACAAGACAACACACAAATGTGGAAATTTAGATAATTTTAGTGACACTGATGATGCAGAGTCAGAAATGCTTCAAGAAGATGACAAGACTAGAGAAATATTGCAAGACCAGTATTTATCACCCAGTATTCAAAACAATAACTGCAACAAAGTGAGGATTATAAGCATGGATGAAGATATCTTACAAAACCATTCCCAGGTTTTACTACCTGGTAATCAAGACCTGAAATTAGTTTTGAAAACTAGACCTAAGCTTCCTATAGCTACATCATTCATCTCTTATAAACTTTGTGACAATGATGAATGGAGAACCGCCACAGTAATTGGCCGTGCTGGTAAAGCTACAGTGCGTAATACGTTTCTCATGAATGTTTTAGATGATGGAGATGAGTTAGGAACATCAATTGATTGGCAAGACTGGAAAACTGGAAAAATATACATGATGCCTACGTATATTCCTCAGATGAAATCATGATTGCCAAAATTAAAGAACTTGGTAATTGGAAGGAGAACAACGGAGCTGTAACAGTATTGATGTGAAGGCTGCATGTCTCCAAGGAGCTCTGCTTGATAGAGAGGTCTACCTTCGCCCTCCTATTGAGACAGGTGCTGGTAATAACATCTGGAAGATGAACACATGTGTGTTTGGGCTATATGATGCCAGCAGATACTGGAACTTGCGTGTTAAAGAGGAACTGTTTAGTCTCGGTATGAAAGCCAGTAAATATGATGCTGCCATATTTTATTGGCATAAGAATGATGATTTGGAGGGTATAGTCACTATCATTACCTGTCATATTGATGATTTCCTTTAGTGTACTCCTAGTTTTGATAGGGAGCTGATTGGTAACTTTCGTAAGATTTTCCGCTTTGGTGTAAAACAGTCAGAAATGTTTAAGTATCTGGGTTTACAGGTGCAACAGCAAGGTGATAAAAGAATAGTGATCAACCAACACCCTCAAGTGGATGATCTTTGCACACCACAAATCAGTCATGAACAGAGAACACAAAAGGAGGAAGGTCTTACTGTGGGTGAAATTGCATCTCTGTGTAGTATTTGTGGACAATTAAATTGGCTTTCCTCTCAAATAAGGCCAGACCCTGCATATGTGATATGTCATGCTCTATTAAAGATGCAATAGTGTCCCATCTCCTGAAAGATGGGAATCTAGTAAGGAAACCACAGTCTGAGAGAGTTAGTATAAAGTTTCCATTATTTCACCTCTCTCAGTGTTCAATAATTATCTATAGTAATGCAAGCTATGGGAACTTACCGAATGGTTCATCTTGGGGAGGCTTTATAATATTGTTGTGTGATGAGAAGGGTGCATGGGCTCCTATTACCTGGTCTTCGACTAAGATCAGGAGAATTGTACGCTGGCTGTTGTATGCATGGCTCTTCAGGATGCTGCAGACATAGGCATTTTATTTTGCTCTCTATTCTCCGAGCTCTTGAACTCAAGTCAAAACCAATGAACATTGATTGTAAAACAGAAAGTAAGGGATTATACAAAGCTCTTTATTCAACCAAATGTGTGCAAGACAAACGCCTGAGTGTAGATATAGCAAGGTTGCGTCAGATGATAAAGAGGGAAGAACTGTCACAAGTATGTTGGTTGATAGCAATAGCAGTTAGCAGACTGTTTAACCAAAAGAACTGCATCTTCCCGGTCACTCTTGGATGTACTGAACAAAGGAACAATGAAGTTGGGTGTGTCCTGTATGATGTTTAATGGTCATTGCGCGCGTACTATTTCTTTCATGTTATATATTGTAAATATGTATTCAAATTTCAAATTCAAAATATTTTATTGACACAAAAGTTTAATACACTATATCTACAAAATTGCATATATTCATATCCTTTGTGTCAATGAGGAACTGATGCCATCAGGCATGGTTATCTACTGTATGCATAATCCAATGTATTTTAATTTTTACGCACATACCAGAGATAATGGCATGTTCAATTTCATGGGGTTACATCACTAAACCCTTGAAGTCATTCAATCATCACTTGTACTATATGTTATGTGTTTTTGTATTTAATAAAGTCCATTGATAAACAGTATGATTCATAATGAGTATTATGTAGACTGACTAAAAGCTTCTGAAAGACATTTTATTAAATTGATTTCAGCGGAAAGAGCGGTCCTGTAGATTATATTCTGTTACCAACTAAAATGAAGGTACTGACGAAGTTTCATTTATATCCGTCCATTATTTTATTTTCTTGACATCCTGCTTATTAGCAGAGATACAATCAGACAGAGAGACAGCGACGATCACATTAAGCTTCAGCAGTTTGAGTCCAGTCATGGCTGGAGGAAGTTAGAGTTAAATAGTTTTATTGATATTGAGACACTCTTTTATATATATATAGTATTTTATGTATTTATTTACCTGTAACAAACTGGCCATAGAGGTTGTAACTAGTTTTTCAGTAGAGCCGTTTCAGAGAAGAGTAGGTAGTATTTTGGATACTTTGCAATGAAAGTACGTTATTATGTAAACATGCTTACGATATTTCCCTGGAATGGAATGTAAGGTCACCGAGATCGAATCTTGAAAAATGTCTGGCTCAAATCACATGATAAATTTTCTCGGCAACTATTGATCGGAAACGTTATTTGCTGGCATAATTTCTGGACTCTATGCAATGTTATAACATAAACGGCTGAAACATGTTATAATAGTGGGTTGAAATCTTAATTCATAAGCTTTTAGACCGGAATTGCCGAAACAAAATGCAAGAAAAAGGCTTGCGAAATTTGATCTTCACACGATTTTTTTTCCCGGTAATTGGCAATATATACCTTTATCCTTTTTTCTTTTTCTTTTTTTTTTTTTCTATGTGATTGAGGGAGGCAAAAGGCATAACTGCCTATAGCGAGTGCCTCCCCCATAGTTGAAAGAGTGACAGGGCCAAAATCAAGGGACGTTCGAGCCAAAATGCCTGGACACACTGAGTTTGAAGCAATTTTAGTCATAGGAAGAGGGAAAGACTGATTCTGGGAGAGAGTTCCAGAGCTCAGCTGTTGAGTAGAAGAAAGTTCGAGAGTAACGTTTCACTCTTGGGTTGGAGAGTTGCACAGAGTAGGGGTGGGATTGAGTTGCAAGACGGGTACCACGTGCCCTACGTAAAGGAGGTGGTATACACTGGGAAAGCTCTGAGGAACACTGATTATTATAGTAGCGATAGAATAGCGAGAGAGATGCAACATTGCGGCGGAGAGAGAGAGATTGCAGAGAGTTGATGAGTGGACGGGAGTTAATGATACGAAAGGCCTTCCTTTCAACTTTGTCTAGGAGAGCGGTGTGAGAGAAACCTCCCCACACATGTGAACAATACTCAATACAAGGACGCACTATGCCCCTGTACAGAGCGAGAAGCTGTGCAGGGGAAAATAACCCCCTAAGGCGGTTGAGCACACCCAGCTTCTGGGAGGCTGCCTTAGCAAGACTGGTAATATGGTCCTTCCAACTGAGAGCAGAAGAAAAGGAGACACCAAGAATATTGAGAGAAGATGAAGGATTGATTTTTGTATTGTTGAAGAATAAGGGATAGTCCGCTGGGAGTTCCTTACGGGTAGATAGATGGAGAAATTGGGTTTTGGAAGCATTAAAGGTAACAAGGTTTTCTCTGCCCCAATTGGAGATAGTATTTAGATCATAATTTAAGAGTTCTATGGCTTCATTACGTTTGTCGTTGAGGGATTGCTGGCTGGGGCGTTCTGAAAAACTAATGGAGTAGTGTAAGGTTGAGTCGTCTGCGTATGAATGGATGGGAATTGAGGTACTGATGAGGAGATCATTTATAAAAATTAGAAAAAGAATAGGAGATAGGACAGAGCCCTGAGGAACACCGGAGTTTATAGGGTGAGGAAGTGAACAAAGGCCGTCCACAACCGCGGCTATTGAATGGCCGGAAAGGAAATTAGAGACAAAGGCACAGATGGAGGGATAGAAACCGAAGGAGGGTAGTTTAGAAATTAAAGATTTGTGCCAGACTCTATGGAAGGCTTTTGATATGTCTAGTGCAATAGAAAAGGTCTCACCGAATTCCCGAAAGGAGGATGACCAAGAGTTAGTAAGATATGAAAGAAGATCACCAGTAGAGCGACCCTTAAGGAAGCCATACTGGCGATCTGAGAGCAGATTATGAAAAGAGAAATGCTTAAGAAATTTGGAAGCAAGAATAGTTTCAAAAACTTTAGAAAGACAAGAGATGAGAGCAATTGGACGATAGTTGGAGGGTTGAGAGTGGCCACCCTTCTTTGGGACAGGTTGAATGTGAGCAAACTTCCAGCATGAAGGGAAGACGTTAGAGGATAGACAGAGACGAAAGAGTTTGCCTAGGCAGGGAGTCAGCGCGGAAGCACAGTTTTTGAGAACAACAGGAGGAACACCGTCCGGACCGTACGCCTTATTAGTATTAAGCCCAGAGAGGGTAGAGAGTACATCTTTAGAAGAGATAAGGATATGAGGCATAAGTAAGAGAGAGGAGGGTGGAGAGGGAGGAATAGCACCGGAATAATCCAAGGTGGAGTTTCTAGCAAAAGTTTGAGCGAAGAGTTTAGCTTTGTCAGAGGAAGAAGTGATGGTTGTGCCATCAGAATGGGAAAGGGGAGGGAAAGACGAGGAAGAGAAATTGTTGGAGAGGTTTTTGGCTAGATGCCAGAAAGCTTGGGAAGAGCTAGAGTTGGATAGTTCAGTGCATTTATTATTGATGAAAGAGTGTTCGGCAAGTCGAAGAACAGATTTGGCTTGATTCCGGGCAGAAACATAGGAAGAATGAGAGTCTTGAGTTTTAAGGCGTCGGTACCGTTTGAATGCTTCCTCCTTATTGCAGACAGCAGTAGAACAGGCGTGAGTAAACCAAGATTTTTTAGCATTAGTCTGAGAGAAAGAGAATGGAATGTATGCTTCCATGCCCGATAGGATTACCTCGGTATTGCGTTCAGCACTCTCCGAGGGTCCCCGGCCACGGAAGCAGAAATCATTCCATGGGAAATCAAAGAAGTACTGCCGGAGAGCCTCCCAGTCGGCAGCGCCAAACTGCCACAAGCGCCGCCGGCTAGGAGAATCGGGTGGCCGTACTGGAGAGATAGGGCAGTTGACAGAGATAAGTTTATGGTCGGAGGAGCCCAAAGGAGAGAAAAGATTGACAGTATAAGAAGAAGGGATAGAAGTTAGAAACAAGTCAAGAATGTTGGGCCGATCTCCGATATGATCCGGGATACGGGTGGGTTGCTGAACTAACTGCTCTAGGTAATTTATGATAGAAAAGACGTAGGCTTGTTCACCAGGTGGATCAGTAGTGTGAGAGGAGAGCCATTGGCGGTGGTGAACGTTGAAATCTCCTAAGATGGAGATTTCTGAGAAAGGAGAAATAGATAGAATGTGTTCCACTGTAGAGTTTAGATAGTCAAAGAATTTAGAAAAGTTGATAGAGTTAGGGGAAAGATAGACAGCACAGAAATATTTAGTAAGAGAATGACAGGAAAGTTTGAGCCATAAAGTAGAGAATTCAGAGGAGTCGAAATCGGGAACACGAGAGCAAGTGAGTTTGTTGTGCACATATGCACAACATCCGCCTTTGGCTTTGAAACTAGGTTAGAGAAAGTAGGAGGATACAGAAAAGGGGTTGCTGGATGTTGCTACAGACACCTGAGTTTCGGTGAGGAAGAGAAGATCAGGTTTGTAGGAGGAGAGATGGTGTTCAACAGAGTGAAAATTAGAGGAAAGTCCGCGAATGTTGCAGAAATCAATAGAAAGAGTAACAGGCCGCGGTCCAGATAATTTTGTGGGGTCGTCAGGGGATGGTCGGTCGAGTGTGGGGGCATTTATGGTCCCCCCCTCCCCCACTTAGGGACTCCGAGGCTGGGCTTAAATTCATAATTTAAAAAAAAATTGGTGTGGAGGAATGAAGTGTGGTGTGCATGTTTAGTTTAGTGAAGTGGATAGGAGGAGGAGGTGTTTGTGAGAGCTAGCTGGATTGCTCTCAGTGTAAATGAGGTACAAAGAAAATCAGTAAGAGAGGCCAAGCATATGAAACAGGAGTTCCAGCGACTCTTTATCACATGCCTATAACCTCACCTGGGTCTAGCCCTGATCGATTGGTGCCTACAATCTCCCCACTGGAAAACAAATTGTGGTTTTGTTTTTGCATTAGTGAAGCCAACAAGACTGAACATGGATTATTATAATTGGTTTGTATATAAGACAACTAAGCTTCCAGACCAAACCTATCAGTAAAAGATGCCAGGAAAAAAACGCTCGTGTGATTTGGTTTTTGACACCCTTAGTAACTCCCTGTAACCAAGCGTCTGACGTAGGAGACAGGAGGGAGGTGGGCGACAGGTGTAGGGGGGTAGGAGGAGGGAGGTAGAAGACAGGAATTGGGAAACAGGAAGAGGAAGGCAGGAGGAGGGAGGGAGGATACATGAATAGGGAGGTAGGCAGGAGCAGAGAGGCAAGAGACAGAATTAGGGAGGTAGGAGAAGGGAGGCAGGAGAGGAAGGCAGGAGGAGGGAGGTAGGAGGACGGAGGGTAGGGAGGCAGGAGGAGGAAGGCAGGAGGACGGAGGGGAGGGAGGCAGGAGAAGGGAGCCGGGAGCAGACTGGTCAGGAGGGAGTTAGGAGGTGACAGGGCAGGTAGAAGATGCTGGGAAGATAAAACTCATTAGCAGATACGGGCGCGTTCTGTCTGACACTCTCTCCATCACTCGGTCCCAGTCAAGTCCAGGTCTAGTCCAGTCCGACCCCAGTCCTTCACCTCCCTGCTCTACTGCCCCTACCATCACTACGTACTCAATCACGGCCGTCTCTGTTTTACTTTATGAAGGCCAGCTCCATACCTCTGTGACAAGTAGCCTACGAAGGATCAGTAGGCCAGTCAGTCCGTACAGCTGACTTAGTATCTCCTTATTTTAGCCTTTTTTTGCTCACACCTTGCGTGTAAACTTAACTAACAATTATATATTATGAACATATACAGTATATACAGTATATGTCAGATAAAATATACAATATACTAAGTGCGTACATTTGCAATAACTTCGTTAAATACTTGCACTACAAATCGTTCAGCCTTATCAAAATAATCAGCTCATGACATCAACATTGGGTTGAGAATAAAACATATAAATTTAGCATTTACAGACATTTAATCATATATTAGGTCCCTCTTTTCACAAACACTCACGTGTAGGACAATAAGAAGATAAATCTGATGCGTATATTCTTAAACAATGTTCCAGATTAGTGCCTGATACCGAACGAATATTGTGGGGGTGAGTGTTGTTTACATAGAGTATGCGAATTAGCTTCCCTATTTCCAATTTAAATTAAAAAAAACAAAAAAATTCAAGTTAATTCGTCCACTACCTATGTTGTGAATGGAACTTGACCCACACCCATGACTTTTAACCACGCCCCACCAATTATGGATTTGACTATAAATGATGCTACTAGGGATTCATTTTAAGTTTATATATATATATATATATATATATATATATATATTTAATATTTATATGTAGAGAGTCAGTAAAGTAAGCTTTATTATTAAATACAGCAATTGATATCATAATTATATAACCTTCTATACTGCCCATTATACAATATTTGTTGCACATAATCTTATGCTATACCGGACCTTAATCCGAGAAGCACGATAAGCCTAACGGAAGAGTCACTATAGCGAACGAACGCGATAGGCCTCACTGAAGCAAGAACATAAAAACAAAACTTCTAAAACGCTCCAGCGGCTCTCAAAACAAAGGAATACGTGGTTAGGTGAGATAATTCCTCTCTAGTACTTCTTACCACTCATCCTCATGTGTCTCCCCCCCCCCTCCCCCCCCCCCCCCGCACCCCTTCACCTGCTTCTCCACCTTTCCCCTTCCCCACTCCTCAATTATCAACTATTTTTCCTCATATTTCCCCCATTTATCGGTTATTTTTAGCGCGAAATTCTCTCACGCGGTTACGTAGACAGAAGCGAGTCACTTAGAGACTTTATACAACGCTGATATCTCTCCCACCGCGGTCAGTGTGTTGTGAGGCGTTGCTATGGGAGGATGTGTCTCTCTCAGCCTGCGGCCCAACATACGACCGGGTGGCAAAAATATACGTTTTTCACCACCCAAATGCTTTTCCCACTGGTTTTATTGCTTTCAAGGTTCATATGTTCATCATATAAGTAAAATAAATGAAAATGGAAAATAATTAATGCTTTATATCGTAATTATAACAAATTCTGTCAAAATGGAAGGCTAGAAATTCACAAGTAACTACCCTTAGGGCATTTTTTGCGTGCCGCGTGTTAATTACTGTATTTTGTGAGTTATTTAGTAATCTACAATTTTGCTTATCATGAATAATGCGTTATGCCTTACCTACTATAATAGCTAACCTATAACAGGCCTATCTTATATATATTTGAAGCATACAGTTTATTATGGTAAATCTAAGAACAACATTTTATCCCAAGAGTAATATTTTAAAATATAGAGATAAAGGAAACAATGCATTACACATTTTGTTGATAGGATTCTGAGATTTAAGCTTGTATTCTTAAGCAATTCTTTCCCTTCACAGCGTAATTAGTGGACGAAATAATTAGAAACATTACATTACCTTAAGAAATAGGAATGCTAATCTTCCAACAGCAGTCGTTTAGTATCAGGCGCTGTTAGATTATCACTATATATTTTCATGTATATTTGGAATACCTCAGCCAAGGTCCTACAACAAAAACAAAATATTCCATTTGAATGGTGAAGGGCACAGGTCAAGGTCAAATATAAGGTCAATATGCAA
Organism: Paralithodes platypus; assembly: GCA_032716605.1. NCBI lineage: Eukaryota > Metazoa > Arthropoda > Malacostraca > Decapoda > Lithodidae > Paralithodes > Paralithodes platypus. The sequence goes on from CM064566.1 coordinate 22,054,525, forward strand.
ATATCTTTACTATTCATGCAAACATCACAAAATCCGCTGAGATAGATGCACTTTAAATGAAAAAAAAAAAAAAAAATCAGACACATGCCATGAAGGTAACGATAAAGGTCAAAGGTCAAGGTTACCTATTGCTTTATTATCTGTGAAGCTAGCTGATGAGTTTTAATAAAAATCAGGCACACATATTTGATTTTCCAGGTCAATGTCAATGCAAACAAAATAATTACTTTTTTCATGAAGGTCAAGGTCAAAGGTCAACTTTTATTGTTAATAAAAAAAAGTATTCAATGTTTTGGAAAACTGAATGTGTTAGTTGCATGTTACTTTAACAACATATTTATCAAATTCCATATGAATATTTTAATTGATAAGGTCAAAGGTCAAAGCCAAATGTCAATACAAGAGTGTTCATAATTTTCCCTAAACTCCTCCTAGACTGCTTAATGTATTGTCATCAAATTGCATGCTAATTCGGTTGGTCAATGTGATGATCATCCAAAAATTTGTTTTCAAAGGTCGAAGACCAAGGTCACAGTATATTGGCTCTATTTCTTATTAAGTTATTATGCGAATTACACTATATTCATAATGGTAGCTAATGCTAACATTGATATTAAGCTGACCAAATTTTGGATCTATCTATCTATCTATCTATATGCTCAGGCCCAATCCCCATTTTGGGGGTAGCCGACTCAAGACAGAGCAAGAACAGGGAAAACACAACAACAACATAAAACAAAAAATAAACACAGATAAAAAACACAAACTCACACACATCCAGGTCACCCAGGAGAAGACCCAGAGACCAGGGTTACCAAAGGTCGCTCCAGCACTCCCCCGGCCCCTGACCACACGGAGAGGTTCCGATCTCGGCAGGCAGACATGCAGCGGAGCCAAAGCCACAAGCCCTCCCACCACACTTCCAGGCACACCCTTCATATTAATCGTCCCCCCGGGCCAGGCGCCTGATGGACTATTATCTAGTCCAACTTGCGCCCGACCCCTTACTCCAAATGACCACGTGTTCACTCAACTATTCACAAGCATTCTCCATTCACTCCTGTCCACCACCACTTCCCCTGCCTGATCTATAGTCATTCCTCTATCATCCAAAGCCTTTCTTACACAGTCTCTCCATCTCAATGGGGGTCTTCCTGCCCTTCTATCTCCCCTTGTACCTGACTCACATATTCTCTTTGTAAGCCTTTCATCTCCCATTCGTTCAACATGACCATACCAGCTCAGCACCCTTCTGTCCACTCTGGCTGACAAATGTTCCTGCTGCCCCACTCTCCTACGTATCTCTTCATTCCTCAATCTGTCTCTACGAGTAACTCCACACATACTCCTCAAGCAGCTCATCTCCATCACATCCAGCCCTTGGATAAGAATTCCAATTTGTAAGATCAAAGGTAAAGGTAAAATGTCAAAATACGAGTTTTACTTGAATTATATGCTAACTATTAGATTCTAACTTGGTTTATTATATACATTCAGAACACCTTGGCCAAGGTCATATAAGACTTATTATATAATTACATTTGATAAGTTAAAGTCATAGGTCAAGATCAAATATATGGTTAATATGCTAATTTCTTTACTAATTAGGCCTATGCAAAATTTACAACATTGCTGAGATGGTTGCCTTATAAATGAAAATTAAAAGGTCTAATTTTCAGGCATCATAATTATGTCAAGATGAAGGTCAAAGGTTGAGGTCAACTATTCCCTAAATATCTTTGAAACTACCTGATGAACTTTGATAATTTATTTTCTCTATGTCAGTGAAGGAGACAAAAGGCAAAGCTGCCTGTAACAAGTGTCTCTATCAAAGTTAAATGAGTGACAGAGATAATTTAAGATACCTGTGTCTGCAAAGTTGCGCGAAATCTTCCCATGTGCAATCGTCGGGAAAGGAATCACCCAGCTGTTCCTGGGCGTTCTTGCCCATGTAGCTCAAGGCAAAAGAGATCTTTTCCACTTCGGTGTTTAGAGTAGCAGATCCCCGGATACGGAAGGAAACGAGATTGAGCCTTGCATCTACGTCCCATGATCTATAATCAAAGACCGCCTGTCTAGGCAGACGGTCAAGGTTGGCGTCAGACATCGTGAAATTAGCAAAGGGCATGGGTATCTAAAAACAAATTAAGGGAATGACAGAAGTAGGACAGACAGGTGATACAAGGGAGGTAGCATATAGGGTAACTATAGGGAGCGAAGGTGTCAGAATAGGATTTATCGAAGGCAGAGAAACGGCAGCTCTCCGAGGGAAAAAGATATTTCGAGGTCAACAGATCCTACTGAGAACATTTTGCTATACGATCATCGCGAAGCACACGTCGCAAGGGATGTGGAAGGCAAAATGAAAGGAACGAACGCATGTGGAGAAACCGGATTTTGCGTAGTCGAAGGGACGCGTGGGTGTGACATTCTGTATGTAACTGTATAGAAGTGTATAAATCAATGCAAGCTGATAACCTGGGTTAAGACCATCTTATGCCAGCAATGTTGTGTCTATCAGAATAGAGCACAAGAATACAAATTAGGTCCGGGCTCAACCAAGTTACGCAGGTTGTGCAAGGATTCAGACAACACGTATACAGTACCAATGTAGTTTATTATTTTCACCCTCCAACGTTCACCTACAGGGTTATCGATGTACAATAATCCGATGAATGAATTCGTCCTTGATACAAGTGAAATAGTTCAGGCTCAGTATTTTTTTACTCCATCGAGCATTACACAATAACCTTTCCTCAAGGTGGGGTAAGGATAACACATACACAATAATGTCACAAAATAATAGTTACCAGGACAATCGTAAGATTGGACTGAGTTAATCAATAATATGGCATACAATGAAGATACTATTTAATAACCCAAACGGTAAGAGAATATGGGAGAAAAGGGTAGAAAGAGTGGGACGAGCGGTAATCTATTGTGGCAAGGGAGGCTGGCTGAAGGTGTCACATGCTAGTCCCATCACGCGGGGTCAGTCCGTGTGAGGTGTTAAGATAGGGTCTCAGACAGAACGATATCCCAGACTTCTCACAGATTAAAAGGGTAAACTCTCATCTACACCTCTTGATAAAGTCGCATGGAAATATGATTTTGTAAGACCCCCAGATTAAGGAGGGTTGGATCTCAAACAGAGAATGGTGGAATACAAATATTTAACAGGGCAGAGACGAAGCTAACATTTACCACAAAAAGGGAGATGGATAACAATGTTATATATATATGAAAGAGTTACTCTGTTTTTCTCTTACAATCCTAGACACTGGACGAGGGACATATCTAGTTAGATTTGTTTAACGTGTGGGAATTGAAACTCGTTACAAGTTGGTTAAATATAGAGGAGCCGATAATTTACAAGTCGCCCAACTTTATTGATCAACAAAAGAATACACACATGATAGCCTTATAGATCAGACACAGATTCCCAACTTTCGAATTCAGGAACCAAATACTTCTCTCTTCCCTAGTGACAATTAACAAGTTATTACGGTCTACTAATGTGACCATGTATTCGTATTAATCGATACTAGAATGACCATTAAAATGCCGCAAGCTAGATCCCCACGAGATATGCCCTCACATCGACATTGGAAAAACAAACTACCTATTCTATAGTATCACCATTCTAAACAGGCAGTTTTGGGTGCGGTCAGTTACCCCTACAATGGTGCCGGCTCTTTACTATCCCTCCCTCCCTCCCACCAAAGGTCAATTGACCTTGCCTCCCACCACCTCCCCTGTGTATAATTGAGGAGGGGAACGCACTTATCAGCGTACTACTTTGTAGCAAACGTGAATGCATAGATAATTATTATTGTTATAATAAATTATACTACTATTTATATAGCTCTCTCTCTCTCTCTCTCTCTCTCTCTCTCTCTCTCTCTCTCTCTCTCTCTCTCTCTCTCTCTCTCTCTCTCTCTCTCTCTCTCTCTCTCTCTCTCTATCTCTCTCTCATATTGGTGAACGTTATATGCCATCTCTTTTGCCTGACTATGTAGGTGTGTGGGGCGATTTGGAGATGCTTCCATTGTGGATGGTGGCAAAGTCAGGGATGAACTGAAGTGACGAATGGATTTAGTTTACACATGACTGTACTAATTTTGTGCACCTGGGAGCGCGCCATCACGTGATGTTTGTTTTGTTTATCAGGTGTGAGTGTGAGTGAGTGTTTTGCCTGCCCTGATCTGACAACGTTGCAGTAGCTACTCTGCCAAGTTTTGTACAATGTCCGTTGTATTTACTAACAAGCGAATTTATTATAAAAACAATAAAGCTTTTTTGTACATGTAGAAATAGCCTGAGCTTTTTAATCCGACTTAAGGTACTAAATACCGAAAATAATATATTTTCGTTGTAAAGAATTATACATGTGGCACCAATGTAAAGGGTTTGACCGCGGGTAGGACTGCCTGTTAAGATTTGTAGAAGTATAGTACAAAAGTAGTTAGGTTAATCTAGAATCTAAGCTCCCAGAACACAAGTGCTGTTGGTGATGGAGTTGTAAACTGAGAAATGGGCCTGAAGGTCAATCTGCCTAAATAGGGTAGGGATTAGCACGGTCAAAAAGGATATATGCAATACTGTCTTCACAGGGCGCCTATCCAAGACCACCTCTACACAAGGCCTGTTCGATGGGAGAGGGGGGGGGGGGAGGGGGGGGGCTCTATGTCATAGTAGGAGACGGGTGGGCAAGCGGAGTCAGGGCGATTAGCAACCTCATTTCTGAAGAAACCTTAGAAGTTGGAACTGACCTCTGTGAACCTGTTACTCTGGCCTTGAATGTAAATTGCTGATATCAGAATATTTAAGATATTATGAGCCCTTCTAACCTCACGCACCGATGCCGTACTTTTGTTGTGTGCCCAACTGCAAGGGCAATTCAAAAATATATATATATACATTTATTAAATATTCCTAAAACTGAGGAGTTATTGTTTGCTTGAATCCAGGCTATCAAACATGATCATTATTGCAAACCCACCCTGTAGAGCCAATTAAGTAATTATAGTTTTGTCTTCTATGATTAGACCATTAGGATGCATCAGTAGATAATGTGCATGGTAAAGAAAGATAACGAAGAGACTGATATACAAAGACAAGTGTTTTGAAGGCTCTACTCTTTTGATCTTGGGCTGGATAGCATACAAAGTCCGAATACACACACACACACACACACACTTTCGTTCATATACAGTATAAGCCTCTTCTGTGTTTCTTCATTGGGTTGATTATTAGGATTTATCGGCATGCATGGTCAAAAGAGAGATCAAATGTATAAATAAAGGAACAGACTGATATACGGAGACGGATGCAGGCCAAATATGGTTTTCAATTGCACAGAATCGTATTGTTACAGTTTATATTATTTGTAAAATATATTTGCAAACTATTATTTTTTTACATTTGTCTGTGCATGTGTGCCAACTGCATGTAGCATATTAACTTCTATACATTAGCTACATTTTTAGTCTGCTAGGCCAACACGATACATATTGGTAATTACACATTGACCTCATGATCACTTATTACCGTATATAATATTCTGAACACAACGATTTTTGTGATGGTGGTCACAATACTGAAAAAGTTGAAAAATTATTGTGTGGGCTTATACCATTGCTCTTCTTAACATTTTGGTGCAAGGGAAAATGACTTCATAAATAATATTAGTAACACAGGCTCAGGAAAAATAAGAAAACTACATACTTTAACCTAAAGAGATTAGGCTACTGATGATTTTATTAACCCCTTCAGTCAGATGACGCCAATTTTGTTTAAATTTAGCTACTTACAGACGACATTATTCAGCTTAGGAACGACCTCTATGTATCAAAGACGTAAAGACTAACACAAAGGAAATCAAGCAACAACAGTTCTAGTGACCCTTTTAGGCTGCTTATCCTCCAAAACACTGAGGAGGGAGTGTCCAAACAGTGGTTTAGAGTGGGTAAGGGAACATTGTAAAGGGAACTACTGCCCTGGAACTAATGTCCGTGGAAGGATTAGGAAGTTAGTAGGTGACAGATGGGTTAGTAACTGAGGGGGGGATAAAATAAAGTTATTCATTTACAAACGCAGTCAGTCGCGGGTTTGATGCGAGATATTTGTCTAGGCGAAGTTTAAATGAATCAACGGTGCTGCAGTCTAACGTCTCGGGGAAGTCCATTCCACAAGTTGACAACTCAATTGAAGAAGAAATTCATAGATTCGTGTGAGTTAAAAGATTTACCAATAATTTTGCAACCGTTTCCCCGCGTGTAATTAGCTTGGTCGATAGTGAAGTACTTACTACAGTTCATATTGTCGATGCCTTTGATGATTTTGAACACTTGAATTAAGTCGCCTCTTAATCTGCGATGGGTTAAAGAAAATAGATATAATTCTCTAAGACGTTCCTTGTATGGTTTGTTCTTTAGGCAAGGTATCATTTTGGTAACTCTACGTTGAACTCGTATTAGCTTGTCTATATCTTTTTGGTAATAAGGGCACCAGGATTGAACGCAGTATTCCAGAAGAGGGTGGACTAAGGAATTGGAAAGGGTTAGGATAACGTCTTTGGATTTATGCTCAAATGACCTGCCTATAAAGCCAATTTTTTATTTTGCTTGTCTTTTTAACAACTTCTGAACATTGTTGACTCGGTTTTAGGTTACTCGATATTGTTACTCCCAGATCGGTTTCTCTCTTTACATTCTTAAGCTGAGTGCCATTCATCGAATAGTTTGCTTTTTCATTTTGGGATCCGATATGTATTACTTTACTTTTATCCTCATTGAAACTCATTTGCCAAATTTGGGCCTAACATGACAACTTGTCTAGATTGTGTTGCATATCGTCAACTTGTTCTTTTGAGAGTACGCTAATTGTAATTTTTGTATCGTCAGCAAATTTTGAGATTGTACAGGCGAGACCATCATCTATGTCGTTGATGTAAATTAAAAACAGAATTGGTCCTAGTACCGATCCCTGGGGTACCCCGCTACTTACAGTGGTCCATTTAGATGCCTTATCGTTTATGACTACTCTTTGCTGTCTGTCGTTAAGCCAATTTTCTATCCATTTCAACACACCGTCTTTTATTACATGTGCTTTTAGTTTTAGCAGTAAACGTTTGTGGGGAACTTTGTCAAAGGCCTTTTGAAAATCAAGGTATATATTATCTACAGCTTTACTCTCATCGTAGAGGTTGAGGATATCATGGAAGAAGTCTAAGAGGTTTATTAAACAGGAACGTTTTTTACGAAAGCCGTGTTGAGCATTATTAAGTATGTTATTTTCCTCTAAGTGATTTACGAGTCTGTCTCTTATGAGTGTTTCTAGCATTTTGCATACAACTGAGGTTAAGCTAATTGGACGATAGTTACTGGGTAGGGATTTGCTGCCTTTTTTTAATATCGGTGTTACGTTGGCTAGCTTCCACTGATCAGGCATAGTTCCAGACTGCAAGGATTTATTGAATAGCAATGTCAGTGGTTTGGAGAGCTCATCCTTAGCTTCCTTTAGAACTCTAGGTGAGATTGTATCAGGTCAAAGGGTTTTATTTACCTCGAGTTTATCTAAACAATGCAATACATCTCTCTCTGTAACGGTGATATTGCTTAGAACATCTGAATTATCAATCTGAATCGGCGATGGTGTAGGGATATCACTGAGGTCTTCTGTTGTAAAAACTGATGCAAAGAAGGTGTTGAGGGCATTACTCATTTGTACTTCGTCTTTGGTGTATTCTCCAATTTCATCGACTAACGGTCCAACAGTTGAAGTATATAACTACTTTTTTCTTTCTGATATAACTATAGAATTCTTTTGGGTTTGTTTTACTTTGATTCGCAACATGTAATTCCAGGGTGTTTTTCTATCTATCTATCTATATGCTCAGGCCCAATCCCCACTGTTCCTATTTTTTATTTTTATATTCCTTTATTTTATTATTTTTTTGTTTTGTTTGTATTTTCTTGGGGGTGGCCGTCTCAAGACAGAGCAAGAACAGGAAAACACAAAACACAAGACAAAACAGCGAACAAACACAGACAAAACACAAAATTCACACACATCTAGGTCACCCAGGAGAATATCCAGAGACCAGGGTAACCAAGGTCGCTCCAGCACTCCCCCGGCCCCCGACCACCCGGAGAGGCTCTGATCTCGGCAGGCAGACATGTAGCGGAGCCAAAGCCACAAGCCCGCCCACCACACTTCCAGGCGCACCCTTCATATTAATCGTCTCCCCGGGCCAGGCGCCTGATGGACTAATATCTAGTCCAAGTTGCGCCCGACCCCTTCCCCCAAATGACCACGTGTTCACTAAACTATTCACAAGCATTCTCCATTCATTCCTGTTTATTACCACTTCCTTTGCCTGATCTATAGTCATTCCTCTATCATCCAAAGCTTGTCTTACACAGTCTCTCCATCTCAATGGGGGTCTTCCTGCCCTTCTATCTGCCCTTGTATCTGACTCATATATTCTCTTTGTAAGCCTTTCATCTCCCATTCGTTCAACATGACCATACCAGCTCAGCACCCTTCTGTCCACTCTGGCTGACAAATGTTCCTGCTGCCCCACTCTCCTACGTATCTCTTCATTCCTCAATCCGTCTCTACGAGTAACTCCACACATACTCCTCAAGCAGCTCATCTCCATCACATCCAGCTTTCTTCTCTCCTTTTTCTTCAGAGCCCATGTCTCAGCCCCATACATCACTGTTGGCACAACAATTCCTTGATACATTGCACTTTTTACTTTCATTCCGAGATTCTCGTCTTCCACATATTTCCCATTGCTCCGAAAACTTTCCTTCCTTCACACACTCTCTGTTTTACCTCCATTTCCATACCTCCACTCCTGCTTATCGTTCCTCCTAGATATTTAAAACACTCTACTTGTTCCAATATTTCCCCATCTAGCCTCACATCTAGATTCACACTATGATCACCCCTATTACACACCATTACTTTACTTTTATTGACGTTCACCTTCAGTTTCCTCCTCCCACAAACCACTCCAAACTCTTTGACTACACACTGCAATTTCTCCTCACAATCCGCCACCAACGCTGTGTCATCAGCGAACAGCAACTGATTCAACTCCCAATCTCTACCATTCTTTCCTACTAAACCCAATTTTCTTCCCATAGTTTTCATTTTCACCTCCCTCACCACACCATCCACAAACATATTCAACAGCCATGGTGACAATGCACAATCCTGTCGCAAACCTACCTTTACCTCAAACCATTCACTCAACTCACCATTTCCTACTCTAACACATGCTCTGCTCCCTTCATAAAAACTCTTAACTGCTTTCGACAAATTTCCTCCAATTTCATAAATCCTTAACACCTTCCACATTGCTTCACGATCCACACGATCATACGCTCTTTCCAAATCCATAAAATCCCAAAATATCTCCTTATGCTTCTCTAAATACTTCTCGCATAACTGTCTTACTGCAAACATCTGATCCACGCACCCTCTTCCCCTCTTAAAACCGCACTGTTCTTCTCCTATTGCAGCTTCCGTACATTTTATTATCCTCTCTATCAACACCCTGCCATACAGCTTTCCAACCACTGATAATAAACTAATACCTCTATAACTTGAACACTCCTGCCGATCTCCCTTCCCCTTGTACAATGGCACAATACATGCACTCATCCAGTCTATTGGTACCCTTGACATCACAAAGTACACATTGAAAAGTCTCACCAACCAATCTATTATCACATCTCCACCCTTCTTTATACACTCCAAAGCAATACCATCCAAACCTTCTGCTTTTCCCACTTTCATTTGTTTCACTGCTTCTTTCACCTCATTTTCCTCAATCCTTTCATTCATTCCCTGCCAGCTGGGTGGCTTGGGTAACCTATCTCCATCAACCACTGCTTCAATCACTGCTTCTCTTCAATCTCTTGCATATAGCAAAGATTCAAAATACTCAGCATATCTTTTCCTCACTCCAAATGGTTCCACTAGTAATTCTCCATTTGCATCTTTCACTGACTCTTCCCTCTTTTGTCCTCCTTTTCTTACTCTATTTACCTCCTTCCAGAACTTTGCTTAATTAACGTTTTGGCTTTGCGTCGTAGCTCTACAAATTTCACCCGTTCTTCGTCATTTTGTGAGGATTTTAATCTATCACTAGCAAACTTTTTAGCAAAGCAGACAGTTTGAAATATCTTTATTCCACCATTTGGGCTTATTATTATGGCCTGTACGCCGTATTTTTGATGGTATGCAGTCTTGCACTGCTTTTAGGTAAATGGTTTTGAATAATTCCCAAGATGAATTTATGTCGTTATTGTTAATTAAAAAGCTCCAGTCCGTTTCTTTAAAAATAGCTCTAAGTTTATGAAAGTTTGCTTTCTTGAAATTAGGGACTTTTTCGATGCTGCTATTTGGTTCGTTACTAGTAAAATTTATAGTGAAAGTTATTGTACGATGGTCGCTGTTACTGAATTCATCACCAACATTCAAATTCTCTATTAATTCTCCTTTTGTTGCAAGTACAAGGTCAAGAACGTTATTACCACGGGTCGGCGATCGAACAAATTGATAGAGTGAACTCTCTTGCAAGTTCGCATACAAGTTATGTCCGGAGTGTGAAGTAAGAGTATCGCCCCACTTGGTCATAGGTAAATTAAAGTCACCAAAAATTACGGTATCTGGTGAGTTACTTACATCTGCAATTTGTTCGTAAATTTCTCCGTCAGTTTGCACTGATTGAGCTGGAGGTCTGCAGATTAATGCAAGTATTATTTTAATTTGTACCTTTATTATTCTTTATTAGCATAAAAGATGTGTCGACGTTCACAATTTGAGGTTTTAACAAAAGGGTCAGGTTAAGACTTTCTTTGATATAAAGTAAAATAAACCTCTAAATTTGAAATCTCCTAAATCGAATAAAATCTGCAAGAGGTAGCCAGAATGGAACAAAAAGTTACGTCATCTAATTGAAAGGGTTAAAGAAACTAGTCGGCGCAAAAATTAGCCGTATAAAGTAATAAATAAACTAACCCAATTAAACCTCATAATTCCAACATACAATGGTGTAATATAACCTAATGTAATATATATTAACTTCTAATAATATAAGTAACGTTTGTATATAAATATATATATAATATAATATATATACGGTGTATACTCTTTTATATATATATATATATTTATATACATATATATTATATATATATATTATATTATATAATTATATATACAGTATATATAATATATATATATATATATATATATAAATATATATATATATATATATATATACACACACAGTATATACAGTATATGCATATACTCTATATATCTATCTATCTATCTATATGCTCAGGCCCAATCCCCATTTTGGGGGTAGCCGACTCAAGACAGAGCAAGAACAGGGAAAACACAAAAACAACATAAAACAACAAATAAACACAGATAAAAAGCACAAACTCACACACATCCAGGTCACCCAGGAGAAGACCCAGAGACCAGGGTCACCAAGGTCGCTCCAGCACTCCCCCGGCCCCCGACCACCCGGAGAGGCTCCGATCTCGGCAGGCAGACACGCAGCGGAGCCAAAGCCACAAGCCCTCCCACCACACTTCCAGGCGCACCCCTCACACTAATCGTCTCCCCGGGCCAGGCGCCCGATGGACCACTATCCAGTCCAACCTGCGCCCGACCCCCCACTCCAAACGACCATGCGTCCACTCAACTACCCACAAGCACTCTCCACCCACTCCCGTCCACCACCACTTCCCCTGCCCGATCCACAGTCACTCCTCCATCATCCAAAGCCCTTCCCACACAGTCTCTCCATCCCAACGGGGGCCCTCCTACCCCTCCATCTCCCCCTGTACCCGACTCACACATTCCCCCAGCAAGCCCCTCACCTCCCACTCGCTCAACACGACCACACCAGCCCAGAACCCCCCCGCCCACCCCGGCCGACAAATGCTCCCGCCGCCCCACTCTCCTACGCACCCCCCCACCCCTCAATCTGTCTCCACAAGCAACTCCACACACACCCCCCAAGCAGCTCACCCCCATCACACCCTGCCCCCCGCTCTCCCCCCTCCCCAGAGCCCACATCTCAGCCCCATACATCACTGTTGGCACAACAACTCCTCGATACAGTGCCCCCCCACTTCCACTCCGAGACCTCTCGTCTTCCAGATACTTCCCACTGCTCCGAAAGCCCTCCTTCCCTCACACACTCTCTGTTTCACCTCCACTTCCATACCTCCACCCCTGCCCATCGCTCCTCCCAGACACCCAAAACACTCTACTTGTTCCCACATTTCCCCATCCAGCCTCACATCTAGATTCACCCCATGCTCTCCCCCACCACACACCACCACCCCACCCCTATTGACGTTCACCTTCAGCCTCCTCCTTCCACAAACCACACCAAACTCCCTGACCACCCGCTGTAGCTTCTCATCAGAATCCGCCACCAATGCTGTGTCATCAGCGAACAGCAACCGATTCAACTCCCAATCTCCACCACTCCCCCCCCACCAAGCCCAATCCTCTTCCCATAGTTCTCCTTTTCACCTCCCTCACCACACCATCCATAAACATATTAAACAGACATGGTGACATTACACAACCTTGTCGCAAACCTACCTTTACCTCAAACCATTCACTCAACTCACCATTTGCTACTCTCACACATGCTCTGCTCCTTTCATAAAAACTCTTAACTGTTTCTACCAAATTTCCTCCTATTTCATAAATCCTTAACACCTTCCACATTGCTTCACGGTCCACACGATCATACGCTTTTTCCAAGTCCATAAAAGCCTAAAATATCTCCTTATGCTTCTCTAAATACTTCTCGCATAACTGTCTTACTGCAAACATCTGATCCACGCACCCTCTTCCCCTCCTACAACCGCACTGTTCTTCTCCTATTGCAACTTCCGTACACTTTATTATCCTCTCTATCAACACCCTGCCATACAGCTTTCCAACCACTGACAATAAACTAATACCTCTATAACTTGAACACTCCTGCCGATCTCCCTTCCCCTTGTACAATGGCACGATACATGCACTCTTCCAGTCTATTGGTACCATTGACACAGCAAAGCACACATTGAAAAGTCTCACCAACCAATCTATTATCACATCTCTACCCTTCTTTATACACTCCACAGCAATACCATCCAAACCTTCTGCTTTTCCCGCTCTCATTTGTTTCACTGCTTCTTTCACCTCATTTTCTTCAATCCTTTCATTCATGTTTAAAGGCCTATATATATTTTTTTGTTTTCTTCCTATTTTTTTTCTTCTATATTCCAACTACTCCCTCTCGGGCATAGGCTGAGAACCTGCACACTCCACACTGAACACGGCGAGGCCCGTGAGGTCTTGTTCCAGTTTAGGGAGTGAGACAAGCGAAGCACCCATTCACGGCTCGAAGCAGTCGTATTTCTGAAGCCGCTTCGCTTCAGCGCTTCACCGTCTCATCCCCCAGACTTGGACCCTTACTCTCAGAACGCCACCTATTGAGCAATTAACTTACTAGGCATTGCCCCCTTGTAGCATATTTTGAATATGGGAATATTCATACAGTGCTATTTAATCAGGGAACAATGAGGGTATTTTTTTGAAATTTTGGTGTGCTTTGTGGTAATGCACTGAAACTAGGTACAGCACAAATTCCATCCCAATAATATCTTCCCATTGACATATTGGGATTCGAACCCGGGTCCATTGGATTACAAGTCCAGTGGCAAGACCACTCCGCCACACACACACACACATATGTATATATTATTAAGGTCACGGTGGCCGAGCGCGCTTAGTACTCTGTATTGGGAGCGCTAGCTCTGGTGTCGGGGGTTCAATCCCAGGCGCCGGCAGGGGAAGTTCTCTCAAAAACTTTCCCTGGCCGTGAAGGCAAGATCTGGGCGGATCGTCTCCGGGGACCCACAAAGTCTCCTGCCCACGTCCTACTCCCTTGGGAGTATGTAGGCGCTCTCGTTAGCTGCCAGGATCAGTCTGTTGATCCATTAGGATAAGATCTAGGTTAAGTCTGTGTATTTTCAGCCCCATTGGCTGCCGGCTTGAAATAAACCGATTATTATTATTATATATATATATATATATATATATATATATATATATATATATATATATATATATACATATATAAAGAGAGAGAGAGAGAAAGAGATAGACCGAATATTCGCATTCGCATGTGCGCCTATTCGTTATGTTTTCAATATTCGCATGCGTATTCGCATCCGAATTTCCATGCATAGCTATCTATGAATATGCGAATATTTTCACCAAACCAATGGAAAATATAAGAACATATACAATATTAAATTTTAATGTTAACACATGCATATACTATCATATACGAAATAAAGAACTGAAATGAACTACTACAGTACGTCAACAATACTGATATCACCTCAATCACTACTATCAACATCACTACTACTGTCACTGTCATTACTAGTACTATCACCATCAACACTACTACTATCATCTTCATCACTCTTACTGTCACCATTATCACCATCACTATCCCACACACCACCACCATCAGTATTACTACCACCATCATCAATAATACTATCACCTTCATTCACTACTACCACAATCACCACCACTATCACACACTACTACTACAATCACTTCCATATTCACCAACATCATCACACAGGCATACAGACACACACAGCCATTACAATACTACGCCACTCCCACAGGGGGTTACACAATACGGCTATATTGTACTGTACAGATTCTATCAAGTTTCCTTATATTATGATTCAGACTGTAGATGTACGGTATAGGGATGCTATTACAATAAGCCCAACAAAGTAAAAACATTCCATTCACTTATCAATTACATTAGCTTATCCAAGATTGGGGGCGGGGGATATGTGCTTGTATATCTCGAACTACTGTACAGGCTCGTCATCGCTCGCCAAGAATAACATCAATCCATGAATGTGGCAAAACGTCTTATCATCGCCAAGCAAGTAAAAGAAAACGTCTTATAATAGTCAGATTCTTTAGGCTAAGCAGAGGTGTTCCAAAATAGCATAGGCTACCTGCGTTAGATAGACCTAATGCAAGACCATCACAGGCTTAACTTCTTAACCCCTTCTGTACCGGCGACGTCTTATATATATTTACCTTCAGCTAAATTTATATGATTTTATGAAGCTTTGGGAGGATATATGACAGCTAAAGGGATATATGGAGATAGTCTGTAGTTTGTTAATGGGTAAACGTCCTTCCTAAGCTTCTTAACAAAATAGGCTAATAGTTGCCAGATTATAATGAAAAGGACGTCACCGTGCAGTATGGGTTAATATAGAAACCCGACAGAATAATATTATGTACTCATCGAGAAAGAGAAAGGGGCGAGGGAACGCGAAATTGGTCCTGGACCCTGAGAATTAGAACACCTGAATGTTGTTTCTGTTCGGACTCTGTCTCGAGTCGGCCACTCCCACAATGGGGTATGTGCCTGAGGATATACATACATACTGTACATACATACATTGTAATATCATGTCAAAATAATAATAATAGTTAGAATACTACGGATACATTTTAGCACAGTACACAAACATTTGATACGTGGAATATTCAAAGCATCTCCCAAGAAAAACAAATCTGACTTGGGTGTAGGAGGTGTTTCTTGTTGATAATAATTATGTGTTGGGAGAAGTGGCAGTGTGTGTGTTTGTGTGTGGCCTGTCTGGCTGTGTGTGTGTTGGGAAGAGTGGCAGTGTGTGTGTGACCTGTCTGTCTGTCTGTGTGTGAGTGGTCTGTTTTTGTTGTGTGTGTGTGTGTGTGTGTGTGTGGCCTGCCTGTGTGTGTGTGTGTGGCCTGTCTGTGTGTGTTTCTGTGGCCTGCCTGTGTATGTGTGTGTGGCCTGTATGTGTGTTTGTGTGTGTGTGACCTGCCTCTGTGTATGTGTGTTGAGAGGAGTGGCAGTGTGTATTTGGCCTATCTGTGTATAGGTGTTTGTTGGGGGGAGTGGTAGTGTGTGTGTGGCCTCTCTCAGTGTGTGTGTGTCTGTGTAAGAGTGTGTATTGGAAGGAGTGGCCGTTTGTATGCGGCAGTGTGTGTGTATGTGTGTTGGCAGGAGTGATAGTGTGTGTTTGGTCTGTGTGGGTGTGTGTTGAGTGGTGGCAGAATGTGTGGCCTGTCTTGGTCTGTGTGTGAATATATGTATACAGTATATATATATATATAATATTATATATATATATATATATATATATATATATATATATATATATATATATATATATATATATATATATATATATATATATATATATATATATAGATATATATATATATAGTTACAAACGAATTAATTGGAGTGTAACATGAACAGCATATTAATTCAGTCAATCTCTTTCGAACTGAGTGATCCTAAGAGTGATATAGGAGTTGAGATTAGTGACTCACATTGATAAAACAAATCTTACCTTACAAGGCTTACATTGTCCAATTCTATTTTTATATATGAGTATTCAATCTCATAGTTATTGATGAAACTTATTATTATATTTGTATTTATTTATTTACACATTTTCCTAAATCCACGTTTTTCATAATATGTAATTAAATACATATTTTTAATCAGCAAACAATATATTAGAAAAATAAGAGTGAAAATCGTGGGATAAAACCAATAGAAGACAGGACGAAGGTTAAGGGAGAAAACAAACTTGAGGATAGATAAACAGAGAGAGAGAGAGAGAGAGAGGTGTGGGGGGGGAGCCAGGCAATCTGGACAAGAACACATGCACGATGAGAATACCAGTAGGGTGATTCTGGGCACAGTTCTGCGGTGAGGAGAAACTGAGGACAGAGTGGGAGTTCGGGGAAAGGTACATCAACAATTCAAAAGAACACTAAAAACATTCATGATAATGTGTTTGCAATTTAGAGAGGGGGAGATTATTTGTACAATTAAACACCGTGGAACAAATAGTACTAATCACGGGTCGCTAGAAACATACGAGGACTGTCAAAAAACAGTGATAGTAACTTACAGATCACACAGCTTATTACCAAGGTGTTCTGGGAACTATTGATTTCGACTGTTCGGTAGGATATCGAGGGTAGAGAAAAATTATAATATACGAGTAAGAGTTAAGAAATTATAATATACGAGTAAGAGTTAATAAATTATAATATACGAGTAAGAGTTAAGAAATTATAATATACGAGTAAGAGTTAAGAAATTATAATATACGAGTAAGAGTTAAGAAATTATAATATACGAGTAAGAGTTAAGAAATTATAATATACGAGTAAGAGTTAAGAAATTATAATATACGAGTAAGAGTTAAGAAATTATAATATACGAGTAAGAGTTAAGAAATTAAGGATAAGGTGAGACATCTAAGACACATTATGTGGATCGATACAGGGTGTCGCTTCGAAAAACTGGCGAGAGGTCGAAATTTGGTTAAAAGACAAAATAGGGCAAGAGGACGAGGACCTTATGAGGAGTCAAAATAAAGGATAATAGGTAAACCTCACCTTACCACATGAACAGATTCACATACACTCGTACAACATCACAGATTCACATACACTCGTACAACATCACCTATTACACCATAAGGCATGTTGAAGAACGCAAGAAAGCCACAAATATTGTCAATCGCCTGTATTGTTGCAAAACAACCATGAACCGAGGACAAACGCAATGGAAAACTAACTTTTGTGTTTTACCATCATGGCAGCTAAGTGCTTAGTATTAATGCAATCAAAACGTCTTACCCACTTCAAAAAACATTATGACAAAAGGGTAAATTCTATAGCTCACTTGAAAACTATATATAAGGCTATGAGAACATTTAGGCACGTCGATACTCCTTCACAGCAAGGTTCAGGTCTTAATAACTGCACAAAGAGGGTGTAGGCGAGACGAACACATGTCAAGACCACGGAATAAGGAATTGACATGACTATAGAACGAGATGAAAGAGGACAGAACATTACGTTGCATAATATATTTTTAACTAAATTAATATTTCGTTGTTATAACTATTTGTACCCAATACAATTAATGCTGTGACTATTGTAGCCAGATTATTAATAAACTATGAATTTCAGGTATTACTGCTTTATGTACCTGCGTAATAAACCACTGATAAATAATGAATATCATTTGACAAATATTTGTCAAATAAAATTAATTTAGTAAAACCTTTTACTTAATTTTAAAATATATATGGCTATATCATCAATGTTCTACTTGTATCAGATGCGCATGAATGACCAAGATCGAAAGTGGCCTGCAACACCTTGCAAGGCCTTGTATTCCCAGACAAACCTATAATTATTGTCGGCGGCAATTATTATTGTTTGCCGAATTCCAAGTAGGTCAGTATGATACGCTAGTTGTAATTGTAATGAGAGGACTGTAATAATGTTCCGGTAATTTCCATTGCAATTTCAACTATTGTATCATGTTGACTGGCTATAGTCTTTTCGCTGTAAGTAGGCAAGAAATCATGACCTCTATCCTCTGTAACTCAAAAAGGGCTAGAGCAAATTGGCTGTACAATTGCACATATATTCCTTGACTGCATGGCATGGCTCTTACCAAATGGTAGAAATATTTGCTGTATTACTCTGAGTTCCAGAGGTTAGAGTTCGTGATTTTTCGCTTACTTACAGCGAATAGACTATAGGAGTACGGACACATTATACTACTGAAATACCCAGAGACGATGACGGGGTTTGTCTAGTCTTTGCTTTTTTTCTGTCTCTGGGTTGTAGCCATTTGGCCCCATTCAGCCTACTGTTTTAAGACGTTTATCCACATCCAGGTATCGATTTATACCTGGCGAGCGCGATAGCGACCCACCATATTTTGGATAATGAGTTAGACAACTGGCTAAATTTGCAAAGTTTTCGATAGAAAAATGTGTCCGACGAAGCTGAATTTTTCCATAAAGTGCTGGCTCGCTTTCGTTTGCCAGAAAGAAATTGACACCTGGATGAAGATAAATGTCTTAAAACAGTAGGCTGAATTGGGTGGAAAGGATACAACCAAGCCAGAGAAAAAAAAAACAGGTCACCTCCCTTAAAGCTTACCGATAACAACAATGGAAAGAAGGGATTACAATGTCAGTATTACAAACCTATCATATACGTTTATACCGGTAATGATATATCAAATATCTTGACTACTCACCAGAACTGTGCTAGAGAGAAATATTAAATTGAACAACTTAATATTTTTATGACACTTAGGCCTAATATAATGAGTAGTTTTCTTAAATGTAATCCCTTTGATGCTGAACACCCCTGTATATATATAATGTATGTATGTATGTATGTATGTATGTATGTATGTATACACTTAGGCACATACCCCATAGCTGGGGGTGGCCAACTCGAGAGAGAGTCCGAACAGAAACAGAAAGTTCCAGTTTTTAAAGTGTGGGACCACTTTCGAGTTCCCTCGCCCCGTACTCCGTCTCTTCTAGTAGGTGAATTTTAGAAGGGGATGAGGATTCCTAGCTCCCTTCCCCCGTGTATATAATAATAATAATAATGCATTCAAATATTGAAGAACACATATCTTGGACATTACATTTTGCATTTCATAGGAGGAGGATCATACTATGAATATCAACAGAGTTGCCCACAAATGACAAATATTTGTGTTCGTGTTGTCAATATAATTATGTTGGCAAGTCTCATTATTAGTCTATTATTAGAGACATATTTAAAATACTTCATTTTGGTACACTTCATTATAAGACCATTCAGCATATCAACATTTGTTTTTCTTGCTAAAGTTGAGTAATTTTTTGTGTTACGCTACTCAGTATTTAATAGGCCAGTTAAGTATGAGCTGGCTACCGTGGTGGTGTCAAGTCTAGGAAGCTAGGGTGTCGCAGGTCTGTGCTATCATATCACCTCCCAGGATCCCGCGTCGTAGCCGCTGTTACACTCACACGCGTCACAACAAACCATTCATCAACAGCCATTTCCACAGATAAGCTCAGGAACCTACCATCACGGCTCTGGGGCGTCTTAGGCATCTCTCAAGGCGCTGAGATATGCGCCTTAATGTAGAAGTTCGTAGCGGTGGTTTTCGTGCGTGTTTAACGCTAAGGGGTTAGGCTCTCTTTGCGGACGTAATCTTGGTGGTAAATTAATGGTGTGGTCGTAGGGAAGAGCGGTCAGGAGCCACTCTCGCTGTACGCTAAACACAAATAATCAATTAGACGACCAAACTCTGATAAGTTTATCGCAACGCCTCTACCTTTTTATATCGCACGGATCTACCACTCTCCATTACCCGGAATCCCGATTTCTGAGCATTTGCGGTCTTATTCGCGGGGTGTGGAGGGGTGATTCTCAGGCGACGTTCGTGTTAGTTTGTGACCCTCTGGATGTTTCTAGCCGGGTTGTAATGAGTGTTAATGAGTAGTAGTGAAGCCCCCAACACCTCACACTCCCCCAGCCAGTCAGGTTATCCAGTATTTATCAGGCCAGGAGGTAGAGGGACAGAGCGATGTGGAGGACCCTCTTAAAAGTGCCTCTGTGGTTCCACTTTTGCTTGGGTAAATGGTTGTTTTGGTGTGTGTGTGTGTGTTTATGTGTGTGTGAGGGTGCGGGTGTGGGTGTATGCTGGCGCCCAGGTCGTCTTGCGCTTTTATTCACAAGAATGTCTTGTCAATAACCATGTTTTCCATCATAATTTTTGTTTTCAAAGTAAACCCAATACTCTTGTTGTTTTCAACATAAACAGAAATATCGCCTCATGTTATTAAACTTTCTCTAATATATACTGTAATTATTGTATTAACATAATATCATGTATATATATATAGAGAGAGAGAGAGAGAGAGATATGAAGTAATTAGGTTGTATTTATGGCTTCTTATATGCCCACTGCTATACAGTATATCTTAATCGTGAAAATGTGCATATCGAACAGATTAGCATAGTCTTTCATAGCCATTAGAGTTTCACACATTCTTCATATTTCCATGATACTATTAGTATATCACTTTATTATGAAATCGCCGCTTTAAAATAGTTCACACTCGTTCTTATATAAAACAATTTGCATACATATGGACTGAATGGGTTAAAGCTATTTTCCCTTAACTATCGGTAATAATGTCATACTTCCATCAACTATTAGCCTCATTGGTAGCCCACACAGCCTTAATTGTGTCCATCCTTACCATGCAGTACCAGTCACCATCATATCAACTCATATCGTCCATAACTACCTCCATTATTTTCAGCATCACCTTCATGTAATATAATCACCACCACTTTACACAGTCGTCACTATTTTTGTAATCACTCTCCCGTCTTTGACACCATCAGATTCCATTTCGTGAACTTTCTTTGCCATTGTCATTTGATAATCAATTTTAGGCGTCTACAGTTGTCTCAGATACTGGTAATTAAGTGTGTGCAATATAGAGCAAATATACGTAATACAACTGGAACATTTATATGGGTGTAATCATTGTTTTTATTTTTGTATAACAGATTGAATACATTTCCAGGCCTCTTGAATACGTTTTTGATGCATATTACAATTGTGTTCGCTAATGAATGCAAAATCAGTGAGGCTTTCTAAAATGTATTCAAATCATTTATACCCTAAAAAGGTGGACCAGTTTCGTCCCAATTGTGTATTCTATATTGCGCATAATATTTTCGTCAGTGTGGTACTGCTCATTACAACAATCACTTTCTATAAATTCTTATCATCACCGTTGCGCATCGTTTTACTTATGCAGTCACAGTTGCCATTCCCATTCAATGTAACCTTATCGCCAACATATTGCACATTCTCATTTTCAACTATATCTTAATCAGCAGCAGCGTCATTACAATATCATAATTTTCATCATCATTAAAATCATCCCATATAATCATCAACATCATCATCGCCATAACGATTACTATGTTATCAATTAACATTTACCTTACCTTTCATTCACAAGCACCTCCCTACCTTAATGATTTTTTGCTTGTGCCTCACCTGCACAGAGAGTAATCCATCTAACTCTCACAAACGCTTCCTCTCGTGAACACTTAAATAACACAAGCACACTATGCTTCTTTCTAAAAAAAAAAAAAAAAAGAAAAAAAATCTCCATCTGTCTACCCGTCACAATCTTCCACACCACTATCCTTTATTCTTCAACAATGCACAATTCTACCCCTCATCTTCTCTAAATATCCTTGTTGTCTCTTTTTGTTCTAACCTTTCCTGCAAAGACCATATTACCACTCTTGTTAAAGTGGCTTCCCAGAGGTTGAGTGTGCTTAATTGTTGCTGTGAGTTCTTCACCCCTGCACCACTTCTTGCTCTGTACAGGGGCACAGTGTGTTGTTCACATGTGTGGGGAGGCTCCCTCATAGGGCAGAGTCCGAGCATTCCATCTTATCAACTCACCACCTCCTACTAATTCCCTACAATCTCTTTCTACACGCTGCAATGTTGCATCTCTCTCTCTCTCTCTTCTACCGCTATTAAAATCATCAATGTTTTTCCGATTTTGTTTCAGCATATGCCTATACCTCCTCCCTTACAGAGAGTAGGTAGCACCCACCTTTCAACACATTCCCACATTTATTCTGTCCAACTGTGTAACCCAAGAATGAAACGATATTCCCAGTCTTTCTTCCACTCAACAAGTAAACTCTGGAATTCTCTCCCCTAATATATTCCTCCTTCATCCTACAACCTAAACTGCTTCCAGCTTCGTGTGTCCAGGCATTCATCACATTAGATTCTTCATCACTTGTCACTACCAAATCGGTCTTCACATTCATATTCATCACCTTCTTTATTACCATTGAAACCAATCATCACCACGACTAAAACCCCTATTGTTATCCTGCCATCGGACTTAAGGGGGGATGGGCGTATTTATTTGCTCATATACTGTATGTATATTTTTATAAATGTATTAGTTTCCTCCGTATACCTCCATCAAGCTTTAACAATCACCCTCCCAAGACCCTCCTTCAAGACAAATTTGTATATTTTTCGATAGAAAAATGTCCTGGCCGAAGGCCGATTCCTTCTAAAAATACAGGCTCGCTGTCGCTCGCCAGGAAAAAATCGACACCTAAATGACACGAAAAGTCTAAATATTGACAAAGATATGAGGCGAAAGGTCATAAACTCGCCAAACTAATGGGCCGAACGTCTTAAAATGTTCAAACAAATGGGGCTAAACATGAGGAAGAAGGGGGATCAGAAACACGACCTATCTCCCTTTAAACAATTATCATGATTACCTTCGTAACCCACCATTGTCTGCCTTTCCAATATCACTTATTCTGGATTCAAGACAAAACGGTCGTGCAACGAAACGGCCACAATCTGAATGGCCAGTCTACTAACCCATCCCTACTCAATTTAGCATAACTAAGCTCAAAATAATCTAACCAGATCAAGCTTACCTTACCCTAACTTAACATAAACAAATAATCTAACCAGATCAAGCTTACCTTACCCTAACTTAACATAAACAAATTACACCAAACAAAACCTAGCCTAATATAACGTAACCCAACCTAAGATGTTTGTGATAAGAAGTGTGGTTGTTTTCACCTGCTCCTCTTATATCTCCAACTCTACTTATCACCCATCTCATTCACTTTTACCATTATAATAACCTTGACAAGCACTATAATCACCCCCTCTCAATCAACCTTATTGACCATTACCATCACCACCTTCTTCAACATCTCCTTCATGTTCAAGTATCGTTATCATCTCTCCCAACGACCACCACTGCCACCATCACCGTTACCGTCTTGTGTGCCCACCTTTCGTATATAAGAGTAAAATACAAACTGAATAAAAGTAGAAAAGCTCTCCCACATCTTGCCCTCTCATCTCTGACCTAAACGTAATGGTAATGTGTGGGTGGGACACTTGTTACAGGCAGTGGTGCTTGAGAGGGCTCCCTTTTAACATTTATTATACATTATATTCAGTATAATATATACAGTATATATATATTTTGTTTTATTTCTTTAACTTGGCCTATCATTTTACAGCAAAATATGTAGTGTGCTTTGACTGATAATAGTTACCCATAGTTGATGTCTTAAGCATTAATTATATAGGAATGATCTTATTATCTAATGCAAAACAGCTGAACTACGCAGTAAGAAAATTTAAGTCTACTATTATTAATGCTATTATTGCGCTAATAGAATAATATTCATGAAATGGGTTGCTTTCTTTATCACTTCATCACAAATGTTGAAGTTGTCAGTATTGAGATAGACGTACCGTACATATACTGTATGTAAGGTTTCTCGACTAATCAATATATACAACATTCTCTATGACTCTACCATCTAAAATTATTTAAGTAAATTAAATGGTTATAACGAGGATTCTGTTGACGTTCATACTGCATTCTATGCTAACGTCTGAAGTCACTGTTAACCCTTTTAGTATATTATGACGCATGATCCCCTTTGACTCTGGCTGCTATTAGACTTTTATGCAACTTAGAAAGGATCTTTGGGAAGCAGTGGGTTTTTTATATGGGTGTTACCCCTTTATTTGCTAGACGTCCGGGGACGTCTTTTGCATTTGAATCCAGGTATTTACACGATTATATTCGGCTTAGGATACAAATGTCACAGACTATCTCAATTCATCATTTTAGCTACCATATATCCTCCCTAAGCTTCATACAATCGTCTATATGTAGCTGAAATCAAATGTAGAATACGTAGCCGGTACAGAAGGGGTTAAAGTGTGTTATAATATTATAGTGTTAGCAAGAATATGATTAATATGGAGCCAAATTACTGAAAGGGTTAATATAAGTGATACATAGGTTGGATTGTTATAACTATTGGTCTGGCTTCCTGTATGAGAGTGTATGATACTGAATATGTTATATTATTAATTACTTCTTCGGTGCTTGTATTCTGTGAACCACCCTACGTCTTCTTAATTTGCCTATGTTATTGTCATTGTTTTGATAATAGTTGTTTAATTTTATAACTTGCTTTATTATAGTTAATAATTAACTTTAATAAAGCAAATTATGCTTATTTACGTTGATTCACTTTCAATCACCTACGTGTCTTGTTCAGATGTTCATATAAATTTGCATAGTGTTATTGACTTATAAGAAATGTGTTTTAAAAAATCGTGAATTGATTATTTATATTAACTAGTAGACAACAAACTTAACTCGCAAATCAATCATACTGGTGTTCCTTCCGTACATAAAATCACGGGGTGTGTGCAGTTTCATGTGGACAACTGTACTTAATATGTATTAGTGTGCAAGGTTATGCCTTACAATCAGCCTGTGAATATTCTTAAAACACCTTAACGCCATGACAACGTGTGACACAAGCTTTACATGCGATTAAGTTCTCAAATGAATGTTGTACGTCTGTTTCATTGTAACTGTACCGTATGTCTGTTAAGGGGGGTCACCGTCTGTTTCATTGTAACTGTACCGTATCTCTGTTAAGGGGGGTCACCGTCTGTTTCATTGTAACTGTACCGTATGTCTGTTAAGGGGGGTCACCGTCTGTTTCATTGTAACTGTACCGTATGTCTGTTAAGGGGGGTCACCGTCTGTTTCATTGTAACTGTACCGTATGTCTGTTAAGGGGGGTCACCGTCTGTTTCATTGTAACTGTACCGTATGTCTGTTAAGGGGGGTCACCGTCTGTTTCATTGTAACTGTACCGTATGTCTGTTAAGGGGGGTCACCGTCTGTTTCATTGTAACTGTACCGTATGTCTGTTAAGGGGGGTCACCGTCTGTTTCATTGTAACTGTACCGTATGTCTGTTAAGGGGGGTCACCGTCTGTTTCATTGTAACTGTACCGTATGTCTGTTAAGGGGGGTCACCGTCTGTTTCATTGTAACTGTAACCGTATGTCTGTTAAGGGGGGTCACCGTCTGTTTCATTGTAACTGTACCGTATGTCTGTTAAGGGGGGTCACCGTCTGTTTCATTGTAACTGTACCGTATGTCTGTTAAGGGGGGTCACCGTCTGTTTCATTGTAACTGTACCGTATGTCTGTTAAGGGGGGTCACCGTCTGTTTCATTGTAACTGTACCGTATGTCTGTTAAGGGGGGTCACCGTCTGTTTCATTGTAACTGTACCGTATGTCTGTTAAGGGGGGTCACCGTCTGTTTCATTGTAACTGTACCGTATGTCTGTTAAGGGGGGTCACCGTCTGTTTCATTGTAACTGTACCGTATGTCTGTTAAGGGGGGTCACCGTCTGTTTCATTGTAACTGTACCGTATGTCTGTTAAGGGGGGTCACCGTTTGTTTTGTTATTTGTCTCTTCTTTTCTGCCTTTCCCTGGCTTGTATCCATTCGGCCCCATTCAGCCAACTGTCTTAAGACGTTTATCCCCATCCAGGTGTTGATATCTTCCTGGCGAGCGATAGCGAGCCACCTTTGCATGGAGAAATCCGGCTTCGCCGGAGAAATTGTTCTATCAAAAAATGTACAAATTTAGCTTGCTGTCAAAACAAAAATAATTCTACAGGCAATGGTTTTATTGGCAGCAACAAGTTCTTACTAAAACCAGCAGACAAAGCAAAGGATAATGTAATTTTTCACATCAGTGTCTTATATGGGGATTGTATTTTTCACAGAAGCCATGTTGCGTAAAGTCTGGGCCAAAATTCTTGAGGCACTTGGATAGAACATCTTAGTGAAATTTAATAATCAGGCTAGATGCTATTCCGTTAGAAACTAGACTTGTTACCAAATCTGGGGACATAATTAGAGCAGAAATAATACAGTTGTCTCAATACAATTTAACTCGACTTCAAATTGTGCTGTATATGGACTGGCTTCCAGTTTTAATGAAACTATTTATGTAATATTATTAACACTAATCGTGTGTCGTCAACAACGCACCTACACTGTTCAAGGTCACACAACGTGCGACACATGGTTTGTCGTCAAGGCTGACTTACATCATTTTCAGTAAGTCTGATCTGACAACATTTGAATGAAACAAATTCAGTTATGTTGCGACATGGGCTACTCTACCTACAGTATAGTTGGTGGAATATGGGCTACTCTACCTACAGTATAGTTGGTGGAACATGGGATAGTTACTCTACCTACAGTATAGTTGGTGGAACATGGGATAGTTACTCTACCTACAGTATAGTTGGTGGAACATGGGATAGTTACTCTACCTACAGTATAGTTGGTGGAACATGGGATAGTTACTCTACCTACAGTATAGTTGGTGGAACATGGGATAGTTACTCTACCTACAGTATAGTTGGTGGAATATGGGCTACTCTACCTACAGTATAGTTGGTGGAACATGGGATAGTTACTCTACCTACAGTATAGTTGGTGGAATATGGGCTACTCTACCTACAGTATAGTTGGTGGAACATGGTATACTCTACCTATAGTATAGTTGGTGGAATATGGGATACTCTACCTACAGTATAGTTGGTGGAACATGGTATACTCTACCTATAGTATAGTTGGTGGAATATGGGATACTCTACCTACAGTATAGTTGGTGGAACATGGGATACTCTACCTACAGTATGGTTGGTGGAACATGGGATACTCTACCTACAGTATGGTTGGTGGAACATGGGATATTCTACCTACAGTATGGTTGGTGGAACATGGGATACTCTACCTACAGTATGGTTGGTGGAACATGGGATATTCTACCTACAGTATGGTTGGTGGAACATGGGCTACTCTACCTACAGTATGGTTGGTGGAACATGGGATACTCTACCTACAGTATGGTTGGTGGAACATGATATACTCTTCCTACTGTATAGATGGTGGAGCATGGGATACTCTACCTACAGTATGGTTGGTGGAACATGGGATACTCCACCTACAGTATGGTTGGTGGAACATGAGATACTCTACCTACAGTATAGTTGGTGGAACATGGGATACTCTACCTACAGTATGGTTGGTGGAATATGGGATACTCCACCTACAGTTTGGTTGGTGGAACATGGGATACTCTACCTACAGTATGGTTGGTGGAACATGGGATAGTTACTCTACCTACAGTATGGTTGGTGGAACATGGGACACTCTACCTACAGTATGGTTGGTGGAACATGGGATACTCTACCTACAGTATGGTTGGTGGAACATGGGATACTTTACCTACAGGATGGTTGGTGGAACATGGGATACTCTACCTACAGTATGGTTGGTGGAACATGGGATAGTTACTCTACCTACAGTATGGTTGGTGGAACATGGGATACTCTACTTACAGTATGGTTGGTGGAACATGGGATAGTTACTCTACCTACAGTATGGTTGGTGGAACATGGGATAGTTACTCTACCTACAGTATGGTTGGTGGAACATGGGATAGTTACTCTACCTACAGTATGGTTGGTGGAACATGGGATAGTTACTCTACCTACAGTATGGTTGGTGGAACATGGGATAGTTACTCTACCTACAGTATGGTTGGTGGAACATGGGATACTCTACTTACAGTATGGTTGGTGGAACATGGGATAGTTACTCTACCTACAGTATGGTTGGTGGAACATGGGATAGTTACTCTACCTATAGGGGAGGTGTGGTGGAGTGGTCTTGCCACTGGCCTGGTAATCCAAAGGTCCCGGGTTCAAATCCCGATGTATCAATGGGAAGATATTATTGGGATGGAATTTGTGCTGTACCTAGTATCAGTGCATTACCACAAAGCCCACCGAAACGTCAATAAAATACCCTCATTGTTCCCTGATTAAATAGCACTGTATGAATATTCCCATATTTAAAAAATATGCTATAGGGGTGCAATGCCTGGTGAGTTATCTGCTCAACAGGTGGCGTTGTGTGTGTGTAAGTGTGAGAGTCCGAGTGTAGTGGGTGAGACAGTGAAGCACGGGAACGAGATGGCTTCAGAGATGGGGTCGTTTCGGGTCATGAGTGAGCACCGTGCCTCATGTGAAGGCAAGATGGCAGGTGCTCGTTGTGCTCTACGTGCTTCACATGTCTCACTCCCTAGACTGGAACAAGACCTCACGGGCTTCACTGTTCATTGTAAAGCGGTGAATGTTAAGGCTCTCAGCCTATGCCCGAGAGGAAGTAAGTTGGAATATAGAAAAAAAAAAAAAAAAAAAAAACCTACAGTATGGTTGGTGGAACATGGGATAGTTACTCTACCTACAGTATGGTTGGTGGAACATGGGATAGTTACTCTACCTACAGTATGGTTGGTGGAACATGGGATAGTTACTCTACCTACAGTATGGTTGGTGGAACATGGGATAGTTACTCTACCTACAGTATAGTTGGTGGAACATGGGATAGTTACTCTACCTACAGTAGTTGGTGGAACATGGGATAGTTACTCTACCTACAGTATGGTTGGTGGAACATGGGATAGTTACTCTACCTACAGTATGGTTGGTGGAACATGGGATAGTTACTCTACCTACAGTATGGTTGGTGGAACATGGGATAGTTACTCTACCTACAGTATAGTTGGTGGAACATGGGATAGTTACTCTACCTACAGTATGGTTGGTGGAACATGGGATAGTTACTCTACCTACAGTATGGTTGGTGGAACATGGGATAGTTACTCTACCTACAGTATGGTTGGTGGAACATGGGATAGTTACTCTACCTACAGTATGGTCGGTGGGACATGCACATAATGGTCTCCAAATATCACCAGAATAAAACTGCCTCCTAAAAGTTGTCGGAAAAAGCGCGTTTGTGCATCGCTATTAATACTATTTGATCCTTCCTTTTGCAAACGATTATGATAGTTTGTTATTAATAACATTGGATTGCTCGATCAATCATTTTTGAGCAATGCATTTTGGTTTGCCTCATAGGCTAACAAAAACACCTTCCCAGACTTCCTGCAAACTAAAAAAAAAAACACACACAAAAATGCCCACCCAGACCCCTTCAAGCTAAATTTGTACATTTTTCGACAGAAACATGTTCGGGCCGAAGGCTTCCTTTCGCTCACCCAGAAAGAAAACAACACCTCAATGGAGTAAACTGCCTTATTATCGCCAAACTAATAGGGTGAAACGTATTGAAATCTCTAAGGTAATGGAGCAAATCAGAAAATGTCCAAAAAGCCGCCCACCTTCTCGGATCATATAGGGTTCAGGTACAGTTTCCAAGACATAACACTGAGACAAGGGCTTCGAATGATTTACAGAATATGTTGTTTTGACATGCATTACTATAGTTTGAAGGTGAATATGTGAAACTATCCTTGTGAGTTACTGATGTATGGCGTGAATAATATATTACATTAAGGGGTGATGGGCCTTGTGAGTTACTGATGTATGGCGTGAATAATATATTACATTAAGGGGAGATGGGCCTTTTTTTGGTCTATTAATTCATTTATTCCTTTATTTTTTAGTTTTCTCGCTAGACCTCCATCAAGCTTAGAAAAACACCCCCTAGACGTCTCTTCAAGATAAATTGTATATTTTTCGGTAGAAAAATATCCCGGCCGAAGGCCGCTTCCTCTTAAAATATCGGGCTCGTTATCGCTCGCCAGAAAAAAAATCGACACCTAAATGGCACGAAAGGTTTAACATTTACAACGAAATTGGGCGAAAGGTGTTAAAATCGCCAAACTAATTGGCCGAACGTCTTATAATCCCAAAACAAATGGGGCTTAACACGAAGGAGAAAGGGGACCAGAAAACCGACCCATATCCCCTTAATAATAACATGTATTTAGTTGATAACGTGGATAAATGTACCCTGCTTTTGGTTTCAGGTTCATGTCTTGGCAACTGTACTATAAATGGTGACAAACTCCCCTTATAAATATCTAGTTTAAGGGCGCATGGGCCAATTTTATGGTCCCCTTTCTTCCTCCTGCTTGGTCCTATTAGTGTTCACATTTTAAGACGTTCGGCCCATTAGTTTGGCGATTTTAAGACCTTTCACCCCTTATCTGTGTCAATATTTAGACTTCTCGTGTCATCTAGGTGTTAATTTTTTCCTGGCGAGCGATATAAAGCCTGTAATTTAGGAGGAACCGGCCTTAGGACGAGACATTTTTCTACCGAAAAATTTATAAACATATCTTGAAGGGGGTCTTGGGGTTGCTATTTTAAGTTTGATGGAGGTCTAGAGAGGAAACTAATAAAATAATATATAAATTAAAAAAATCGATCAAAAAATGAACCATATATAAGGTGGGAGTAGTGAGGACTTGGGAAGGAATAATTGTTGAGCATGAAGCGAGAAATAATAAGGATACAAGCCTGCCAGGAGAAGGTTTGTGTGATGGATGAGGAAATGAACACAAGGCTCGGCACAACTCACCGTGTTCATCCTCCACCGTCACTGCATTATTCCTAGCTATCTAAAGGCGGTGGCACACGAGCGATGTTTCCGTCAATTTTTACGGGCACTTGTACTCTGGCAGCTTCAAATTGATATTATGTTCCGTAATAATTAAACTATCTAACATAATTCACCTTTGATCCAGTTTCTGATTCCAATTCGAAAGAGCCTAATAAGAGTACGAGAACAAAAATCTTGCTCATTGAAATTTTCCAGAAAATGCGCTCGTGTGACACTGGCTTTAGTCTGGTGATCTTAAAGTAACTGTATGAAGGGATTTAGGCAAGGGATAGGACAGGTGTGTGATGGATGGGAGCGTAATATGAGAGGCAAGTAAACAGGTACAAGTCTTAGTTAGCTTAGAATCTCACTTCATGCTGGTGAATCAGACACCTGCTTGAAAAAATAGCCCGTGAGCATCACGCATGTAATATAGAAGTAAAACATGCAATACGAGTGTGTGTGTGTGTGTTTTATATATTTATTTATTTGTATATATTTCTCATGAGGGAGAGAGGATGTATTTTATTCCTTAACCCATTCAGAACCGGTGACATCCTTTTCATTATACTCTGGTAACTGTTACGCGACTCTATTCAGCTTAGGAAGAATGTCTACCCGATAAAATATTGCAGTCTATTTGAATTTATCATTCTATTTACCATATATCCTTCCTAAGCTTCATGAAATCGTCTAAATCCAGCTGAAATAAAAACAAGAAGACGTCGCCGGTACTGTAAGGGTTAAGCAATTTGCATATCTTATTAGTTCCTAAAGTCAGCCTATGTATAATGTATGTGCAGTTGAGAGCAAAGGTTATAGTAGTGGTTTAAGTCAGCCTATGTATAATGTATGTGCAGTTGAGAGCAAAGGTTATAGTAGTGGTTTAAGTCAGCCTATGTATAATGTATGTGCAGTTGAGAGCAAAGGTTATAGTAGTGGTTTAAGTCAGCCTATGTATAATGTATGTGCAGTTGAGAGCAAAGGTTATAGTAGTGGTTTAAGTCAGCCTATGTATAATGTATGTGCAGTTGTTGATGTTGTTGTTGTTCCCTAAGCTGCCTGGCCGAACAGCCCCGAGTCCCTGAGGAAGGCCATGGCCACGATCGGGCTTTCCCACAGAGCTCTCATTGAGTGTAGGTTGTGTTGTTGGCGTAAGTGGTTGTGTAAAATGCAGTCTTCTATGATGTGTTTAATGGTATGGGGTGCTGTGTTACATCCCGGGCAGGCGTCGATAACGGAGTCATCCAGTCTCTTCTGATAGCTCAGGAGAGCTGGATGGTGTCCGCATCTCAGCCTGGCCAGGTGGACTCTGTCCTCGCGAGGGAGGGAGGATTCGGAAGGATGGATTTCGGGAGGTCGTGCATGCAGCTGCGTGTTGTCTGTGAGTGAGTGGATGGATTGGCGAGAGATATGAGTATGGATGTGCTTCTGGAAGTTGGTTCGGGGTGGGCAGGGAGGGAGAGAGGACAATAATTGTGTGTGATACCGTGTGCTGGGTGTTGTTTTGATATTTCTTGGTGTCTGTGGGTGTGTTGCCATGTAGTTTAGTGGGTGGTCTTGGTTCGTGGAGGCTGCTGCCAGGAATTGAGTGCCTCTCATGTCCAGATGGTCTTTGACTTTGAGGATTTTGGTTTCTTGATGTAGATGATCTGTGGGTGCAGTAGCTGTGCAGCCTGTAATGATCTTCAGGGCTTTGTTTTGAATAGTCTGTAAGGTCTTATGATGTGTTTCAGCTAGGTTAGAAGCCCAGGCTGGGCTTGCGTATTCCATTACTGATCTTATGTATTGTTTATATACTGTGGTGGTAGTTTCTTTGTTGTGTCCAAATGTTGTGTGAGCAAGTGACCTGAGGGCGTTAAGTCTGGGTGTCAGTTTCTTTTTAATGTTTGTGGTGTGCTGTTTGAATGTCATATGAGTATCATATGTTACTCCTAGGATTTTGGTGTGTGTGTATGTGTTAGGGGTGTGTTGTTTATGGTGAGTTGAGGGATGTATTCGTGTTCACCTGTCCAACTTGTGAGCAGGGTTGCGGTGGATTTGGCTGGGGCTAGATTAAGTCTGTTTGTAGTGCACCAGCCATGTAGTGTGTTGAGATAGGGTTGAAGGAGATCTGTTGCTCTTCTTGGGTCATGGTGTGTGCATGTGAGTGTTATGTCATCTGCATAGGAGGCTAAGTTTATTTGGGGAGTATTGGGTGTAGTTATATCGTGCATGTACAGATTGAAGAGTGCGGGCGATAGGACGGATCCTTGTGGGACTCCGTTTGGAAAGTTTCTGATTTTAGATGACTGACCGGCAAAAGATACGTGTGCACATCTGCCTGCTAGGAAGTTGGCCAGCCACCTTTTTGTGTTGTTGTGCATGTTGTGTATGTGCAGTTGAGAGCAAAGGTTATAGTAGTGGTTTAAGTCAGCCTATGTATAATGTATGTGCAGTTGAGAGCAAAGGTTATAGTAGTGGTTTAAGTCAGCCTATGTATAATGCATGTGCAGTTGAGAGCAAAGGTTATAGTAGTGGTTTAAGTCAGCCTATGTATAATGTATGTGCAGTTGAGAGCAAAGGTTATAGTAGTGGTTCAAGAATTAAACTATTAAAACCAAATTACTCCAACACAAATGTTAATGCAAAGCCAAATACCATGATTGCACGAAAATACATATGTATTTTTAGAGTTGGTAATGACTTGATAGCCTACCTAAACGAAGTATCACACGAGAGCTTCTACCGTCAGTTGTCCATGGCCAACATGTTTCCAGCAGCATTTTTGGGATATCTTGTAATGGTATGGGAAACCAGACTGGAGATGGATTAGCTTAGGCGACAACATTTTAGACAAGTCAAACTCAAAAGCTGCCTGACCAGAGTTGTCTATAAATGCTGAGCGGAAAGGTGTTCTTGTAATATCCATTTAAAGATTGACGTAGCATCAAGCTGAATGTAAATCCTCACTGTCATTGTGAGTTTTTTCGGGAATTTTGACGCCTTCTAAAACAAGTGAAATAAATCTTATTGAGCAATTCAGACACGTTGGTACAATATTTCCCTTAATTCATTGTTTATTTTTTACAAGCTATCGTAAAGTGCAACTGTCGTACCTCTATAATGAACAATATTAAGTTGCCAATATGTGTTGTTTGATTGTTTAGTCTTGTATTCCCGGCACTGTGATTTTTGCCACGGGTACTGTAGAGTAACAGCTAATTGCATGCCTGGTAATCCACGCATTGAGTGAGGATAAACATCCCTGACTTTGGAACCAGCCACTTTTATTTTAATACTGAAGATCTACGTAAGTAGAGAAATGCATTTATTCATATTTTAACTGACAATAAACGTCTGTGAAACATTTTAAATTTAGCATTAAATTAAACGCTATTATATTTTAATCCTGCAGTTCGAGCCATCTAACAAGATACTCGGACTTCCTTTTTATCCTTCTTCTTTCACTGGCATTTAACGTCTGTGTTATTTTTAAAGCTAACCTTAAACGAGTTATATTTTAAACTTATATCAACATATGTATTTTAAACCGTACAATTCGACCCATCTAAAAGGATACTCTGATGTACTTTTTATCCCCCTATTTTAGATACTCCTACAATATTGTCTAGCATTTTCTGAAACTTAATAATAATTGACCGCATGTATATATCTTTAATATTTGTACAGTGAACCTAACATTTTCTACACTTCTTTTGGTGTGGAAATATGTTTACTTATACTCGTACCACAAGAATCTCTTTTTATCATATTTTTTTTATATATATATATATATATATACATATATATGTACATATATATATATATATATATATATATATATATATATATATATAATATATATAATATATATATATATATATATATACTGTATATATATATATATATATATATATATATATATATATATATAATATATATATATATATATATGCTGTATGAATAATTATACAGTATATTGAACATTTGAAACCTGGAATTACACTTAACTAATACTTTGGGTTACAACAGGCTTTAACGAAGGTGAACTCGATTGTTTGCTATCAATAATAACATATTTTATAATAACACATTTGTGCACTGAAGTAGAATCCCAAGTATTTATCAATCTCATTATCTGATGAAATCGTTTTGAATATCAATTAACCCTTTAATTAAGAACTTCCTTTTCGAAGCTGAAAAAAAATGTATAAATTATCAATACTTAAAAATTACAAATATATAATGTTTACAAAATATTATGTCTTAGTTATTTGTACAGGTATATGTTAACCTCTGAAACTGCTACCAGAATTAACACTCGGAAATGACATGAAGAAGCATTGGCTGGATTTTATCGTGGACATTGAATCCTAGTCTATGGTATGCTGCAATTACCGGTAAGATAATTGTTCCATTAAGTTAATTTCCTTCATGTCTACGTTTTATGTCTGCTATTAGTTTCATAGTATTTGATTCCTGTAGTACAGTGCACTTAAGCTAAGAAGTTATTGGGAATCGAATTATATATCGAATATAGTATTTTCTGGCTTATTTATATAAAATACATTTATGGCAGCTTCAGATTAGAGCATGTAAGATCTATCACTTCCTTGATTAATTTAACTTCCGTCAAGTTTCCCATACCAACGAAAACTAACCCCAAAATGACTCCACACATCTGTACATATAAGAATTTAAAGCAAAGAGCACTCGTTTGATTTCACCTATGTCCATCAAAATGATGTGACAACTTTCAGCAGAACACCGTACTGCTATAAAATGAAGTCATAAACTTGTAGGTTGGACTCCGATGTTAAAAAGAGTTTATGTCATCATATTAGTTCGGTCTGATATAAACTATAGTCAGTTCATTCTAGGTTGGGCAGAAATCGTTACCTCTAACCTCTGTAACTCAAGAAGGGCTAGAGCAAACGAGCTGTCAATTTATACACTTATTCCCTAGCCAAGTCTTCCTATTTGGTAGAAATATTAGCTCGATTACTCTAGTCCTTTTGAGTTATGAGAGGTTAGGGGTTACAATTTCTGCCCAACCTAGAATAAACGGACTATAAGAGATTTCAATTCATCAGTCTGAGGTGATCTTAATTAATATAATATGATAGCTGGGTTTGTGCGTGGTTCTATCCTGGGTGAAGGTATATACATTTAGTTTTGTAACCCACCTGTATTTGTGAGATATACTCGCGCGCTCTCTCTCTCTCTCCAAATAAATAAATATATATATATATATATATATATATATATATATATATATATATATATATATATATATATATATATATATATATATATATATATATATATATATATATATATATATATACTGTATATAGTATATACAGTATATATACATATATATATATATATATATTTTTTTTTGTATACTCTCAACCGGGCTTGAACCACCGCCAGTGAGGACGATTGTCCATGCTTTAACCAACTCTACCATTGTGTGATAAAGGATACTTAACCTTTTCCTATTTATATTAAGGAGAGGGTATATCCTACTTGGAGCATGTATATCAAATCATACAAAAATCGTAGGATCCATATTCCAGGATACCATACAGCGACTTTTACAAGTACCCCCACGCAACTCAGGTCGAAATTGATTTAATATAACTCCAACCCAACCAAGCACGCGAGTCATTAGTATTACTTATATCTCACAAATACACATGAGCTACTAAATGTTTCTTTACTCTTCAAGTAGGATTTCCTTTCTAAATGTATATGCGAAAAGGTTAAACATCCTTTATCACGCCGTCTTGTTATATATAGTGTGTTTTCCTTATTTCTTTCTATATCTTTATTTAATTATCTTAAACTATGTCAAATACAAACGGTGAGCAAAAATATTCTAGAGTTCCTGATATTGAAAAATCTACTAAGTTGAATATTTTTGCTGGTACAACCTAAAAGCATATAATATACAGTATAGTATATTGAACAAAATAAAAACATATATATAAGTAAAAGCCAAACGTATGAAAACCATAAGTAAGAATAATATATATTAAATACAGAAACAATATATTCTTTTAAAATAATAGCACATTATGAAGAAAAACTGCATTTCCGCACCTACAGTAATCTGGGCTCAAGCTCGCCCCCTTTGCGTCTCACTCAATTTGCTATGCAAATGTCCCTCATTCGGGTATGGTAAATTATAGGGCATTAGCGGCGATGTTTGGCATTAGGCCTCACACCTCCACTCTAATCCGGCCCTGCGATCCATCATGTCATGTTTTGTTAACGCTTTCAACCCCTAATACCTTATTATTGAAAAGCTTACCTAACCCTAGACGATTATATTTGTAAATTTACATGTTTTAATAGACCAGAGAGAACAGGACATGGAAAGCAATGTTCATTTAAAAAACATACAGATAGTTTCGTCGTCAAGGTCATAACACACACACACACATTTGTTATTATTACTTTTATTTTGTATATATTAATCTATTTAATAATGTGTACTTAACTGTTTTGTGATCATATACAGTAGTGTAATCTGAATACTTGAAACAAAAACTTAAACATTGTCGAAAATTATAATAAAAGGGTATTACTTATATCTTAAATTATAATAAAAGGGTATTACTTATATCTTAAATTATAATAAAAGGGTATTACTTATATCTTAAATTATAATAAAAGGGTATTACTTATATCTTAAATTATAATAAAAGGGTATTACTTATATCTTAAATTATAATAAAAGGGTATTACTTATATCTTAAATTATAATAAAAGGGTATTACTTATATCTTAAATTTGTACATTAAGAGGTTTAAGTGTGAACATTACATAAACTATCCGGTAACTTTGCATGCATAAATAGGGAGTATTTTTATGTTTAGTTTTAAAGACACTCTTTTTTTCTATGGCGTGAATTGAATGTATTTAAAAGTATCTTCATGCTGCAGTTATGAAGGTGTGTCTTTGTCTGCGTAAAAGTGCGTGCTTATGAATATCCGTGCGAGTGCTTACGTGAGATTAAAACATGAAACTTGTTGCTGAGGAATATCATTATTAGTCTAGAGTCACGCACTCATCTATATTCACCATCGTGCTGCCGGGAAGTTGGAAACACGGAGAAAAATGACTAGGACCGGACGTCGGAGAGTTTAGTTGTATGCAAATGATTAGACTAAGCATTTACTTCATGATTACTTCAATTTACTTTGCAATCTATCCTAATCCAAACTAAGCTAAATAATGCTAGAAAAGCTAATTAATTCACATGTCCCATTCATGGGCGTACCATTGTTGTGTCTCTCGGAAGAAAAAAAAAACTATTTTAAAATACATTATAGGATACATAATGCAGAGGGGTGTTGCCAGCCGGGCTGCCCGAAATAGAAAGGAATATTATCAACTACCTGGAAAGTCGAGATAATTAGGATTATTAAATATATCCTACTCAATGTGAATTAATATATTAAATATTTCATAATGATGCAATTAATAATGTCTGCATTAATCATATGCACATTAATAACCAACCACTTTGTTCAGTAACATAGGGAATTCCCTCTGCAAATTAAAACACATAACAAGCATGTGAGTGTTTAGTTTCAAATATTATGACGTATCGCTACATGTGTAAATCATATTTAACGTGCCACCATTATACTATAATCCACAAAGACAATGCCCCCCCCCCCCCCACACACACACAGCAAAATAGAAAACAAGAAAAAACACCTGGGCAACCTACCACAGTAAATGTCCAATTAAGGATAAATTGTCGCATTATATTATAGTAG
Organism: Paralithodes platypus; assembly: GCA_032716605.1. Classification (NCBI taxonomy): domain Eukaryota; kingdom Metazoa; phylum Arthropoda; class Malacostraca; order Decapoda; family Lithodidae; genus Paralithodes; species Paralithodes platypus. The sequence continues at coordinate 22,093,691 of CM064566.1, forward strand.
ATAAGGCATTGTAAGGTGAAATTTTGATAAATGTGCGATGCATAACTCATATATATTTATCATTACTACAAAGTACAGTATGCTTACAATAACAGGATTTTGTGTCAGGTGTATTATGTCCTCGTGAGATTATTCTGACTGATAATTCATAGCTGTTGCAGTACAGTAGTACTAACTAACTTAGTGTAGATCCACTAGGCAAGCTTTACTCCAACTAACTCATTTGATGTATTCTGCTTAGCAAAACCCATCAGTACCTAAAGGTTTGATACAAATCATTTATCAAAGCTTTCGAGGAGAAGTTTGTATGAGTCTAGCTTAGCTACGATTTAATTTTCTTTATATGGGGCCTTTCGGAATCAAATAGATGAATCAGAGTGACAGTGATCACAATTAAGAGTTGCTAAGTAAAACAGGAAAGATTAATTGAAGTTTTAGTTTACTTGTCATTAACAGCTAAAAGTCATCACTCGCATTAATAATGTGTGTGTGTGTGTATGTGTGTGTTTTTTTATATATATATATATATATTTTTTTTTTTTTTTTTTTTTTTAGTATTTGCTGCATGCCTTACCCCTTGTCTAGTTTTCATAGCTTGTCAGTCTCACTCGCATACATATTGTCAGGCGGGGAGTCTCCACATGTATGGGACTTCTCCCTTCCTGAGAGTGATGAATAAATATTCACCAAACTAAGATCAATGTAATATCATTAATTTTAAAGAAAGAGTTTGGTTCTCCTGCAGGTAGTTCTACTTAAAGTTACAGAATATCCATTTGGATTAACTAAGATGCAGTTCAGGTTCCCTTGGAGTTCGAGTTCTTGGAGTGCCACATCTATTTGTTGATTTCATTAATTGAGTTTAGAAGTAAAGTTGGTTGGTGAACAATATAATAAATACAGATCAATGCACTGTTGTAACCATGACATACGGTACTTCTATGTTCATATTGTAGTACTAGTAAAGGAATCAAATGTGCTGTACTTATAACTGTCTTGATGGTGTAATGGTGAGTGTTTAAGATCTGTATGTGGTAACCCAGGTTCGAATCCCGATAGGATCACATCCTTTTATTAATTTAATTCGGTGGTGTTTGGTGTTGGAGTGAGACTAATATATTTGAATACTCTGATATATAATATGCCACTCAAAAGTATAAATATAAGGTCTCATTTTGTACATCAGAAACCATCAAAATCCATATGACTGGAACATTTCGGTAAAAATATGAAATGCTAATGGGATTTTCCTTCTAGGCAACTCGCTAGGTTTGTGTTCGTGTTGAAGAGTCTGTATCACCATACTCATAAGATTGGAACCCGGTAGTAGAATCAACGATGATAATAGAAGCCGACTTCCTTTTACAAGACTAGTAAATAGCAGGAAGTCATTCAAAAGTAAATTTATACATGTCTTGGAATTGAGATAGCTTAAAACTTAACGAAAAATACCAGCCATACATCAAATTAAGTATTTATGTTTTATGGACCTCACATAAAGTGACACAATTATTAAATACGATAAGTATGTTTAGGTCGTCTGACTTATATAGCACCCCTACCCCCTCCAAGTTTTCGAAGACGTGTAAGCTAGTGACATCATATTTGGCACAATTCTTCGATAAATCAATAGACACTGGAGAAGTACTGTTTCTGAAGACTAGACGCTGAAAATAATTTACCTTAATCATTAGGTGTCGGAGTCATGGGGTCCTTGAAATAACTCGTCAATTAGATTGATGTACATCATAAAGGTTACTATTGTATTATATAATAAAGTAGAAGTGCCGTTATGCCCAAAGTCAAAACGGCATACCTAACTCTGCGATGGGTTACCTTTTTGCACTAGTACTAACACCATCAATACTATTTTCACCATCATCACTACTACTATCACTATCATCACTACTACTATCACCATCACTACTACTATCACCATAACCACTACTGTCACCATCATCACTTCTACTGTCACCATCATCACTTATACTGTATTGTTGCCATCATTACTACTACTGTCACCATCATCGCTTCTATTGTCACCATCATCACAACTACTAACACCATCATCACTAATACTATCACCATCATCACTATTACTATATAGCATCATCATCATTACTACCCCTAGTACACAATCCCTGGGAGATTTCCACCCGACGCTCCTGGGCGTCACGTGTGATATCCGTGAGGAATGTACGGTCTAGGAGCGAGGGGAGATCAATACCCTTAGTCCTCTTTGTGCTGTGGTCGATGGTGTGTGTGCTGCGCGGTTCTCTTCCCTGGTTTTTTCCATAGACTCGAATTTGGGAGCTCTCCACCCGACGTTTGTGATACATAGTGCATTTTGGTGCGGGTGGAATACACCCGACATTTGTTTTAGTGTATTTTTTCTGAATTAATATTTACGTGTTTCTCCTTTGCAGGTCCTGATTATTGCTATTTCAGGGACACTAAAGTGAACTAAAAGTGCTTTCTCTTCATTTACCGGGGTAAAAACTTGTGAAAAAAAAAACAGTTATTGTACAAATTCCATTTTTTTCACTAAAAAAAAAAAAAAAATTGTATTAGTATTATTATTAGTATTAGTATTGTATTAGTTATGTTTAGGTATAATTTTCTCTTCATTTACCAGGGTATAAACTTGTAAAGAAAACAATTATTGCACAAATTCCATTTTTTTTCACTAAAAAAACAAACCTTTTTTTGTGTATCTCCAATACAATTCATAGTGGTACCAGAGGGTTGTGGCTCCACCAGCTGAGGCTCTCACGGCATGGGAGTGTCCTAACCACTGCTCAAGTCTTCCGCGCCAGTATTTTAGCGTCCATAGATTTTAAGGTTTAGGCATATAGCGATTTTAATTTGTTTTTGTAATTTTTCTAAGTCACCCTTACAGTATTCATTTTTAGGATAAGTAACTTCTTATTTAGGTCAAATGAAAGCAGAAGAGTTATGTTGTCCATGTAAGTTTACAGATTTAATACATTTTGATTGTAATTTTTTTTTTTTTTTTTAATTAAAAAAATTGGGTATTTTTCACCCTAGGTTTGTGATACTGTGACTAGGACATAGGGTTTGTGTTCTAGGGCTACTTTCATCATCATCACTACCATCATTACCATGATCACTACATCACTATTGCCAACATCATTACTACTACCACAGGCCTAATCACCACCAATATATTTTGTTTCTGTCTCCACCACTAAACTCACACTATCGTCATCACAACAGATCATCACCACCATGACAAATACTACCACAATCACCAACACCATCACCACTAGTACTATAATCACCATTATCATCACTACTGCCACAGAAGAATAGACACAAACATTCATACACAGTGATACAATACTATGCCAACCCTACGACAGTGAGAAGGTTGGGGTGGGGGGGTGGGGGGGTTAGATTTTTTGTTTTTTTTACCTAGGACCATGAGGATTGAGCGAATAAAAAAAAAAATATATGACTGCCGCACTGTCCCACAGAATGTACGGGTGAATTTAGGGGAAAATCCGTCGATCACCATCATCACTCCTGTGATATGAGTGCCCCTACTCGGCACACACACACAAAAGTACACAGACAGACGGACACACACACAACGCAATAATTATGCACCCCTACGGGGGGTTACGTAATAAACATATTTGTATATACAGAATATTAAATTTAATTGTGATGAGATGTTACTTTTCCCATTTCCTCTATGGTTGTAACGCTTAATAATGAACAACTTTATGTTTGGCGTATATTAATAGACTGTCTGTATCTGGAAAAAAAAAAAAAAAAAACTAATTGTATTGAAGGTATAGGGAAATAGGATCGGACATATTTAGGGGTTTTGACAGGAGGGGTGTTTGATTGGATTCTTAATAGAAGGTAAAAATTATAAATATAAATACAGTGGTAGAATAAAAGTATCTGGGATCAACCAGAATACTTAGATAACTACAGAATAATTACGTTACGTGATCATTATAGATGATATCACGCACTATCAAATTAGGCTATATTATTAGGTCGATATATCGAACAATAAAAAACTTACACATTTACAAACACCATCATGTTCTGTACATATTTAACTACTTAATGCAAGTGTAGTCAACTGTGGAAGGTTTCGGAAAACAATCGAAAACCCGCCCAAATAATACAGGGAATATACAGTACTATTACTGTGCGTAATTGATCAAAAACTCATAATTAATCATATATGTTTATTTTTACTATAATTAAAACAATATATAAGCTGCTTCTACTATATATTTACATTTAATGAGGTAATATAGAAGGCTATGTATGCAATGTTTGTGAAGATATTGTTTGCCATAATATATCCATTACATAGTTTACGCAGAAAGACAGCTTTGCCAATGTCTGGTAGGTGGGTAACCCAATTATGCGCAAACCCTGTGCTTATCAATAACTTAAAAATACCTAGTCGTTTTGTTTTTTAGTTTGATGTGATTTAGGTTATCTTATGTTAGGTTAGATTTGATTAAGCTATTTCAAGTTAGGTTAGGTCAATATATTTTCATTAATTAGGTTAGGAATGCTAACTTTGACCCTAGGCTAGGGTAGAATATGTTAGGTTGAATGTGAGTAAAATAATTGTCTGCATACTGTATGACTGAAACGTTTAACCCCTTCACCATCATGACGTAATTTTCATCATATACTGGTTAACATTAGACTATTTTCTTTAGTGTATAATCCACCTCAACGACTTGATGGAGGTCTAGGGAGGAAGCTAAACAAACAATAACTACAGTATATCAAGAAACCGACCAAAAATATAAACCGTATCCCATTAACTTTCTCTATAGTTGTCAGCCTATTGAGATTAACCATCTCTACTAGGCTCTCATCTCTTGGTATCATTACTTCCACCAACACCACCATTTACCCGTACAGATTAACCATCTCTACTAGGCTCTCATCTCTTGGTATCATTACTTCCACCAACACCACCATATACCCGTACAGATTAACCATCTCTACTAGGCTCTCATCTCTTGGTATCATTACTTCCACCAACACCACCATTTACCCGTACAGATTAACCATCTCTACTAGGCTCTCATCTCTTGGTATCATTACTTCCACCAACACCACCATTTACCCGTACAGATTAACCATCTTTACTAGGCTCTCATCTCTTGGTATCATTACTTCCACCAACACCACCATTTACCCGTACAGATTAACCATCTCTACTAGGCTCTCATCTCTTGGCATCATTACTTCCACCAACACCACCATTTACCCGTACAGATTAACCATCTCTACTAGGCTCTCATCTCTTGGCATCATTACTTCCACCAACACCACCATTTACCCGTACAGATTAACCATCTCTACTAGGCTCTCATCTCTTGGTATCATTACTTCCACCAACACCACCATTTACCCGTACAGATTAACCATCTCTACTAGGCTCTCATCTCTTGGCATCATTACTTCCACCAACACCACCATTTACCCGTACAGATTAACCATCTCTACTAGGCTCTCATCTCTTGGTATCATTACTTCCACCAACACCACCATTTACCCGTACAGATTAACCATCTCTACTAGGCTCTCATCTCTTGGTATCATTACTTCCACCAACACCACCATTTACCCGTACAGATTAACCATCTCTACTAGGCTCTCATCTCTTGGCATCATTACTTCCACCAACACCACCATTTACCCGTACAGATTAACCATCTCTACTAGGCTCTCATCTCTTGGCATCATTACTTCCACCAACACCACCATTTACCCGTACAGATTAACCATCTCTACTAGGCTCTCATCTCTTGGTATCATTACTTCCACCAACACCACCATTTACCCGTACAGATTAACCATCTCTACTAGGCTCTCATCTCTTGGCATCATTACTTCCACCAACACCACCATTTACCCGTACAGATTAACCATCTCTACTAGGCTCTCATCTCTTGGTATCATTACTTCCACCAACACCACCATTTACCCGTACAGATTAACCATCTCTACTAGGCTCTCATCTCTTGGTATCATTACTTCCACCAACACCACCATTTACCCGTACATATTAACCATCTCTACTAGGCTCTCATCTCTTGGTATCATTACTTCCACCAACACCACCATTTACCCGTACAGATTAACCATCTCTACTAGGCTCTCATCTCTTGGCATCATTACTTCCACCAACACCACCATTTACCCGTACAGATTAACCATCTCTACTAGGCTCTCATCTCTTGGTATCATTACTTCCACCAACACCACCATTTACCCGTACAGATTAACCATCTCTACTAGGCTCTCATCTCTTGCCATCATTACTTCCACCAACACCACCATTTACCCGTACAGATTAACCATCTCTACTAGGCTCTCATCTCTTGGTATCATTACTTCCACCAACACCACCATTTACCCGTACAGTACAGGTGACGTCTTTTTTATTTGATTCCAACTATATTTAGACGATTTTAAGAAGCTTAGGAAGGATACATGGTAGCTAAAATAATTAATGGAAATAGATTGTAGCCTTTTAATTGGTAGACGTCATTCCTATCTATCTATCTATCTATTGCCTCACGCCGTGATCCTCGAAGAGCTGGCCACGAACGAACCGCCCCCATGCACCTCTGTCCCCAGTCAGCCGACGCCCCTCCCCCCAACCAGCACCGCCTTCGTTCATGTACTTCCTCACTCCATCCTTCCACCTCTCATTCGGTCTACTTCTCCCTCTCTGTCCCTCCACCTCGCTCTCGTACACCCTCTTAGTCATTCTCTCGCTTTCCATACGTTCCATATGGCCGAACCATCTCAAGTTGTTCCTTTTCACACTTTCCAGCACATCTACCTCCACACCACACCTCCTTCTTACTTCCTCATTAGTCTGTCTATCCCTCCATGTAACTCCGCACGCACTCCTTAAGTAATTCATTTCCACTGCTCTCACTCTTGGTCTGAGTCTCTCAACTAACGTCCATGCTTCGCTTCCGTAAGTCAGTGTCGGGATTACCACACTGTCATACAAGGAATTCTTCACTTCCATACTGACCACCCTATTTCTTGTTACTGCTTTTAGCGTTCCTACAACCCTCTTCCCCTGTTGTACCCTCTCCCGCACTTCTTCATCCATAGTCCCATCTTTATTCAACACACTGCCCAGATACTTAAAAGAGTTGACGATCTCCATAGCCTGACCGTTCAGCTTCACCTCACACTCTGTGACTTCATCCCTTTCGAAGACCATAACCTTGCTCTTCCCCGCATTTACCTTCAAATTCCGTTTTTCGCACTGTTCCAAACTAATTTACCAGACCCTGCAACTCCCATTCATTATCACTCATCAGAACCGTATCATCCGCAAACAGCAGTCATTCCTAAGCTGACTAAAAATCGTCTAATAGATGCTAAAATACAATGAAAAGGACGTTGCCGGTATTGGATGGGTTAACAGGATTACCGTCCTCACTACCATCAACACCATACATCTAAACCAGCACCATACAGGTCTACCTCACTATCCGATGCCCAAATTTACGATATTAGTTTAGGTTTTTAGATGTTTGTGTTTGGGTTTTGGCTGGTCCGAGAACGCGTCCTAATTTACCCCATTTATTTTAGGGTTCACAATATGATTTTTTCTATTTAAGATTGCGTTTTCAGGAAAGTAACACAATCATAAATCTAAACCAGCACCCCCTCATCATTACTCCCTCACCACCACCAGCACCCCCTCATCATTACTCCCTCACCACCACCAGCACCCCCTCATCATTACTCCCTCACCACCACCACCACCCCCTCATCATTACTCCCTCACCACCACCAGCACCCCCTCATCATTACTCCCTCACCACCACCAGCACCCCCTCATCATTACTCCCTCACCACCACCAGCACCCCCTCATCATTACTCCCTCACCACCACCAGCACCCCCTCATCATTACTCCCTCACCACCACCAGCACCCCCTCATCATTACTCCCTCACCACCACCAGCACCCCCTCATCATTACTCCCTCACCACCACCAGCACCCCCTCATCATTACTCCCTCACCACCACCAGCACCCCCTCATCATTACTCCCTCACCACCACCAGCACCCCCTCATCATTACTCCCTCACCACCACCACCACCCCTCATCATTACTCCCTCACCACCACCACCACCCCTCATCATTACTCCCTCACCACCACCACCACCCCCTCATCATTACTCCCTCACCACCACCACCACCCCCTCATCATTACTCCCTCACCACCACCACCACCCCCTCATCATTACTCCCTCACCACCACCACCACCCCCTCATCATTACTCCCTCACCACCACCAGCAATGCCATTACCAACGACACCTTAAAGGGGTTCACCTACTTTTGTTCTCTCTCTGGGTTATATCAATTCGGCCTCATTCAGCCTACTGTTTTAAGATGTTTACCTCATCCAGGTGTCGAATTATACCTGGCGAGCGATAGCGAGCCACCATGTTTTGGATAATGTGCTAGACATCTGGCTAAATTTGTACATATTTTTAAAGAAAAATTTCTCCGGCAAAGCCGGATTTCTCCATAAAATGCTTCCTCGCTTTCGCTCGCCAGGAACAAATCGACACCTGGATGGGGATAAATGTCTTAAAACAGTAGGCTGAATGGGACCAAATGGATACAACTAAGAAAGAGAAAAAAAACCCAGGTCACTCCCTTTAATCACAATCCCATTATCACCACCAACCTCTACATCATATACTGGGCGGGTGCCCAACCCCGAAAAGGGTTGAAATAGGGGAGCTATCCCCCCGCCAAAGGCAGCTTTCTAGGGCCTTTCCTAGCTGATGCTGAGAGGATTGGGTTCTAGTCATGTGTTGATGGGCTGGTCTATCAGATTGAGAACTGAGCGATCTCTGCCATACCCATAGCTTACTCTGACTGTTCCTTTTACTTATATATTTTCTAGATCTCAAGTGACGGCGTCTCTTGCGTGGATTGACCTCCTAATCTACCAAGATTGGAAGCCAATGCGTCACATCTTTCCTTTCCCCTTCAACTTTCTCTTCATAATTGCTGAGGGGCACAGGGCCCTGGGTGGGGCTTTGGTTTCCCGGGCGTTTCCGCGCCCTCCTCAGCTCCCCGCCATGGAGTGGCTTCGGTCACCCAGGCTTTATTGTGGTCGGCAGGGAGGGTTCTGTGGGGGCGCTTGGTTATGGCCTTGGCCTTGCTCGGGGCCTTGGGGCTGTTCGGCCAGGCAGCTTGGGGAAAAACAACAACAACAACAACAACAACAACATCCTTGCTCATTTATATATATTTATATATATATATATATTTGTCCTCCCTAGACCTCCATCAAACTTTAAATATTTACTCCCAAGACCCTCTTTCAAGATAAATTTGTACATTTTTCGACAGAAAAATGTAAAGGCAGAAGGCCGGGCCCTTTTAAAAGCTCGCTATCGCTCGCCAGGACAAATTTGACACCTAAATGACACAAACAGTTTTAATGTTGACAAAGAAATGGGGCGAAGGGTCTTTAAATTGTCAAACTAATGAGCCGAACGCATACATTTTGAAAACAAATGGGGCTAACCATGAGGAAGAAGGGGGACCATAAAACCAACCCATCTCCCCTTAAGTATCATCAACGCCATCACCATCACCATCACTACCACCACATTGATGGGTCGTATTTATTTGCTCCTTTATATTCAGTACATATGTTTATAATTGTGTTTAGTTTCGAACCTACTGTAGACCTCCATGAAACTTAGCAAAAAAATCCATTAGATCCCCCTTCATTTTTCGATAGAAAAATTTCCCGGCCGAAGGCCGGTTCTTCCAAATATTACAGGCTCATTATTGTTCGCCAGGAAAACAATCGACACCTAAAAAACACGACGAAATGTCTTAATATTGAACAAAATGGGACGAAAGGTCTTAAAATCGATAAACTAATGGAGCAAATATCTTAAAATCTGAAAACTAATGGGGCTAAACATGAGGAAGAAGGGGGACCAGAAAAACAGCCCATCTCCCCTTAACCTTATTTTATTACCAAATTCACCACAACCCCATCCACGCCTTCACCATTATCATCATTATTCCTCCCTTTACAATCACCATAAATACCATATCTTTCACTAACACAATCCACACCAAAATTACCATTCACCTTCATTTCCACCACCACAATCATCCGTACCATAAGCCTCTCTATCACCATTAACCAACACCACTACCTCCACAACTATGACAACTACCATCACCATCTGTACCATGGCCTTCTCCATTATTATTTGCTCATTCACCATTATCACCATCCTCTCATCTTCTCTTAATCACCTCCCCCATCACCACAACTATCACCACCACCCCCATCACCATCACCACCACTCTCTCCATGATTATTAGCCAATTCACCAGCCTCTCATCTTCTCTTAGCCACCTCTCCCATCACCACCACCACCACCACCACCCTCTCCACCATTATTAGCTCATTCACCAGCAGCACTAGCCTCTGGTCTCCTCTTATCCGCCTCCCCCATCACCACCACCACAACTCTCACCACCACCCTCTCCACCATTATTAGCCCATTCACCAACAGCACCAGCCTCTCTTTTCCCATCACTACCACCACAACTCTCACCACCACCACCACCCTCTCCATCATGATTAGCCCATTCACCAGCAGCACCAGCCTCTCGTCTCCTTTTATCCGCCTCCTCCATCACCACCACCACAACTCTCACCACCACCATCACCACCACCCTCTCCATCATTATTAGCCCATTCACCAACAGCACCAGCCTCTCGTCTCCTGTTATCCGCCTCCCCCATCACCTCCATCACCCACTGACGCCTGACAAGACACCCAAGCTCCTGAACACCTTCGCCTCTCTAAGTAATCCACCGACGTGCAAAAAAGAAAGAAAGAAGAAAAAAAAAAAAAAAAAAAAAACACCCACACACACACATATGGAGAGAGAGAGAGAAAAAAAAAGGCGAAATTAAACGAACCTCTTTTCCGGCAAATTTTCTTTGGCATTATCTCTCGAATAGTTTGCACTGGTATCGATAGCTAGATAGAAGGTATATAATTGTTGGTGTCTGGGTTTTCCAAACGCCTATCCAGCGCCTGCCAAATCACAGTTGTCGATAGAAGTTGCCAGATAAAGAGCTCATGTGGATCTACCGTTGAGACCGGCCCCGAGGTGCCCCTTCAAATATGGCAGGATCTCTAGGAATTATGCAGTGGGATCGACGCCCTTACATCACCGCAAAATATAGGACTGTTGGGTGACGGAGGGGCTCGGGTTTTAATTTATGGAAATGGGAAATAGGGTAACCTAATCGTCGATAAGGCCTTAAGCGTTCCACACCCTTCAAGGGGGAGTTTCGCAAGCACACAAACAGGAAAACTTAAGATAAGCTAAAAAAAAATATATATATATATATATATATATATATATATATATATATATATATATATATATATATATCGGTATATATATATATATATATATATATATATACTGTATATATATATATATATATTTTTTTTTTTTTTTTTTTTTATTTTTTTTATTATATCCGATCAGATGAACGGTGACGAAAGTATTACCATTTCCGTGAGAGAAAAATAAATAAATATAGAGAATGAGAAAGAGGACTGCATAGAAGAAACATGACTTATAAGAATATATGAAGCACACCTCCCCAAAAGAATCAGGAAAAGGAGTGGATGGAGAATATGAGAATCAACAAGTAAATAACCGAAAATGAGAAGCGATGTAAGACACAAACAAAGATGCCCATCTAAAGGTAACACTAAAACCACAGCCTTACCGAAACTTTCCTTTGTAGTAGATCCACAAGGAATGTTTTTATCTTCCGTCTTCGTCAGCGAGCGACCGCGAATTTAATGTGTCAGCCAGGAGGGGGTGAGAATAAAAATAAGGGAGTAATTTCGAAGCGAGTTAAGAAAAATCCGAGAGTGAACACGATCGCGGGCGCTTCTAGTTAAGGTTTTATGAGTGGACGGTTGGATGGGTTGAGTTATGGCTGATATACACGAGCACTTCTAACAGCATCTATTTTCCGCAACTCTCATCTGGCAGGTCCTGCAATCAAATTCTACAGGAATTATTGACCGATAATAAGTTACCTATAGCCTAGTTGCCGATACCAATACAATATAGTTTCAGAATGTTGCCAAAATAAGGTTGTGAACAAAGGTTACCAGGCTATAGACCTAGCTATAACCACGGTGCCTTTACAGTTGTCCAATTAAGTGATGGCGCACCACCAAGTTCGGCTGCCACCACTTACCGCACTGGATTTATAGTCTGTGTTAGAATGTCTGTCTTTCATAAACGCTACTTAATTTGTTCTATTGTTTTTCACCTTTTGCACAATTATATAGGTAATTCAATTCAAGAACTATAATTGGCCTTTTAAATGATACTGCAAACTCAAAACTGACTACCAGGGTTTACCAGACTTGTTTAAGTTAATGAGATGAAGTCTTGCTTCTAAATACATATGCCATCATACTAACTTTAGCCCATGATCCTACAAAGGCAGGATCCAAATGAATTGATGTATCTCTCCAAATCACTGTTGAGTGTCTATATCACGCAGCCATATAACAATAATCACTGTTGAGTGTCTATATCACGCAGCCATATAACAATAATCACTGTTGAGTGTCTATATCACGCAGCCATATAACAATAATCACTGTTGAGTGTCTATATCACGCAGCCATATAACAATAATCACTGTTGAGTGTCTATATCACGCAGCCATATAACAATAATCACTGTTGAGTGTCTATATCACGCAGCCGTATAACAATAATCACTGTTGAGTGTCTATATCACGCAGCCATATAACAATAATCACTGTTGAGTGTCTATATCACGCAGCCATATAACAATAATCACTGTTGAGTGTCTATATCACGCAGCCATATAACAATAATCACTGTTGAGTGTCTATATCACGCAGCCATATAACAATAATCACTGTTGAGTGTCTATATCACGCAGCCATATAACAATAATCACTGTTGAGTGTCTATATCACGCAGCCATATAACAATAATCACTGTTGAGTGTCTATATCACGCAGCCATATAACAATAATCACTGTTGAATGTCTATATCACGCAGCCATATAACAATAATCACTGTTGAGTGTCTATATCACGCAGCCATATAACAATAATCACTGTTGAGTGTCTATATCACGCAGCCATATAACAATAATCACTGTTGAGTGTCTATATCACGCAGCCATATAACAATAATCACTGTTGAGTGTCTATATCACGCAGCCATATAACAATAATCTAAACAAATAATTTCACTCCCAACACCAAACACCTCCCTAATGAAATTAATGAGAGCATGTGATCTTCCCGTGACCAAGTATCGTGGTGGACTGCGAGTCTGTCTCCCAATCACGGGGCTCAGGGTCAATGTCTGGTACAATTAGTAATTTTTAATATAATGAACTGGACTTTTAGAGCCATGGTGGTCGAGTGGTGAGCACGCTCACGTGTGAATCTGCAAGACCCGGGATCGAATCCCCGCCACGGCGGACATTTAGTGGGTGTGGTAGTACGTCTTAGCATGTTGCACATGCTCGCACCCAGTCAGGGGACATCCTGACGACGTATACAGACTAAACACACATAACAAAGCCACTCCAACACCCCTTCTCTTCTGTCTACACTCTTCAGGAAAATAGGAAAAGTAGAATGTAGATACGAGGTGCCGTTGTAAAGGCTTATCCCTCAATACTTCATCATCGAACCTGGGTTACCTCATGCAGATCTTAAACACTCTAACCATTACACCATAAAGACAGTTAACAGCTAAGTACATGACTATGATTTTATATCCATTTATTGAATACTGGATATCAATCTAATTAGGTACTCACACCCAACTGCACACTGAATAGCGTAATGTTTAAGTGAAAGGAAAGAACATTTTATGGGGCACAGATCTCTAAGGACCGACCTCGCTATGAAATGTTCCTGAACCTATAGGAATAATCTAATTTATTAATTTAACTCCCAACACTAAACACCTCCCAATGAAATTTATGAAAGCATGTAATCTTCCCGGGATTCGAACCTGGGTTACCTCATACATATCTTTAACACTCTAACCATTATTCCATCAAGCCAGTAAAAGGTCATGTACATGACTACGATTTTATATCCATTTATCGAACAATGGATATCAATCTAATCATGTACTCAAACCCAACTGCACACTGAACAGCCTTGGTCCTTCTGCACATAGCCATCGGCATCACCATGCTGAGATAGTCAATAACCCCATATACAAGGTTTCATGCAGACTCACAAAAAGGAAGACTAAACAAGTACCGTCTCCAGCCCAGATTCCTTTGTCCCATTCCACCCCGTTCTCTAACGCTACCACAAGTAAACCCAATCATGTTGGAGCCATGACATCTGAGCTCCGCCATACCCGAGTGCTCGTCGGACAGCTGTCTTGCAGCTTATCTGCCTGTCCCCTTGCTAACTGGGAAGACAAATTACCTGGGTACACAGGCCCAGAGGAACAAGGACACAAGCCCAGCCTTAATCCCAATCACAAGGCCCCTTCTACCCCAAATTATTCCAGGACCAAGAGAAGCAAATATATTGAACAAGACCCATGAGCAGCAGCTGTTTGGCAGGTCACTGGGTTTGGTCTGACCTGTCCTTGCCTCCCTGAGTTCCACAAATCTTGTTCAGGAAAAACCTCATTCTGGAACCCCTGTGAGGCACATGAAAAGTTCAGCAACCCTTGCTTTCCAGCTACTGCATTCAGCAATCCTTATGCAGCAGCACCCTTATTCGGCAACCCTTCCTCGCCTCTTGTCTTCAAAATCTCCTGTACAATAAGCCCCAAGAAACATAGCAGTAGAAGGTGAAACAGAAGAAGCATAATGAGCAGAGGTCTCCAGCAAAGACACCCAACAACAATATGAAGACGAAACGAGACCTTGACCTCCTTGATACACCTATGAAACACATTCGATAATTCTGCGTAGTACATTGAGACAAAATTATCTTTGTCTTTCAGACTCCCTACTTTGAATTTAAAAAGCCTCCTAAAGTAATTACAAGATTCACTGATATCAGAAGTTATTAAATGTCTCGGTTTATATCTTAATTATCTTCGATTCCATATTTTCTTGCCTTACTACATCCGCAGCCCCTTTCACACATACACGATTCGGGGCCCGAATTGGCCCGGTTTAGACAACGTGGTATAACGTCGTGCAATAGGCCGCATGGTCTTGAGATAGCGGGTAGCGGCGCATTGTACACTGGGCATGTCGGTTCAACTCGAGTAGGTGGGAAAATGTGTTGTGGTTACCCAACACTTTAGGCAAGACAAAAGTTTGTCGTGGTAACTTCGGGTACCACATGTTGATGTTGTGTCATTGCTGTGTAACGACGTGTAGGCATCGGGTTGCATCGGTATACACGTGTCGGTATCGGGAGAATTAACAATTTTTGTTTAATCCCCCACAGCCGGGGCGGCTGTGCCCGATGTTGCCACGTATACATCTGATAACAACACGTGATACATACGTATGTCAGACAATGACGTGTGGTGGACGTAATGGCATCTGGCATACTAGTTCTGGAACATATACCAAACCTCAAAACCAACAAGCCAGTAACACGGCAACAACACGTGCTGCATGATACCAACGAGATGTGGCAGCACCACAGCACGCATACCAACCACCGCCGCCACGAGCCCCACCCGCCGCCATAAATAGGGGCACGAACAGGGACGGGTCGTCACTGTCTCCCAGCACACCACAGTGAATATGTTTCTCTCACACACCACACTCCACGTTTTCGCCATTGTCCTCACCATGCCTCGTCCATGCTAGTCACAAACCCCTATTAAGAAGAATAGGAAGGTAGTGCGCCCACCACCCACATTCAACGACCTCGAGCTCATCCATGGTCAGGTGTAGGGCGAGTGGTGACGGTTGGCCTTGGCTGGGGATGTGTGTAGAGCGACATGCATGTACCATATCCGCCCCCTATTATATGCAATTTTGTCTGTCAGGCCGCCTGTTGTTGTGGCGTCGACCTCGTCGGGTCGGCCATGTGTCACCATCATACCATCGTCGTCCCTTATTGGGTTCCCATCATGCCCAGTCTGGTTCTGGATATGACCGTACTTTTGACCCTTCGTACTCGTGTGGCACTCGTAATTCGTTCGGCCTTATCGTGCTGTTGACATGTCACCTACTTGTCTTCGTCGCCCCACATTTTGCCCCTGTCTTTGCTGATGTACCATGTTCCTTACCTTGGGCCGAAACGGGCCCTGGATCGTATATGTGTGAAAGGGGATTTACCAGACTCACTTCTATCTTTATGTATATATATTTAGAGTGCTTGCATTCACCTATGTAACCTTGTCTTTCATTATTTATCCACTCGTATAAATATTTATGCATGTATTGTAACCACCATTTCTACACCTATGTAAAATAAACTTTATACGCAGAAGTCCATGTATCTGTGTGTATCTTACTCTCCCAGCTTATTAAGGACTGCATGCTCATAAGGATAAGTATATGCAGCCAAGGACAGCTAGCACCTGGTCGGTATCTTACTAGGCCTCTACAGTATGTTCTCCCTGTATTCATGTAGAGATTGTACAATCCACCAAACGCTTAAACATTAGTCTTAGGGTGAAGGCTGGTCCTATCCAGAGTGAGGTTTGGCGTCCTCTACCCTACCTTAGCCATTTCTGTATATGTTTCTTTTACTGTACTATTTTTGCTTCTAGGTGCTGGCAAGATTGCCCGATTGGGTGGCACTGCAAGGAGAGCTGCAGACGGTGGGGGAATTGGCCTGGGGCTGCAAGCCTTTTGACTGATGATTCCCTCCACTGCTGCCCTCACAGAGACAGATCTCATCACACCCTGGCCCCTTAGGGGGCCCGAACATCCGGAGCGGCTACCGAACTCGGGGCTGATCAGCCAGACAGCCTGGGGAACTACAACAAGAACAACAGTAGTCCTAGCCCAATTGACCTTTAAACCAAAGAACTTCGATTCTTAATGTATTACATGCAGAACAAATGAAAGAAACTCCAAAATTTCGCTCGGATCACTGGCATTACGCACAAAATAATTAAATTTCAATTCAATTCAATTCAATACAAAATATTTTATTGTCATGAACGTTTAGCTTCCAAAATAAGCAATACATATAAACAAATCAATGCAGTTCATGACAAAGAGGGCTGGATACCTGCTGGTATATATGCCCTATGGTCATAGAACATTAAGAACAGCTACAGTATGTCTCTTAAAAGCCACACGTAGCTCTCCTCTTTTAACATATCCACTGTAGAATAATCCCAATTCCTCTCATTAATACGGTCCAATTCGCCAGTATGTGATAAATGTAATCGTAGGAGACACATAGTAGACTAAGTTTGGCACTGGAAACAATTAGCTAGCTAAAACCAGTGTCACACTAGCTCGTTTAAGGGCAATCTTCTATGAACAAGTATTTTCTCCCAATATTTTGGGGCTCTTTCGTTTTGGAATCGGCAACTAGAAGGATTATACATTCTGTTCAACCTTAAATTTTGATGCTACTAAACTACAATTGCCCGAAAAAGAAACACATTGACGGAAAATATGTTTGTGTGACATCCCCTTAACATTGATAGTATTATTCTATCCCCTGAGGTGAAACATATATTTTTATTTTACATGATTCTGACAATAAAATATTCTATCATTGTGACCACATACAGACACTCATAAACACTAATATTTGAGTAATATTAGTAACGAAGTAGGAGAGCCAATTAAGAACTATACTTTAGTTGTTCTTGATGTTCGATGACCATTAAATACCAATGAAATTTCCAATTTAGGTATAATGTTGCGTTCAAATTTTACATCTGACCTTGACTTTGACTTGATGTGTGTGTGTGTGTGTGTGAACGTGTGTGTTTGTGTGTAACTGTACATTCTTCTGCGTAATCATACCGATAGTTGTCTATTCGTTCACCAGGCGATGATAATGAACCTCCCTCATATTCGGATAATGACAAAATGACACCGATTTGGCACGATTGTAAGCTCACACCAGCCTTGACATCATACGGACCTGAAAGAGAGAGAGAGAGAGAGAGAGAGAGAGAGAGAGAGAGAGAGAGAGAGAGAGAGAGAGAGAGAGAAAGATAGTTACAAGGAGTTACACAGAATAGTTAGTATATCAGAGACCTTGCGGTCCTTTCTGAAGAGATACTCGAAGTGGAAGGAGAGAGATAGACTGTTTAGTGCACTATACCCTCTACAAAGTGTGCAAAATACTATCTACTCTCTTCTTGAACTGTTCTACTGAAGAACTATTTACAACTTCGGAGGGAAGTTTGTTCCAGGTAGAGCAGATCTTATATATGAAAAACTTTCCACAGATAATAGTGCTGAACCTTTTCAATTATAATTTCCAGCCATGGTTGTGTGTTGTATCCATATTGAGGCTAAATATTTTGCTATAATCCACATTGTCAAACCCATTAAGTATTTTAAAAACTTCAATGAGCTGACCTTGTAGTCTGCGTGACTCCAACGGGAAGAGATCAAGAGCTCTCAACCGGTCCTCATAGATCATTCTTCTAAGTGATGGAATAAGCTTTGTAACCCTAGCTTGTACTCTTTCCCGTCGCTCTATATCTTTCCTGAGTGCTGGAGACCAGAATTGAACAGCATACTCCAGGAGAGGCCGTATTGGAGTGTTGTAAAGTGTGAGGACTTTGTCCTTATTTCTATACTTAAATTGCCTCTTAATATAGCCCAATAATTTCTGAGCTTTCTTCTCTACTTCAATGCACTGCTTGGAAAATGTTAAGTCACTGCTAATCAGAACACCCAAATCCTTTTCCAAGTCAGTTACTTCCAGAGAGAGAGAGATTATCATCACCACTACCATCATTACTAATATTATCATCCCTACTACTACTACGATCATCACTCCACTCAAACACACTATCGTCATCGCTACAGATCATTACCACCATGACAAATACTACCACAATCACCAACACCATCACTACTATACTCTGTTTCTTTTCAGCTGGCGCTAAATTGGATACCTTAGCAGCTAATTTATCGATACTTAATGGACAAATAGGAAACTACTATGTCTCTGCCTCATATTAAGAACAAGTTATATAACAAGTGTAGGGGAGGTGTGGCAGAGTGGTCTTGCCACTGGACTGGTAATCCAATGGACCCGGGTTCGAATCCCAATATGTCAATGAGAAGATATTATTGAGAAGGAATTTGTGCTGTACCTAAGTTTCAGTGCATTACCACTGCACACCGAAATACCAAAAAATAATACCCTAATTGTTCCCTGATTAAATAGCAGTGTATGAATATTCCCATATTCAAAATATGTTACAGGGGGGCAATGCCTAGTGAGTCAATTGCTCAATAGGTGGCCTTCTGAGAGTGAGGGTCCGAGTGTGGGGGATGAGACAGTGAAGCACGGAGGCGGAGCAGGTTAAGAGATGGAGTTGCTTCGGGCCGGGGTGCTTCGCATGTCTCACTCCCTAGACTGGAACAAGACCTCACGGGCCTCACCGTGTTCAGCGGTGTAGTGTAAAGGCTCTCAGCCTATGCCCGAGAGGGAGTAGTTGGAATATAGAAAAAAAAAAAAAAAAAAAAGCACCATATTTCACTACAAAATCTTCAAAACAAATGAGGAATCTTGATAGGAACTTGACAGTTTACCGTCAGTTGAAAGTAAACAGACTATAGTACCATAATCACCATTAGCATCACTACCATTTTCACCACAACTATCACTACTACACTCAGACACACTAGCTTCATCATTACAGATCATCACCACCATGACAAAAACTACCACAATCACCTCCACCATCACTACTAGTGCCATAATCATCATTATCATCTACGGGGCACACACACTCAGAACGCTATCATAATCATTACTGCCACAGAAAAATGTGTGTGGCCCTACCGGGCACACACGCACACACAACACACACGCAAGCATACCGACACAGTGATTATAATACTACGCCAACCCTACGACGGTGGCAAGGTGGGGTTATTGCGGGGTGGGGGGGGGGAGGGGGGGGGGATAGGGGGCCCCTCGGGTTAGGTTTGACGAATCCGCAACACGAGAGCAAAGGATAAGATCCGACCGCATTGCCCCCATCAGGAAGGTGTGAGAGTGTGTGCTGGAGAGCTGCAAGGCCTCGTCCAGGACACCAACTCGCCATTGACAAACAACTCTAGTCATTCTGGGGCAACTGTTCCTTCAATATGCTCAGCAAACCTGGGAAGTAAGTACTATAAAATCATATACACATACCAAAATTATAATAACAATAGAGCACGAACCTACTTCAGAAGTATTACCTGGTAACTTTACTGTCATATTTTAAGCTGAATCATATTCATCATATCCAACCTTCTTTTCTCTTGTACATTCAGACCCCATGTCTCATACATCACTCTTGGTACAAATATCCCTTGATCAGAGAGTGCTAAGTAATAATAAGTTATTTATTATACAAGATGCATAGATAGATTGTATGTCATGTTTTTCCTAAAGAGAAAGTTGGCTAGTATCAAGAAGGGACTCAAAAAGACGAGACTAAAATTTACTCTAGCTTCGCAAGAGTTTTTCTGGGCGAATGGGGAGGACTCAATGATTCTTTGAGACTACAGGAATTACGCAGGAACTGCTGCTTGTTTTTGTTAGCTGGTCCTTTGGTGATCTGGCGAGAGGTGTTGGTATCTGGGGACTTGGATTTGGTCGTTTTCTGGCAAGTCTTCTTTGCTGCTGGGTAGCATCTAGCCTAACTCGGACAGTCTCAAACCTGGCTGTGCTTTTGGTAGTGTCGAACCTACCTCTACCGATCTCGAATCTGGCTTTGCTTATGGTAGTGTTGAGCCTACCTCTGCCAGTCTCGTACCTGGCTGCACCCTTGGTAGCGTCGAGCCTACCTCTACCAATCTCGAATCCAGCTGTGCTTTAAGTAGCGTCAAGCCTACTTCCATCAGTCTCGAATATGTCTGTGCCTTTGGTAGCGTCGAGCCTACCTCTGCCAATCTCCAAACACTTATTAGATGACAGAACGATTTAGAAGTAATACATACCGGTATTCAGCCACAATCAACTTGGCCAAATATCCCAATAAAATAATTAAATTATATAAATAGTATCGATTGTGAGATACCAAAACCCAAGGGTTCAAAAGTTGAACTCCCATTATCTAGAGCACTGAATTGTGGAGCCTTTTGTTTTTTACTTTTCATCCAATATTTTTTTCTTTTCACTAACTTTGTAGTGTTTTTTATTTCTGTACATTAGCTACCAGGCATAGTTGTTCATCATGATTAGTTATTATATACTTTGTATTGTTTTATTGTACGAACTGTAATGCAAATATATGTACTCCTATACCATGTTTGAGTCGTTTTAGTTATTACAAACACTTAATTCTTTCAGAATTCAACTTTGCAAAGTTGGGCATTCATTTATTCATATATTTATTATATTTATGTATATATATATATATTTATTTATGTATTTATATATTCATATATTTTGGCATATGCGACATCTAGGTTATTTACAATACAGCAAAGGTCTGGAGTATTGAATAGCGATGGAAGAACGTGTGTCCTGGAACGTGAACACTGCCGCCGTGGATCGATATGGGAGGAGAGGGACCCACCGGAAACGGGTCATTTACCGGTGGTGAGTTAATAGTGGCCGAGGGGGACGTCGGCGTTTACCTAATGTGACGGGTGCGGTGACAGCGGATTAGGACCATGGTAATTGTCTGTGCTTATAGTCGATGGGGAGGCTCTATAGGAATTGTTGTTAATGGTAGTGGGTGATGGTGCTGTACTGGTAATTGTTGTTAATGGTAGTGGGTGATGGTGCTGTACTGGTAATTGTTGTTAATGGTAGTGGGTGATGGTGCTGTACTGGTAATTGTTGTTAATGGTAGTGGGTGATGGTGCTGTACTGGTAATTGTTGTTAATGGTAGTGGGTGATGGTGCTGTACTGGTAATTGTTGTTAATGGTAGTGGGTGATGGTGCTGTACTGGTAATTGTTGTTAATGGTAGTGGGTGATGGTGCTGTACTGGTAATTGTTGTTAATGGTAGTGGGTGATGGTGCTGTACTGGTAATTGTTGTTAATGGTAGTGGGTGATGGTGCTGTACTGGTAATTGTTGTTAATGGTAGTGGGTGATGGTGCTGTACTGGTAATCTTCGATGATAAATGCTATTAGTAAATACAATGGTTGTTGGTAAATGTTATGATTGATGGTAATATTATTATTTAACAGTAATAAAAATTAGCAGTGGAAATTAATTACTTAAGAAGTGCGTGCGGAGTTACATGGAGGGATAGACAGACTAATGAAGAAGTAAGAAGGAGGTGTGGTGTGGAGGTAGATGTGCTGGAAAGTGTGAAAAGGAACAACTTGAGATGGTTCGGCCATATGGAACGTATGGAAAGCGAGAGAATGACTAAGAGGGTGTACGAGAGCGAGGTGGAGGGACAGAGAGGGAGAAGTAGACCGAAGGAGAGGTGGAAGGATGGAGTGAGGAAGTATAATGAACGAAGGCGGTGCTGGTTGGGGGGAGGGGCGTCGACTGACTGGGGACAGGTGCATGGGGGGCGGTTCGTTCGTGGCCACCCCTTCGGGGATCACGGCGTCAGGCAATAGATAGATAGATAGAAAAATTACCCTCGGTGGCTATAGGTGATAGTGCCATATTAGTAATTACCCTCGGTGGCTATAGGTGATAGTGCCATATTAGTAATTACCCTCGGTGGCTATAGGTGATAGTGCCATATTAGTAATTACCCTCGGTGGCTATAGGTGATAGTGCCATATTAGTAATTACCCTCGGTGGCTATAGGTGATAGTGCCATATTAGTAATTACCCTCGGTGGCTATAGGTGATAGTGCCATATTAGTAATTACCCTCGGTGGCTATAGGTGATAGTGCCATATTAGTAATTACCCTCGGTGGCTATAGGTGATAGTGCCATATTAGTAATTACCCTCGGTGGCTATAGGTGATAGTGCCATATTAGTAATTACCCTCGGTGGCTATAGGTGATAGTGCCATATTAGTAATTACCCTCGGTGGCTATAGGTGATAGTGCCATATTAGTAATTACCCTCGGTGGCTATAGGTGATAGTGCCATATTAGTAATTCTCATTAATAATGGTTAATGGTTAATTTAACTTGTTGGTGAAATTGTCCATCGTAATGCCTCGTGGTGCTGTATTTGATGATTTTCGAAAATTATTAATGATTACTATTTTCGATATAATGAATAGTGTGATTGTCCTGTACACTATTGATTATTGTCGATACTAATGACTGGTAGTAAATACTTGCAATACTAGTGGTTGGTGATAATATTGTCTATATTTAAGGGTGTGGGCGAGTTATACTAAAATTGTGGATGATAATGGCAGATAGTACTTAAAATGTGGTTACTTCATATGGTTAGGTAGCTCACACTGAGATAGTTACATGTGTTTACTAAGGCAAATTAAAGATTATATTAATGGCTATATCAATTGCTCCAGGCATAATTCCTACGCCTGGTTAGTTATAGATCGTACCTCAGGCACACACTATAAATGTTCATGTATGAAGACAATAAGGAAATAATTATTTCAAGTTATATTTAATTTAATCTAACTATAAATGAGACAGCCTTTGTCTTATTTTTTATTTATGTTTTATACAACTGGAAGAAGCCGTTAGGATTTTCTTTTAATTTCCTAGCAATTTGATGCTTTCCTAGCATCAGCCGTAATTATTCTAGTAAGATTTACATATGTTCTAAACGTCCTCTCTTTATTGTCCTCTATACCCCTTTCTTTAAGTTTGATAGATATTTAATGCTATATATATTATATTATTGATCCACCTAGGATCGCTATTATTCGATGTAATTGGCGCTCTTTAGGGATACATTAAGGGACCCCACCCAATGCCTTCTCTATACCATAGTCCATACATACATAGTCAGTTCACGCTGATGTCACTCAGCCCGGCCTAGCCCATTTTTTCCTCCCGCTCTCCGTGACTCATACCCCCCTTCCTTCCTTTCTCTCTCACTTCCCCACTCCCCCCTATTCTCACCTCGGCCCCCTTTGCTCACCCGCTGCCTCTCTCTCTCTCAAATCAAATCTCTCTCTCTCTCTCTCTCTCTTTCTCTCTCTCTCTCTCTCTCTCTCTCTCTCTCTCTCTCTCTCTCTCTCTCTCTCTCTCTCTCTCTCTCTCTCTCTCTCTCTCTCTCGTGTGTGTAATGAGGTATGAATAATAATTCTTTGGATATTTAATGCATATTATTATATATCTATGATTGTGTTATATATTCATACTTTCGCCACTCAATATTCCTACAATATGCATGTAATATTATGTTCATGTCCATAATATTTATTAGTCATTGGCAATACAGAAAATAATTATTATCAATCTGAATAGCTACTGTTTTCCTATACAAAGGTTAAGCTGTCTGTTAGAAGTGTTCTCCCACACAAAAAGAAAGAGATTCAAAATTAAACTGCACGAGTCTAGGCTGGACTCGCAGGATTTAGATGTAAACTACTGTAATAGGATAATGGAAAAATAGTTATATGAAATGTTCCCAATTCCTTAGTGACAAAAATGAAACTGCTGTGCATTATTAAAAGACTAAACACTTGATTAAGATTAAGGAATGTTAGCAATAAAAATACCTCATTTGATATGGTATAAAGAATATTTAAATTAACAATAGTATATGTTGGAACACTTAATGATAGCTAGTAATTTGTCCATCAAGTCAATGCGACCTTTTATAATTTATTTTGTTTATCCATATGGGCTAGAGAATTTTTGTTCCTGGCAATTCAAAGAACACTTACTTTACTAGTTTTGACATTTGTTTACTTGTCTTTCGGGCTGAACTTATATTTTTGTTTAAAACTCTCATGCGGAAGAACATCCGGCACCTAACAAAATACTCTATGACATCATTAGGGAGTTCTACAAGTTCCGACATATATGAAGTCAGGCGTTTAACAGATCCTATTCCAGGCTTTAGCTTTGATTGACCATGATGACACTGAAAAAGCTTTTCCATTACATTTAATTTCTTCGTGAATTCAGGACTTGGTTTCATTAATGACTGCTCTCTGTCAACTTGTCAAATCCATGTATTATCCTCCTTCTCTACTTTTTCTCCTAGAAATTGATTGGTGGACATTTGTGAACAATGAACCCACCAACATGAATAAAAGACTGTGAGAGGGAAGGAAATCAAGGAGTAAATAGTGTGTGTTCATTTATGTGTGTGTGCTTGTGTTTGTGTTATTTGATTGAGTGAATGTGTATAAGTGAATGAGTTCAATAATTTGTTTTTATTTTTTTGTATTAAGGTGACAGTTACAAAGTGGTGTACAATCTATCTTATTCTAGTTACATTGTAGTTTATCTTATTGTACCAGTACCTCCCTACAATCAACCTAGTTGTTCCTCAATTCGTCCCTCCGCCACGACCATTTCAAAGTCCAAGTCTCTCACTCTTGTCCTCTGTAGCGGGGAGGACCTTGTACCCCTGAGACATAAGAGTGCAGACCTGAGAAGAGAGAAAGAGAGCCGGCATCTCATCCAAGTTATGACTTGGCTTCTATGCTGGCGCTTTTTCTCCGATATTTGTTCAGCTAATCTGGCATAGAAGACACTTGCAGAAGGTCCCATACCTCCCGACGATGAGAAGACCAGAGGAGTAAAGCTTCCTTGATCCCTGTTCAAAATTCTTTCTTCATAAACGCGTTTTTTCTCACTTTCGTTTCTCAAGTATGCCGCCTTGTGTCCTCGCTCACGATATGTTTGTGCTCTTGGGTTGAAGATTCTGATGTCGAAAAAAGCCCGTTGTCCCCTCGTCCAAAAACCTCGAGCACTTACGTCCACTCTTGCTTCATTTGAAGTATTTGCAGTATTGTGGGCCAAGCGCTGTCCGTCCATAGGCAGAAGTTCCGGTTCGATTCTGACATCATGGCACACCTCGTCCAGCATTTGTGCAGTGATGTCTCGTACTTCATCATGCCGGATACAGATGAATCCTCCTTTCTTACAGGTCATACAGTGGTCTGGGTTGTTTATTTCACCGCATGCACATTTCAGCGGCAGGTTCGAAACTAGTCACCCATACCTCAAGGCTACAGCATCATTGAATTCTTGTTTATTTAAGCTGAAGCCTTTCTCCATTATTGGTAATGATGTGAGCCAATTTGAAGCCCCCGTGTCTTGTGCCATCTCGACTCTCATTTTCAGTTCTTCCCTACATCTGGTCTTAATTTGTTCTAGGCTATGTTTCTGTCTCTCTTCTCTGCTCTTTGTAATTTCCTGTCTTGCATTTCGTTGTTCCTCTTGAGTTCAATAATTGGTACTCAATGAAGCCAGGGTGCATATCAATGAATGAATAAAAGACTATGAGAGGGAAGGCAATCAAGGAGTAAATAGTGTGTGTTCATTTGTGTGTGTGTACTTGTGTTTGTGTTTATTTGCTAGTTTTTAATTGATAATCCACACACAACCACACACACACAAGCACCCCCACACACCCACTCATATTATTCATATTATTCATTCATAATAAATTGTTATGAATAATTATTACTCTAATATATATCTCTCTCTCTCTCTCTCTCTCTCTCTCTCTCTCTCTCTCTCTCTCTCTCTCTCTCTCTCTCTCTCTCTCTCTCCGACACACACACGTGTGTGTGCGTTTACATATATTATATATATATATATATATATATATATATATATATATATATATATATATATATATATAATATATATACTTTCGGGTGCACTCATTCTTAGGGAATGAGTGAAAGGAAAGATGTTTATCACTCTGTTTATCATTGTTAGAGAAACAATTATACACCGCACAGGTGCTAGGCATGCCCTCACACTTGAAAATAAACTTTCAATAAATATGAGCATCAAGGTTATCAATATAATAGCACTTTATACACGGGAGAGATGGGAGTGTGGCCACCCCTTCGGGGATCACGGCGTCAGGCAATAGATAGATAGATTATTATTTATTTATTTTTTTAAAGACCTTCGTCTACGTATTGTGAAAAACCTGTTATCCTCCGGCAAATTGTGGGGTTGAGTGAGTGAAGGGGGGGACAGTGAATGAAGGAGGATACATGTTTTTCATAATACGTGTTGCTAGCCCCAAACGCGCGAGCAACTGTGGCTTTCAACCATCCGACACATCCCCTTTTATTTATGTGCATCACACATGTTACATACAAATAAAGTTTATGTTTTGTTTTACCCTACTGTGGAAAGACTACGGATACACCACTCCTGCCCGGGCCTCACACAGTGGCATGACCCAGTCCAGTCGAACTGAGCTCATGACGCTGGTGGCATTGCCCCGGAGGATAGCCATTCCTAGTCTTTGCTTGAGCCAGAGGGTTTCCCGGGGTTCTCCTGAAACTTCTCTGATTTTACGGCCTATTTCATTCACCATCTTAAGGGTGGTAGGGCCGAAGACTCCTGAAGTTTCGAATGCCAGGGGCTCGAACTGATGATTTCTGGCGATGGCTTGATATTTTTCTCGCTTTTTATTTTCTGCTATCCGGGCGGCTTCACCTGCTTCGTCGGCGTTTCTGGCGATGTTGGTTGTGGAGAAAGTGTCAACACATGTGGCATCCCACATGAGGCACCAGCCATTCTTGTAAGGGAAAGTGGTCATCCCATCTGGCCGTTTGCCGTCTTCTCTGTGAAGTTCATGTGGTTCGAGGATTGATGCACGGTTAGCACTCTGCAGGGCCCGTTTTATGACATCATTTAGTGCAGAGTGTCTTGGCAGGCGGCCTGCGTTGTAATTACATGACAAGGCATGGTGACCTTGAGCATCCATCCCCCCACCACACTTGCAAGTGTGTGGGTGACAAACTGCCGCACCCACTCTGAGCGCGATGGCAACCCGGAGCGCTTCAGCATCCAAGTGAGTTCCAAGAGGTGGGATGGGGATGGCGTGTAACCACAAGCCACTCTCCGAACGGGCGGCTGCCTGGAGGCGTGCTTTTGCAACCTGCTCTGCATTGGTTAGGAGATTTTCTTGAGTTTTCTTCTCCCGAGATGGTATCCCACGCTTTCTGCTTGCTCCTGGAGGTACCCTGAGGATCCTCCTCTACTCCTGTACTTCCCTTCCAGGTGTTAATCGCTGCTGTTACGTCCCCATTAAGTGTCATTCCGGGTTGAGAAGAAAGGATGGACACTACAAGGTCGTTGGTCGCGATGAGGGAAGAGATAAAGGCTGGGGAGGCAATATCCGAGGCTCTCCGTATGCCCAAGCCCCCGAGGCGGACAGGAAGGGTGGCTTGTGTCCAGGTCCGTTCTTTAAATTCCACGTTGGTGATGCTGGTCACTGCTTCTCGGATTATGCTGTCTAATTCTTGGAGGCCACCATTGTTCGTGTAAGTCATCGATGTGCGCAGGAGGTATTGGAGTTTTGGGATGGAGAAACATTTCTTGAGCAGGGCTAGAGCTGAGTGGGCATCGATGTGTATCAGGCGACTCACGAGACGTTGAAGCTCCTCCTTTTTAACTTGAAGTGCTGGTGGGATTGCTGCCAGAGTTAGTGGAGAACCTAATAGGGTTTGCTGGTGCTCCTGAAGGATCTTTACATCTGGCAATATGCCAGATAGATAGATAGATAGAGATGGGAGTTCTTCACTTTTCCAAGGCAGGGAATAGGATGAAGTCGGTCTGGGTGACGTCAGCAAATGGGAGGAGCTATGTGTAGGCTCCTCCCCCTGGACCGACTATGTATGTATGGACAAGGATAGTAAATAGTAATAGGATGGGGCACTCAGCGTTAATTTTTGTTATTGTCCGGGCTCGCCGCGACGGTAGCACCTCTAGCGGCCAATAGGAAACACTACTCTTGCTGGCGTACACTTCATCTCAATAACCATACACATTACTCGTTATGCTGAATATAATATCAGTATGATAATATCACTTGTGTATAAACATTTATAAGCGATTTTGAATACATGATAAGATAAACGGAAAGGAAATAATTAAGAAAACTAAATTTATACCAAGATGAAATTATACAGTTGTAGGCGACTTCATTGTTTACAGCTGTATTGCAGATCACATCTTATATATGTACATATTCATGAAAAAGAAACACAAGTATATAGAGTTTACAGTATATTATATAAACTACAGAACATAGTGAATATGTAATAGCCTGCAGTACAGTAGACCACCACCACCACCTTGTATATTTATTCTTAACACTACAGAACATTGTGATTATATATTGTAGCCTAATACTCCATCACCACCTATAAAGCCATTCTTATGACTATGTAACATTGTTTGTGAATACACCACCACCACCACCACAACTGCTACTACTACTATACCCTGTTCATTATAGTTAGTCCAGAAAGGATTACTTCTAATCTCTGTAACTAAAACAGGGCTTGAGTAAATGGGCTGTATATTACCACACTTATTCCCCGAGCATCTTAGGCCTGATGTGAACCTGTTAGCACTACACATGTTTCAAAATTAAAGATTTCCTGCTTTGTTTTTTCATTTGGGAAGCTCGATAACTATTATTTAGTTTGTGAATTTTCCAGTATATTGCTATTCTGCAATACACTTGTGCAATTTTAAACAAGCAATTTCTGCAGAGTGAAAGGTGTGACAGAGTATTTACAACACATATGGTCAACCTGGAATTCACATTCGGTCCAACCAGATGTGTCATGTCAGACAGGAATGGTACAATCATAGAGCTGTGAACAGAGTGAAATGATTGCACCAAATCCTCTGATGGTACTGTGAGACCACCAAAGTCTCTATTCGATGTTTTGAAAGCTTTCATGTGTGTAAATATCTGACTAGCTTCATTGAGAAAATCAGAATTGTTTACAAATGAAGTGGAGCAGGTAGCACAAGAGATATTTAGCTTTTTTAGTACATAGCCTAGAACATAACTGACACCATTAGCATCCAAGTCATCAATTTGGTAGTCATAAGACAAGTCACTTGTATCACAAGAAGTTGAAATGGATGTTGATGGTGCTCTAGAGGTTGAACATGACTGTGTATGAGCTTTGTTTAACTCAGATAGTGTGATGAGGAGAGAATCAGAGTCTGGGGCGCAATTGGTGTAGATGTGTGGAATAGATTGTCTAGTGTCAGGAAAAGTAGAAAATTGCACACGCACATTCTCACTATCTCACACTCACACATTCTCACTCTCTCTCTCACACACACACACACAAATGTGTGTGCGTGTTTCCATTCCTTAAATGACAAATATACCCTCCCCTAGGATTAAATAGTCCCTACTGAGGTGTCAACCTCTCCCACACTCTCTTTCTCTCTCTCTCCAATATGAAATGTTGAGAATTAAAATATTTTCTTAGTGTATATGTTATATATTTGTATGCTAGCTATCATCTATAACATATTACCTCATATTTATGGACATTTAATTGTAAAATATATTAAGCCTTAAAATACATATTATAGCACCAGCAGTTACCATCATTATTTGTACCATTAATCACTAATATAATTAGCCTAACACAGTATCACCATTACCACCAGTGTTCTATAATTATTATAATCACCATTTCCTCTAACATCATAGCCTATAGTCGTCACACCTTGATGTAATGCGTTTTTATGACTAAACTGCGTTCATAATTATGTGGCACACAATAGTGAGATCGAAAATACCTTTAGTAATTGTTAATACCTAGTATAGAGAATCCTTGTTAATATAGTTTACGTATTAACAGTACCCCAGCAAGTGATCTTGGAAATGTGGCTGAAAATATTATTCACTCTGAACTCTTATGGACGGCAGCAAATAGCCTTCAGTTTTCATATATATTTTTGTCAATAGGCCTAATGATGATTATAGTGTGCCATTAAAACATCAGGCTGACGCATAATTCCTGTTAGTTAATAAACCTGGAGACTGGTACACTATCAGTGTCACAGACATCAGATACATTATGAGTTCATAGTACAAAATTATGCATTTCCTAGCTACAAAACTAATTTAAAACTCACCTTTTAGGATCCTTTGGAAAGCGGAAAAAAGAAAGGTCTCTATTCTATTTTGAATTATTGGAGCAGTTTATAGCTGAACATCCTGTAATCCCCATCGTGGCAACAATAATAAGCCATCAATATCCACGTGTACGAGAAACACACACCTCTCCCGCTTGAATGAGGCCGCCAACTACAGTGTTTATTCCTATCAGCCGCGAGGTGGCTAGTCTGACCCATGCCGACTGGGCCGCCCATAAGGCAGGTCTGTCTTCCTTTCTCTAGGGTCTTTGGTATGGACTATGCCACAACCTTTAAACTGGTGTGACGTAGACACAAGAGGGTTCATCCGCTACCCTTCTGACCCTCACCTACCCTTGACCCTTCACGATTTAGGGCCTTTCCCGACGACCTTTACCGACCCATATTGAGCCTTATGCTGGGGTCACACATTCACGTATATCGCTCCCGCATGCTCCCGTCAGGCGTGATCGCCAATTTTGTGTTATGACGGGCGTAGTCCGGCCGTGTACGCCCGTATAGACTACGACTATTGCACTTCCCGACATACGTACCGTAACGGGGCCAGTGTTACGTCAGACGTAATGTAGTCGTATGGAGCTACGTACGTGCTTGCGACTTGCGTAAGCATGTCCCCGTTAGTCCGCCTGGG
This sequence comes from Paralithodes platypus, assembly GCA_032716605.1. NCBI lineage: Eukaryota > Metazoa > Arthropoda > Malacostraca > Decapoda > Lithodidae > Paralithodes > Paralithodes platypus. Next base: position 22,125,579 of record CM064566.1, read on the forward strand.
CTGCCCGATTTGCGGGAACACAGGCCACACCCATGGCCACGCCCCCACAAGACCTACGTAGCTGAGGCCGTACGTCTTGTGAGTTTGTAGGCATTACGTGGACCGTGTCCGGACAATCGTAGGCACACCCCGTCTGTCCAAACACAGACAAAGACAGTATTTGTCAACCACGTAGGTCTGGGTTGGAATCTGGGAACTACAAAAGGGCAGGAATGGCCACACCATTCCCATTCCCAGTCCTTCATCGTCACCATGAACAACATCGCGGAATTCATCCTGGAGGAGTTCAATTTTGTGAACTCCCTTTATAGAGGAAAGACCATTCATCCTTGTAACCTTTAACCCGCTGAGTGCCAGCCAATTTTGACGGTGTGCTTCTGCCAGTGCCAGATTTTTTTTTTTTTTTTTGGCAAATCTATCAAGTTGGGAGAGAAAGGAAGGAGAATGGTAAAAAACACACTCCCCTTGTCCATTTTCGCCAGAAATCAGGTCCCTGATGGTCCCGAAAGTAGCTGAAAAGACACTATAGACTACAGAGACTTTTATGGTATCGGAATGTATGGGTGGGAGGGTGGTTTTGGGGTTGGTTAGGGGAAGGTAGAAGGGTAATTGACTTGTGTTACACATATGAAGCCGATTGGTGAGGTAGTTTCGCCACCACAGATTTTCCTTTTTTTCCTTATCTTCGTACGGATACGCTGGAAGTGGGTGGTGGGAGGCAGTTGGGGGTGTGGTGGGGGGAAGGCAGAAGGGAAAGGGACTTGTCACACAAATATGGAACCGATTGGTGAGGTAGTTTCGCCGCCACAGATTTTCCTTTTTTTCCTTATCTTCGTACGGATACGGATACGCTGGAAGTGGGTGGTTGGGGGTGTGGTGGGGGGAAGGCAGAAGGGTAAGAGACTTGTCACACAAATATGGAACCGATTGGTGCAGTCGTTTCGCCGCCACAGATTTTCCTTTTTTTTCCTACTGACGGGACCGACAGTCAGCGAGTGGGTGAGAGGAGGGATTTGGAATTTTTGTGGTGGGTAGCCTAAGGGGTAAGGTACATGTGGTAAAAATATGAAAGCCATAGGTGCAGTCGTTTCGCTGCTACGATTTGTTTTCGGCAGGGTGCAGAGGGTGGCAGGGTTGGCTTGTTGGTTGCTGCTCCGATGTGGTGAGAGGTGTGACTGGAGTGTCCCCCGCTGGTCCCCCGCTGGTCCCGTTGTTCCCCGTAACCCCACCGTACAACGGTGCCGCGTCTTCCCGCCAACCCGCAGTGCGGCGGTTCTGCCAGATGCGGCCGGACTAACGTAAACTTTCCCGTTTTACAGGAATATTGTACGATTGGCGGGAGAAGCTTACGTTTTACCGGGCTAGCTGCTACGTCTTACGGGGCTGCTCCCGTAAGACGTAGCAGCTAGCCCGGTCAGACGTATGATTTCCCGACTTTTGACATACGTGAGCGCGAGCCACGTATCTGATTCGAAATCCAAAACATACCGGGCGGCCTTGGCCGCACCCACCACCTCCCAGACCAGCGTGGCTACTCCCGCCATGCGTACCAACCCCCACGACTAGACACAATTTAATTTACGTTTTGCGTACTAAGCCCTTACGTTTTACGTATTCGGTTGCCAACTACCAATAAACCTTCGTACGGGAGCATACGGGAGCATATACGTGAATGTGTGACCCCAGCATTATCGTTTATCTCTATAATGGTCATTCTAGGTCGGGAAAAGTCGTAGGGAAAGCTTTTACGATGTTTAACCCCTTTTGTACCGGCTACGTCTTTTTCATTATATTCTAGCTATATTAAGATGATTTAATGCAGCTTAGGAAGGATCTATAGTAGCTAAAAGGGTCGATTGAGATAGTTCGAAGCCATATTATTGCTAGAGATCCTTCCTAAGCTGAATAAAATCGACTAGTTGCAGCAATACTAAAATATAAAGGATGTCGCCGGTACAGTAGGGGTAAAGGAATGGCAAATTTTCAATGAATACATAGTTCAGGCACTTTGTTCAATTGGTAGGCAACGTGATATGCCATTTTCTGATGAGGTCGCAAATTACATTGAGGCCTTTCATATCTGGTAGACTGTGATAAATGTAAAGTCACCATTTAAAGGATGTGGACTTGATAAAAATTAATATGCTTATCCTTTGTCTAATGATCAAAATAATACTTGCTACAAATGTTTGAATATTTTCTATAATTGGCTTGAATTATGGGATAGTGTTAAAGGTGCGAGTGGGAAGCTGACAAGGGAAACATTCATTGCCTTGAAACATACCACACATGACATAATTGAGCTGACAAACTATTGTATAAATGAACTAAATATAGACTATATATTAACAGGACATTTTCAAACAGATCACCTTGAAGCTAGATTTGGACAATATCGCCAGCTTGCAGGAAGTTAATATAATATATCAATTAGATAAGTCTTTGAATGTGGAAAAAACACTCAAAATGATGTCCGTACTGAAGATGAATTTGTCATTTCATAACCAAAATGTTAATCAAAGATATTTAATGAAACAAACTGGGAGGAAATGGAAACCTCCAATCGGTTAGACTTTCACAACATAGTTTTAGATATCTCTAATAATGATGTTGAACAATGCACTGACATACTTCCAGTTATTACATACTTAGCAGGTTACTGTTGCTATTCAGTATCCAAAAAAAAAACGAAATGTAGTTCTTGCAAAATGTTAGTTAGTTTGTGTACAGAGACTGAAACTGAAGTACCTGACCATCATGATTACATCCAGGGAATAAGTAGAGGATCCTTAATATATCCAAATGACATAACAACAACCATTATCATGTATAATTATATCATCATTACAAAATTCACTCAACACCCTTCATTTGCTACTTAACTTAATCAGTGGAAATTGACAATGGAGTTAACAATGCAAGCTCTTGCCAATGATGATGCTCGTGATATTGGTCATGAAACAGAAAAGGTTGAAAACATGTTGATTTAGGCTTCTTCAAATACTCTTTTAAATCATTATTGTGCAAAAGAAAATAACTTGATAACACAAACCAAGCATGCAAGTAAGAAGAGGAAGCTCCAAACACATGCATAATTTTATCAATATGTATAGTATTCTATCAACAGATGTAGTCAATCATTAATTTTCAATATAATCATAATTTTCGCAACCATTCCTCAACGTATTCTTCCTCTATCCAAAACTCTCTAATCTCCTACTTGGCTATGGCCATCATTCATTCATTCATTCATTCATGACTACTGTAAAATTAAATTACCGGTATATTACTGAGTAAATTTGTTAGGCAGGATCTTTATGGAGTGAATCCATGTTGAGAGGGTTTTATTAACTTGAAAATGTCTAAGTGATTTCTAATTTTCCTGGCAATAATTGATTCTAGCAATTTCCCTATAATTGATGCTTTTTTAAATATCGGAATTAAATTTGGAAGCTTCCATGAATCAGGAACTAAGCCTAAATCTAGTGAATTATTAAATAGGTGAGTTTATGGGTAACTTAACTCGTCCTTGAATTCTTTTAATACCCTAGCATACACCTCATCTGGACCTGGAGATTTCAGTATAACAACAGTATCAGTAATAATATAAAAACATCCTAGTAGCTTACCATATATTATTAGTAAGCCCAAAATATAAATACTAATGCATACATTGAATATTAATGTACAATTTAGAAGTCAAAACACTATATACAAAATCACATTATTATTATCACAAACAAATAATAATAACAATATAAAGTTGTAAGAACTTAGACCACGCTGTACAAGTAGTATAATATGGTCAGTGACTGGCGGAAGTATCGAATTAATTAAAATATCAATAGGGAAAAGTAAAAGATTGAGGAGTTGCCAGTGGTCGCCAGCCAGAACCTTACCACCCCTAGCCCCTTTGGCTACTACGTCACGGACCAGCCGGCAGGCCTTTACTAGAGGGTTGTGACCAGGGTCCAGAGAATATATTCTCTGGACCCTGGTTGTGACTATGCTCTATACAAAGCCTGCGCGACCATCTTTCACGTGACCTCTACGTCACCAACATTAGCGGGTAGGGATCCTAAAGCAGCATTGGCAACTCGACAACTAGTCTAAGTGGCAACTGTTCAGTGACCTTATTGACAGCGCGTTTGAACATTATACTCCTGTGCTTTTGATTTTCGTAGACATATATTTGTGAATACAAAGACTTGTAACTCTATGAAATACTCTTAATACTATGCCCTATACGTGCTGTGTGCCTTTGTGCAAAGGAAACTATGATACTGGGCCTAAAGTGTGCGTGTTTTCATTCCCTAAAGATGAAAATATTTCAGCTCAATGGATGAGAGCTATTAAACGAAAGGATTATACACCTAACCAGTACAGCAAAGGATTATACACCTAACCAGTACAGCAAAGGATTATACACCTAACCAGTACAGCAAAGGATGATACACCTAACCAGTACAGCAAAGGATATACACCTAACCAGTACAGCAAAGGATTATACACCTAACCAGTACAGCAAAGGATTATACACCTAACCAGTACAGCAAAGGATTATACACCTAACCAGTACAGCAAAGGATTATACACCTAACCAGTACAGCAAAGGATTATACACCTAACCAGTACAGCAAAGGATTATACACCTAACCAGTACAGCAAAGGATTATACACCTAACCAGTACAGCAAAGGATTATACACCTAACCAGTACAGCAAAGGATTATACACCTAACCAGTACAGCAAAGGATTATACACCTAACCAGTACAGCAAAGGATTATACACCTAACCAGTACAGCAAAGGATTATACACCTAACCAGTACAGCAAAGTAAGTACATGTATTATTTATATTGTCCCATGATTACATTTCCAAGTGTATTAACCTTCAGATAATATACTGAATATCAGATACTGAAGAAGAGGGCAAAAATTAACTGAGAATGTGGGTAAGTGTGAGTTGAACTATGACCCAAATATGGCGACGGTCACAGTCAAGTGACGCCTGTGGCGGTCAAGGTCACGGTATTTTTACAGACCAAAAGCTTTATATACACACATATACAAGTATCTGAATAATGTGTTACGAGTTGTTTTCTATTGCAAGAACGGTATTGTTTATAGTAATCGTAGTGACCAGTTTATTATAAATTATATACATTGAAATTAGTTACAGTAATATGAACTAAAATAGTCCGCCCTTTTCTTGTTCAATTTTCTCTGATTCTTCTGGTTTTCTTATATTTACAACTTACGGTCTCTAAGCATATGCATCCAGTATATGAATAATATTCTGTGTTAATAGCGCTTTTATTATTATTATTATTATTATTATTATTATTATTATTATTGTTATTATTATTGTTATTATTATATATATATATATATATATATATATATATATATATATATATATATATCAGTGATGGGTTTCTTCTTGGGGAACCTCACGTAACAGATTAATAGGATGAGAGAAGCTCCACATGTAAGGAGATGCAGAAAGGAGGAAGCTGCAATTCAGTCTGCGATTGCAGAAAGTGTTGCTGATGATTTACAGCATAAGCAACAAAGACAATTCGAAACAACTGATGAATTGCTAAAGAAACTAAATTGTCTGGATAAATACTGGACAGTAATTAAAAAGCAGGAATCAGTCTTGATATGCCACATACGTATGCCTCATCCTAAAATCGCATTGTCCATGACAGTTGATGAAAGTTGTGCAGTGAAGGTATTTGTACGTGAAGTCGAGATGCAGAAATTGGGTCACTACAACATTCCTTCATGCATCAATGACATTGATTCTCTCAAACCTAAACAAATATGACACTGAAGAACCCGCTTCTAATCCTTGCAGAGTATTTTTTGTATTGCAACTTGTAATATCTGTGTTGTCACTTGTACAAGAACAGTCATCTAAATATGTAAATACTGTGAAAGTAATACGGGAACAGCTTCACTTAATGACCCTAACAAAACTGGACTATTCATCAGAGTTGATGGTGTTTTCATCCCTGCTATATAACTGCTCCCTCCAAGGTTATAGGTTATTGAGCAATACAGGACATTTAATCTTGCCTAGCTACTCTACTGTTAGAAGACTGACGCTATCACAAAATTTAAGCCCAGCAGCTGAACAACATAATAGCAACTTTCTGATGTATATTAAGACAAAATATAAATTTCTATCACAAAGCGACATAACGGTAACACTAATGATTGATGAAATTCACATTAAACAATGTTTTGATTATAAAGGAGGTAATGTTGTTGGGTCCGCTTTTAACAATACTGAAGCTGCAAAAAGTGCATTTGTGTTTATGGTAAATAGCCTGTCCTCAAAATTTAGAGATGTTGTTCACCTATTGCCAGCTAAAACTATGAATGCACAAACCCTGTTCACTATCATAAAGCGGATCATTATTGGATTAGAACAGATAGGTTTCAAAGTGATATGTGTCATAACAGATAATAACTCCATCAATAGGAAAGCCATGTCATACTTCCACTCGCCTCCACAATGTTCCACTGTATATTGTCATCCAGCACAGAAATCAAGGCCTTTATTTGTTATGTTTGATTCAGTACATTTACTCAAATGTATTAGAAATAACTGGATTAATAAAAAAAAAAAATTATTAAGTGCATGCAATTTCCACCCTTTTCCTTTGAGGACGTATGTGATTCAGTAACTAGAGTTTGTAATGCTCCTTTCACTACTCTAAAGAAACTTCACTCTCTAGAAGCAGATTCTCTCCTTAAACATGCATATAAGCTTACACTAAAGTCGTTGTCACCCTCAAATCTTGAAAAACAAAATGTCAATTTAGTTGTACAAATGTTCAATGAGTAGACTATTAATGCATTACTAACTCTAGGGGAAAAACATAATTTGCCATGTTATGAAGATGTTGCAAAATACATACAAATAATCTATGTGTGGTGGACGGTAATGAATGTCAAATCTACATATAAAGGTATTCGTCTTAATAACAAATATGCTGCCCCATTGACTAATGGTGAAACTGATGAAAAATATATGTTCTTGCATTACTTTCTCAATTGGTTAAATCTTTGGGATGGTATGACAGAAGTAGCTGGAAAACTGACCAATGAAACATTTACTGCTCTCAAACATACAACCACTGCAATATTACATATAACAGATTATTGTATAGGCGAACTTAAAATGAAGTACATATTGCCAGGAAAATTTCAAACGGATCAACTGGAGGCGAGGTTCGGCAAATATCGGCAGCTTTCAATTATAACATATCTGTTCGACAAGTGTTTGAGTGTGAACAAAAATTGAGGATGATGTCAGTACTGAGGATACCGTTCCATAATCAGAGTGTTGATTTAAAAGATTTTGAAGAGGAAAAGTGGGAGAAAATGGAAAATGATGATTTGCTACACATGCATAGGTTTGATATAGAGGTAACGGATGATGATATTGAGAAATGTATGGAGTATCTCCAAGTTATCTTGCTGGTTACTGTTGCTTTGCCGTGTCAAAGAAAATTAAATGTGAATTTTGCAAAGACTTACTAGTAATGAGGATGTAGATAGCCTTCCAGAAAACCACAATTACATACAGGGTATTAGCAGAGGCGCTCTGCTATATCCTGATGATTCTGTTGTAAATATGATTATGTATAATTATATAGGCATTACCAAACTAACGCAAAATTCAGAATTCTCAAAATTAGTAAATTAAAGAAATTTAACCATGGAGATTACACTTAATGTTCTGATAGAGAATGATGCCTTCCTCCCTTTGAACAATTGCGATGATGGTCATAGCATAGATAACATTCATTTTTGTTTACTTTGGTGTTCTACAAATGCCTTGCTAAATAATGTGTGTGCTAAAGAAAACGACTTCATAAATCAAAACAAATTGTCAGAGAAAAAGAGGAAGCTTCAGACTTTGACATAGGCTAAAGGCTGAGTCACATGTGCGTGTGTTTCTGGCAATTTTCCATGGGCAAGCTCTTTCTATTAACATTCAGGGCTTTTCGAAATTACTAAGTAAAGCTAGATTTAATGTAGATTATCTTAGGTGGCTTATTTCTTCTAATACTGTATATATAAAGCCATCATATCTTAATTGCTCCAAACAATTTCTAAAAAAATAGCTCATGTGACGCCACCTTAAGTGATGCAATATAATGAATGTAATGAGTTGCGGTGGAGGGTGGATTGATGTGGTTGTGATTGAAGTGGGTGAAAGAGTTAAGTGGATTTAAATTATAATTAAGGTGGAGAGTTAGAAGTAAAACTTGATGAAAGAGTTTGTGTGAGAAGAAAAGTGGGCGATTGAACTGTATATGTAAAGAGTTGATGATATTTATAGCGATATTCATGTAAATAACATGTGGAAATCGTGTCTATTTTGTGACTTTATCCGCTCTTGCAGTATGCTTAGCTTAATGAAATGGACATGATTTAAAAATATTTATCCAGTTTATATTCATAGCCTACTTCCCACATAAGTGATGAGTATATTTATGCCAATTAAGTTTGAAATCATATTAATTTTATCGATTATATATCCGATCTTGCATTATGCATAGCTTAATGAAATAGGAATGATTTTATAATATATATTTTATTTATATTCATAACCTAGTTTTCAAATAAATTATACGTATGTGAGGGGCAAATGCAAGTCAGAAGTGTCTACTGTAAAAGGGACGTGTAGGGTTAAGTGAGTTTCAGGGAAAGTCTTGGGTTGAGGGTGGTGGTAAGGGAGAGTTGGGAGAGTGGCTCAGAGCGCGGGGAGACGGTCTACCTAAAGCTGTGACGTTACGGACCTATCGCTCAGGCCTTGTATAGAGCACAGTCTACAGATATATATCTGTAGACTGTGGTATAGAGAAGGCATTGCCCCACCTCGCTTTTTGTATCTTTCTCTCCCTCTCTCTTTGGCTTTTATCCATTCGGCGCCATTCAGCCAACTGTTTTAAGACGTTTACCCCCATTCAAGTGTCAATATTTTCTTGGCGAGCGGTAGCAAGCCAGCATATAGGCCTATATATATTTTTGTTTTGACAGCAAGACAAATTTTTAATTTTTTCGATAGAAAAATGTCTATGGCGAAGCCATCGCTATCGCTCGCCAGGAAAAAATCGACAACTGGATGGTGATAAACGTCTTAACACAGTTGGCTGAATGGGGCCGAATGGATACAAGCCAGGGAAAGAGAGAAAAGGAGAGAAATATAAAAAAAAAAGCCGGTGACCCAGTAGTTAGACTGTAGTTATTGGTGATGTTTATAGACCACCCAGCCTTAAGAAAGGCATTATCTCGTGCTATCAGAATAAGATTGCGAATAAAACATATTATTAGGTATTTTGTGTAATGTAATCATATATTATATAACGCAATATGGTGATAAATATTTCGCTTGCATTCTTTAAAAAATCTTCTTTGCAGCGCCTGATACCGAACGAATAATTTTGGGGATGAGTGCTGTTTACAGATAGTATACGGATTAGCTTTCCTATTTCTAACGGTAACGTATTTTTTTTTGTTTTAATTATTTCGTCCACTAACTGCGCTGTGAAGGGGAGGAATTGTATAAAACAATACAAGCGTAAATCTTGGGAATCCTATCAACAACATGTGTATTGCATTATTTCCTTATCTCCACATTTGAAAATATTACTCTCAGGGTGAGGGGCTGGTCCAGAGTGAGATTTGGCATCCTCTACCCAATCTTAGCCATTTCTGTCTCACTGTCCTACTTTTTCCTTCTGGGGGCAGGGGTTTAGGAATCCTCTTTCCCTTGTAAAATTCACCTACTTGACGAGACAGAGTAAGGGGCTAGGGAACGCGAAAGTGGTCCCGGACCCTAAGAACTGGAACTTTAAATGTATGTTTCTGTTTGGCTCTGTCTTGAGTCAGCCACCCCCAGCTAAGGGGTATGTGCATGAGTGTATAATTATACACATACAATACTCTAAGGGTAAAAGTGTGTTCCTTGATTTAATATAATGAACTGAACACGTCAAATTAGGTTGCATTTATCTAAGATATTTTAGGTTAGTTAACCCCTTGAGGATTATGACACACTTTGACAGTTTATTGAGGCTATTATTTGACGATTTTATTCAGATTAGGAAGGGTATATGGTAGTCAGAAGGTTAAAAAGATAGTCTTTACCCTTTTGATGCCCACAGATCCTTCCTAAGCTCTTCAAAATAATTTACAGATAACCAATATAAACTACTATAACGAGTCATGATACTCAGGGGGTTAATATACTGTAGTAGGTTAAGTATAACGAATAACTCATGATAAGCAAAAGTGTAGATAACTAAGTGAATCACAATGTACAATAATCAAGGTTAGTTATAGCATCAGATTATAGCATAAGACCCATAATTGGCAGTATGGAAGTTTCTACATCATATCAATAATTATTGTACTTAGTAATTATACTAGTTTTACTGACTCTTTACATTGGCTATATAACTGAAATGTACTGATATAATCGAATATTTATTTTGTTTTTGTTCTATGTGAGTGAAGGAGACAAAAAACAGAACTGCCTGTAGCGAGTGCCTCCCCCATAGTTGAAAGAGTGACAGGGCCAAAATCAAGGGACGTTCGAGTTAACCCTCTCCGACATATGACGCGATTTTGAGCCAATTAAGGATACTTTAAAGCCTTTGTTACCATCAGGGGTATTTAGAAACCTTTAGTTTAGTTACTTCAACCTCTGCAGTTGTCATTGAGTTAGCTGTGGGCAGAAAACTAATTTTTTGGGGACAATTATACGAGTGAGATAACTTTATTTCTTATTGCTAATCTGGCAACCTCTGCGTCATATGTGCGTGAAAGTGTTAAAATGCCTGGACACACGGAGTTTGAAGCAATTTAAGTCACAGGAGGAGGGAAAGACAGATTATAGGAGAGAATTCTAGAGCTCAGCTGTTGCATAGAATAAAGACTGAGAGTAACGTTTCACTCTTGGGTTCGAGAGTTGCACAGAGTAGGGGTGGGATTGTGTTGCAAGACGGGTACCACGTACCCTACGTAGAGGATGTGGTATACATTGGGAGAGCTCTGAGGAGCACCGATTATTTATTTAGTACTTATTGAACAGAACTTCACCACACACACACACACACACACACACACACACACACACACACACACACACACACACACACTAACATACATAAAGTCATACACCACTTAATTGAAAATGAGGACAAAAGCTGACCGAATTAAACACAAATCTTAGAAAACAGTGTATAGGCGTTCGTAATAAGGCAAACAGGATTTTCGGGTTCATCTCTAGGAGTGTGAGTAACAGAACTGCTGATGTTATCTTAAAACTTTACTTGTCATTAGTGAGACCCCATATGGATTATGCTGTCCAATTTTGGTGTCCTTATTACAGAATGGACATAGATTCATTGGAGAGAGTACAGCGTAGAATGACAAAAATGATCCATAATATTAGAAATCTTCCGTATGAAGAAAGGTTGAAGAAATTAGGTTTACATTCGTTAGAGAGACGCAGAGTTAGAGGGGATATGATAGAGGTGTTCAAGTGGGTTAGTGGGATTAACAAAGGGGACATGACAAATGTACTAAAGCTCAGTGATAGCGAAAGAACTCGTACCAATGGTTTCAAATTAGATAAATTTCGTTTCAGAAAAGATATAGGCAAATATTGGTTTGGTAACAGAGTTGTAGATGGGTGGAATGGACTACCAAGTGCTATAGTGGGATCTAAAACTGTAGGGAGCTTTAAGATAAAATTGGATAAGCATATGGACGAGAAGGGTTGGGTGTGAAGGGGGATCAGCCGGGTTGGGCCAATCAGCGCTCTGCAGACCCCCATAATCCTGCGTTAATCTCTAACCGTTTTGGTAAGATGATCCTCAGGGTATTAGAGTGTTGAGCCTATAATTGGGCTTTGTAATTGATTTGGGGTTGTGTGGGACAGGGATCTGCCTTGCTTAGGCCAATCGGCTTTCTACAGACTCCCATTTTCTTATGTTCTTATGTTCTTATGTTCTTATGTTCTTAATCACAGGTGACACATCATACTTGTTATTACTATTTCACGTGCATATATTTTGACGAGAAGTTAGTAGATGCCTACACGTTTCGTTCCTAGTATATAATGACAATTTTAATTCGACAAAATACCTAATTCAGACAAACCACTTCTAAAATAACCTAGATATAAACTCCGGTTCTAACTAACCTATCCAAACCATACTAAACATTGCCTAACTTAATTTAGCGTAATCGAAGATAATCTATAATTAATCTAACCAATAATAACATCTTACTAAATATTAAATATATTACATATATGGACTTTTTATACTAGCCAGTATAGAGAGTCCCTAGGTCTTCTATTTTGTGTTTTCATACTAAAATTTCCAGATGATTATTTGCATATTACAGTGTATTAATAGTAATTATCAGAATATAACTTCGTTATATCTGAACTTTGGCATATGCTCTTATTTTTTTCCTCAACCATGTCTCATTGGCGCGAATTACAGACTATTCAGGCCATAGCTTAAATATATAAGAAAGTAGAACATAACGAAAGTACTGTACATGAAGAAATAAATATTACTAGGGTAAATGCAAAAACAAAAGTAAATCTTAATCGACTACTACTTAAAAACCAGAGTTACTTTCAGCAAAAAAAAAAAAAAAGTCCCTTTATCCGCCTATCGTCCTATACCTTCCCATTCTTGGCTTTGACCAGAATCGCCTCGCATGTTAGTAATCTCACCAGATAATCGCCGTAAAGTGACATTTCGCACTAAGTCTTCTTCTCTTATTCTCGTGAGACCACCAGGTGTTCCGCTAAAGGTCCTGTAATGAGAGAGATTGGCCATCCTATTCTGTGGACGCCATTTTGATACCGAAATTATCAAACTTCGGGTGCTTTTATTTTTATCACGGGTATTGCCATCCAAAGACCAAACTACATATCCTGCACGAGTAGCGCCGAATGTGTGTTGTGGCCATGGACATAGTTGTCTGTAAAGAGAAGCTAACGACACCAGTGGCACCAATATGGTGATATTTGGCCAATCTCCGCTACTACTATAGGGTGTGTAGAGCTCCTTGGCCTTTTGAGCCTTAATGGTATCACCCAGGTGTTACCTGACATTAACTACCTGCCAAATTACTGACTAAAAGAAATAGTGTGCATGCGTGAATGGGCAAGGCTGGGGTTGGCTTGCTGATGGAGATAATTAACACTCACATATTTCTTGCCTATAAAGTAGTTTGAAACTAGAAATAATGATCTCCTAGAAAAAGTTCCCTTATATCAACATTCATTTGAACAAATCTCACTAGGAAAATAAATAATCTTCCAGTATAATGTTATCCGAGGTATGTCACATCAGTGCATTCTTATACTGCTAACCAAACCAGACTTACCGCAGCTCAGGTTCATCTAACACAACATGGCGTAACATAAAATATCTTATCATAAATATTTTAAGTCTCTATATCTTACCTAAACAATTATATCACATTAACTTACATTATCTTAACTAATTCCTTGTTGGTATTATATACTGCATGTCCTATTTCACGAGAAAGATAAGGGAATATATGACGTGTTTACAGTTCAGAAAAACGAATGAAAGGCTACGCCTTTTGTATTACGCTAGATTAGCATATAGCACGCTGGAGAACACAACATCCCATCATAATCAAGACGAATTAGGTAGAGTAAAACACTTATAGAACAATAAATAACCTTTCAACGTATAAATATAGAGTTCATCATATCATAATATTAAACATTTGAGAAAAACATTCGATCACAACGTCATTGTTTGACTGAAAGTGTAAACTAAATGTGACTCCATATAAACGAACCTTTGCAACGAGTTTTAGAAAACACAAAACTATTCACTAACAATATTTGATAATACAGGTACACGAAAATTAGCATCGATTTTGGAAACTTACACAAAACAACCAACACGGAAAATATCAAGGAATAACATAGCACTATGAGTTTTTCATACATACACTTATGAAAATCAATAACAGATGCAACAGATTCTCAAAAGAAGTAATATGATTAATATTTCTAAAATAGGTTGGCATAAATTTTAATATTATACTCGGCTAGTTTGTGTTAAGGCATGCATGATTTGATAAAGAGAAGTTGAATTACATATTCAGTCTAGTTCAGTCAGTGACAGGAGAAGGTTGTGTTAATCTGAGCTCCTGCCCGGACCACTTACCAGTGACCTTTAGTGACCATTACACCTACCTGTGTTTGGGGGCAGTGCACTCTTGTTATATAAAAGTGTTTTAGCTCAGTTTTTAGCTGTTAGTTTACTTGTTTTTGTTTTTCTGTACTTAGTTTCTTGCTCCTCGCTAAGCTTATTGGGATCATGGCAGGTATGGAGTGCGAGTCTCTAACTGATCTGCATCATCTTATTCTCCAGGTAAGAGAGGAGATGGTTGTGGTGAAAGAAGAGGTCTTGGCTCTAAGGGAGGTTAATGTTAAAATTCAGAGGGAAGTGGATTTGATTAAAGACGAAAATCTAGCTTTCAAGCTTAGCCAAGAGGAAATAAAGTCAAGTAAGGGGAAAAGGGAGGAAGTTGATGAAAAATTGTATTCATGGCAGGTTGTTAAAAATACGGGTGGGAAAGTCACACTCAAGAAGCAGGATAGTAGAATAGGTATGAGTGTGATAAATACATTCTCTCCTTTGCGAGACGAATGTGAGGGAAAAGATAGTCAGGATAAGGGAGGGATAACCGAAGTGCCTGCCGCCGACTCAGCTCCAACCTCTGACGCTGTGCTACCTACCACCACCACTACCCCCACCACCACCACCACCAAGGGAGCTTCTGCCACCACCGGGGGTTCTCCAACTGCAGCTGCTGGATCCTCCCGAGGGAAAGGTAAGTCTGTGTCCCGAGAAGGTAAGTCTGTGTCGATTGTGGGCGACTCCATGGTAAGACATTTAGTTAGGGCTACCGGCACTAAACTTAGGAAGGTTGTGTGTCTGCCTGGCCATGGAGTTGGGAGGGTTTTAGAGAAGATGGACCACATCTTGGAAGATAGTGGAGATAACCCCATTATCTGTCTCAGTGCCGGGAGTAACGATGTTGGTAAGGGTAGAAGTGAGGAACTGCTGCAGCAGTATCGGGATGTGTTAGATAAAGTTAGGATGAAGGGAGGGATCCCTGTAGTACATTGTATCCTACCCAGAAGAGGAGTTCCCAAGGAATGGACATCCAGGGCGATTGGTGTCAATTGCCGTTTGGAGAAATATTGCAAAGAAAAAGCAATACCATTCATTGATAACTGGGATAGTTTCTATGGGAGAGATGGGATGTACGCAAGGGATGGGGTTCATCTTTCACGGTTAGGGGTTTCTACATTAGCTAGTTCTTTAGATAGGGTGGTTGTGGGGTTTTGAACAGAAATATTGAGAGTGTAAATGAGAGGTTAAATGGAACAATTTTAGCGTCATGCGAAAGCGATAAGGATATTCAGTCTCATGCTAAAAATGATGACTATAATGCAAATGATAGTAGTGATGGTGCAACGGAAGATGGAAATGTCGTTAGAAACAAAGGTAAATTAGGTATAAAGAAAAGAAGTAAATTGAGAGTATATTACACAAACTGTAGGAGTCTATGTAACAAAATGAACGAACTTAGAGCCCTTGTTAGCAAAGAAAATATAGACATAATAGCGCTAACTGAAACGTGGATTAATACAGAAACCAGGCATTTTTTAGCAGAATTTGATATACCAGGATATAGTTTGTTTAAATATGACCGAACAAGTAAGAGGGGTGGCGGTATAGCAGTGTTTGTCAGGAGTACATTAAAAAGCTGTATTAAATCAGGTATTAGACTAAATAACGATAATGAAAGTGTTTGGGTAGAGGTTAACGAAGGTAGTGAGACCATAGTTATTGGAGTTATGTATAGACCGCCAAATATGAGTAGAAATGACGGAACGTCATTATGGGAGGAAATTAAAATGGCATCAAGGTTTAGAAATGTGTGCATTATGGGGGATTTTAATTTTCCGAATATAGATTGGCAGCATCAAATAGGAGACTCTGATTCTGAGGAGTTTATAGAGGTAGTACAAGATAGTTTTTTATTTCAATTCATAGATACGCCGACTAGAGGTAATAATATTCTCGATTTAGTTTTCAGTAACAATGAACATATGGTAAATAATGTAGAGATAGGGGACCACCTAGGAAATAGTGACCACAATTCTGTGTATTTTAATATACAATGGAAAGGTAATACCAGAGAGAATACAACATTAATACCTGACTTTAGAAAAGCCAATTATGGTGGGTTAAGAAGAGCCCTATTAGCTGACCCTATGGTCAAAAAATTAAGTCGATCCAGGTGTCCAAATGAGTGTACCCCTTCTCAGGCACCTGTCATCTTAAGTCAGGAAGAGACGTCAACCTTGGTAGATACATACGATAATTTTATCAAGTCAGTATTCAATGCACAAAATAAATACATCCCCAAAAGAAAATTTAGATCAACACAGAACCAACCCAAATGGATGAATAATAGACTATTAGATCTTCTAGGACAAAAGAGAGGAATATATAGAAAAATTAGAAAAGGCGAAATTCACCTACTTGCTTACTATCAGAATCTATCAAGACAGGTAAAAAAGGATATTAGGAAAGAAATTATGAAATTAAGGTTGCCAATGACTCAAAAAATAATCCTAAAGCTTTTTACCAACTATATAAATCCAAGGTTAGAGATGTAATTGGTCCCCTTAAAACTTCGATAGGAGAAATGACAGAAAATGATTTAGAAATGTGCAGTACATTAAATAGTCAATTTCTTTCCGTTTTCACTAATGAAAATTTGGCACAGTTTCCAGATGTCCGTAAGGTATATAGCGATAGTATAGAAAATAGGTTAAGTACGGTTACTATAAGTAGAAATGATGTGCTTAAGGAAATTGACAGACTGAAACCTCATAAATCGCCTGGTCCTGATGAGGTATATGCTAGAGTATTAAAAGAATGTAGGGATGAGTTAAGTTACCCATTAACATTTTTATTTAACAAGTCATTGGAGACAGGTATAGTTCCAGAAGCTTGGAAGCTTGCAAACGTAGTTCCGATCTTCAAAAAAGGTGACAAATCAATAGCATCCAATTACCGTCCCATTAGTCCTACATCAATCATAGGAAAGCTACTAGAGTCAATTATTGCTAGTAAAATTAGAAACCACTTAGATACATTTAATTTAATAAATTCTTCTCAGCATGGATTCACTCAGGGACGTTCTTGCCTTACTAATTTGCTTAGTTTTTTCTCAGAGGTATATGAAGCAGCAGATAATGACAAGTCATATGATATAATATATTTAGATTTCAGTAAAGCTTTCGACAGAGTCCCCCATGAGAGATTGATGAGAAAGGTTGAGGCGCATGGAATAGGTGGGGCGTTGTTGGGATGGATTAGGTCATGGCTAATTGGTAGGAAGCAGAGAGTCAGCATAAATGGTACGAAGTCAGAATGGGGAGCAATCAAAAGTGGTGTCCCCCAGGGATCTGTATTAGGTCCTCTGTTGTTTGTTATATACATAAATGACCTTGATTTAGGTATAACTAGTAGGATAAGTAAATTTGCAGACGATACCAAAATGGGGAGAACAATTGATTCAGATAGAGATATAGAGTGCCTCCAAAGGGATCTAGATACCTTACACGAATGGTCAGTAAATTGGCAGATGAAGTTTAACATTGACAAATGCAAGGTATTAAAGATAGGGAAGATGCATACAAATGTTAAATATAAACTAGCTAATGTGGAATTAGAAAACTCGAATTGTGAGAAAGATCTAGGTGTGTTTGTTAGCAATGATTTGAAGCCTAGACAACAGTGTATAAGCGTTCGAAACAAGGCAAACAGGATTCTCGGGTTCATCTCAAGGAGTGTGAGTAACAGAACTGCTGATGTTATCTTAAAACTTTACTTGTCATTAGTGAGACCCCATATGGATTATGCTGTTCAATTTTGGTGTCTTTATTACAGAATGGACATAGATTCATTGGAGAGAGTACAACGTAGAATGACAAAA
Organism: Paralithodes platypus; assembly: GCA_032716605.1. Taxonomy (NCBI): domain Eukaryota; kingdom Metazoa; phylum Arthropoda; class Malacostraca; order Decapoda; family Lithodidae; genus Paralithodes; species Paralithodes platypus. The sequence goes on from CM064566.1 coordinate 22,143,696, forward strand.
ATGATCCATAATATTAGAAATCTTCCGTATAAAGAAAGGTTGAAGAAATTAGGCTTACATTCGTTAGAGAGACGCAGAGTTAGAGGGGATATGATAGAGGTGTTCAAGTGGGTTAGTGGGATTAACAAAGGGGACATGACAAATGTACTAAAGCTCAGTGATAGCGAAAGAACTCGTACCAATGGTTTCAAATTAGATAAATTTCGTTTCAGAAAAGATATAGGCAAATATTGGTTTGGTAACAGAGTTGTAGATGGGTGGAATGGACTACCAAGTGCTATAGTGGGATTAAAAATGATAGGGAGCTTTAAGATAAAATTGGATAAGCATATGGACGAGAAGGGTTGGGTTTGAAGGGGGATCAGCAGGGTTGGGCCAATCAGCGCTCTGCAGACCCCCGTAATCCTGCGTTAATATCTAACCGTTTTGGTAAGATGATCCTCAGGGTATTAGAGTGTTGAGCCTATAATTGGGCTTTGTAATTGGGGTTGTGTGGGACAGGGATCTGCCTTGCTTAGGCCAATCGGCTTTCTGCAGACTCCCATTTTCTTATGTTCTTATGTTCTTATAACGTTACATAGGAGCATGAGAACACAGATGTTTGCCAAAGGGTGACCAGCACATGCAAGACATTATCCTTAACCCTTACCGCCCGGGCTTGCCATCCTAAGGACATTGTTGAGAGCCAGGCGATATGGCCGAAAAACGTCAACGCCTAGGCTACCCACGCATGTCTAAACGTACTGTGGTTTCCAATCTGTAGACTGGCGTTGAGTAGAGCTCTCTAAGTCAACTGGTTCAGTTGTGATGACGATTTCCGTGGCGTGCATATTGCCGCGATTTTAGCAATGTGACACACTTCTCAAGACTGAATCTATCTTTGCCGACACTCAACAACACAGCTCCGACGTCTGCTTGCTGCCAGAGGTGTGTGTGTCGCTTCCGACAGGCTTTGTTTACATACGTCAGACGCGCGGCTTTCAAAAGAAGCTGAATAGGCTTTCAAGCTTACGGACTATATAAGGACACCCGGGGTCCAGCCCGTCTGCCGCGGGGTCCTTATATAAGGTTGCCCGGGCTGGAAGGGTTAAGCACCCAACCCGTCAATCATATGACTTTAGAACATAAGAACATAAGATCGCGGGAAACTGCATAAGGCCATGCGGCCCACACGGGGCAGCTCCCATTCACACCCAGCCCATATCATCCATATGGGAATCCAACTTACGCTTAAAGCTTTCAACTGTTCCTGAGGTAATCACTGTTCTGGGCAGTCCATTTCACATGTTAACAACTCTATTTCCAACCCAGTGCTTTCCTATATCTTTCCTAAATCTAAGCTTATCTACCTTGAAACCATTTGAGCGGGTTATGTCGCCGTTCTTTAGTTTTAATATCTCATCTATATCGCCAATATTTATACTTTTTATCCGTTTAAGTACCTCTATCATGTCTCCCCTACATCTTCGTCTTTCTAGTAAGTGCAAGCCTAAGGCTTTCAACCTCTCCTCATACGATAAGTTTCTAATATTATGTATCATTTTCGTCATTCTTCTTAGGACTGCCTCTAAAGGGTCGATATCCATTCTGTAATAAGGGCACCAAAATTGAACAACATAGTCGAAATGGGGTCTTACTAGTGCTAATTATAGTTTTAAGAAAACTTCAGCAGTCCTGTTGCTAACACTTCTAGATATGAATACTAGAACTCTATTTGCCCTGTTCATAACACTTATACATTGTTTTCTGGGTTTCAGATCATTACTAACGAGCACCCCCAGATCCTTCTCACACTCTGAATTATCCAATTCTATATTGTCTAATTTGCATTTCGCTTCTAAATTACGTTTTCTAATCCTTAATACCATACATTTGTCTACATTGAAACTCATCTGCCAATTTATGGACCACTCATGCAAATTATCGAGATCCTTTTGAAGACATTCACTGTCGCTAGCTGACTCTATTATCCTACCCATTTTAGTATCACCAGCAAATTTACTGATCCTACTCAGTGTCATGTCAGGGACATGACAAATGTACTAAAGCTCAGTGATAGCGAAAGAACTCGTACCAATGGTTTCAAATTAGATAAATTTCGTTTCAGAAAAGATATAGGCAAATATTGGTTTGGTAACAGAGTTGTAGATGGGTGGAATGGACTACCAAGTGCTATAGTGGGGTCTAAAACGGTAGGGAGCTTTAAGATAAAATTGGATAAGCATATGGACGAGAAGGGATTGGTGTGAAGGGGGATCAGCCGGGTTGGGCCAATCAGCACTCTGCATACCCCCATAATCCTGTGTTAATCTCTAACCGTTTTGGTAAGATGATCCTCAGGGTATTAGAGTGTTGAGCCTATGATTGGGCTTTGTAATTGAACTGGGGTTGTGTGGGACAGGGATCTGCCTTGCTTAGGCCAGTCGGCTTTCTGCAGACTCCCATTTTCTTATGTTCTTATTACTCTTTATGCCTGAGTCAAGATCATTTATGTAGATAATGAACAGAAGGGGCCCCAATACCGACCCTTGGGGGACCCCACTTTAAACTAATCCCCAGTCCACTTAAAGTTTTAAATTATCTACCATTTCTGAACTGAACATAGTATTGTGCAATCTATGTCTTAAGAACATAAGAAAATGGGAGTCTGCAGAAAGCCGAATGGCCCATACAAGGCAGATCCATCTCACACCCAACCCCAAATACAATCTACAACTCTATTTTCAAACCTGAACTTGCCTCTAACTTGTCTACTATAAATCGACATTTGTTAAATATAAGACCAGTTGTACAGGTATTTCATATATATTGAACATTAATATTTTAGTATTTAGAGTTGGAAAAACAGCAATAGATCCCATATATATTATGTCAAGTGACCTTTTGTTCTATGTGTTTTTGTCGTTATTTTCAATATTTCCTTATCTAGAATCTTCGTATTATAAGTAGGCAAGGAATCGTGGTCCCAACCTCTGTAGCTCAAAAAGGGCTGGAGCAAATAAGCTGTAAATTTCCACACCTTTTCTGTGAATGACTCGTCCCAAATGGTATACATAATAGCTTGATTACTGTAGTGGGATCTGCCTCGTGTTGGCTGGTCGGCCTTATGCAGATTTCCGATTTCACATTTCTTTATGTTCCTTTTATTGACTCTTCTTGAGCTGATCACTGTACTAGGCGATCAATTCTATATTATCTACAACCCTATTTACAAACCAACACTCACCTAAATACCTTCTAAAGCAGAACTTATCCAATTTGAAGTAAGGTTGAACTAAAATATGAAATTGGGAAGTCAATTCAATTCGAGTTGCGTGAGAATAGTTTTAAACATACCCTGTCTGTGTACTCTGGAAAATGGGTCCTACGGCTTGGTATGGAATGGCATATTTCGGAACTCCAAGTAGGATTTCCCCTTCTCCTAATTATAGAGTAAATATAAAATGGTTTACTGTTCTTTATCACGCCGTGGTGGAGTGGATTATAGCATAGACTCTCGTCGTGACTGTCCGTGGTTCATAAACACATTTATTCACGTAACTCAGGTGTAGTTTTGAGTGCAGTTATGAGATACACTGAGATATTGTTGTATTATCATAATCACAATTATAAAATAAAAGTATTTTAACAAGTGGTAGGGAATATGCTACGAGCCAAGGTGTTTACCATGTACCGCAGCTAGGAAAGGGAAAATGAGGTAGGCAGGGAAATGAACCCTGGTGGGGACAGATGAGCTAGATAAGCATCGGGAAGAGAGGAGCTACTTGGACATTAATTACGTTTAGGCAACATCTGACGGAAGTAGTGTGCGAGTGTGTATAAGAGCGAGAGTGAGTTACAAGGACTTGTTCTTATCTCAAAGACCTTGAGGTCCACTTCCGGAAGATGCTCTAGGTGGAAAAAGACAGATATTGTAAAGTGTGCTATGCTCATTACAGAGTGTGTAAAAAAATACATAATGTATGCATGGATTCATGATTCTAAAATTGTTCCAGAGAGAATATATATAATTTATGATAAATTTATTCTAAAAGAAAAAGAAAATGTCATGGATAAAAAGTTACAGTGATAAGTTACTTCAGAATGTACGCCCAGTTACGATTCTGGGGGTACAGTACATCGAATACTTTTTTGATGATGCCATAGTAGGGAGTGCCTCAGATGTATCTCGCACCTGGGCTATGTGATAATACGCATAAATGTCCGTAAATTATAAATTCGTAAAATATACAGTAAACTAATTTATGTTCAAGCGCCTAATATGGCCTAACCTAACCCAAGATAAACCCAAATTTACCTAATCTAATTAACCTGTTCAAAACTTACCTCAAACTAATCCAAGTGAAAGATCAAACCCATAGATTATTAATCATCTCAGTATCATGATGCCTCTCTTAATTTTTACTTGGCAAACATTTTATGATTTTTCACGGCTTGGGAAGGACGTGTGAGAGTTAAGAAGTTATTTGAGATACAATAATTTTGTATTATATTATATTTTTGAAATCGTTTAATGATAGCCAAAATATATGGAAATAAGCCATCATCGTCTGCAAGGGTCAACTTGATATTAAACAGGTTTTGAAAACAATTAAGTCCAATGAGTTTTTTCCGCTCATGTCAACAATGGTTTTATGTATCTAAGCAAGTAAGCATGTTACGTGTAAACAAAAACAAGGAATGTTACATTAATGACACATTTTCATTGACGAACCATCGAATGGTTTTAACGTGAAGAAACGACAGTACAAACCATTATCCAGTAGGATGCAGTTGTATATTATTTGAAAATTAAGAAACTATATTTGGGTACAAGAACACCTTCGAAATGTTTGCATTGTTCGACAAGAAGACCGAAAACCCAAAGCAGAGTTCCTCTAGTACCGTTGGCTGAAATATTCACCTTAATTGTGAACTGTGAATACAGTAATAACATTTTGGCAAAATAGTAGTATTACAAATTATATGCATACCGGTAGCTAAGGTTATATACATGCACTGATGCATTATTTAAGTAAATTGATTGTTTTTACAAATTACAAACTTAATGGTTAATGGTGTAATGGTTAAGGTGGCAAAAATATGTGTGTGATAACCCGGGTTCGAATCCCGGTGGATCATATATACTTTAATTAATTTAATTGGGGGTGTGGTGGTGAGATTAATAAAAATAATATTATTAGTAGGTTTAGGGATATTTCTTCGAGAGGCCGGTCTATATGATCTGTGCCCCATGAATATTCTTTCCTCTCACTTAAACAGTAGGCTACCATAGTGCGGTTGGGAATATGAACATGATTAGATTAATATCCAGTATTCGAGAATGGATAATAAGTCGTAGGCGTGTGCATAAACTTTTAACCGTCCTGGTGGTGTAATGGTTAAGGTGGCAAAAATATGTGTGTGATAACCCGGGTTCGAATCCCGGTGGATCATATATACTTTAATTAATTTCATTGGGGGTGTGGTGGTGAGATTAATAAAAATAATATTATATCCATTAATTAATATCCATGTGATATCCATTGATATCACATAAGTTAGAGCTCCTCAGTAACTCGGTGACTTTTTTTCTTATGATTACTTGTTTTATCCTACCCAAAAGTGTGACGATAATGTCGTGACTTTTTGCCCTCTATTCTTAAAATATACTTTCCATTCACAGTGTACCGGTGACATCCTTGTCATTATATTCTGGCAATTATTAGTCCATTTTAGTCAGCTTAGGAAGGACGTTTACCCATTAAATGGCTACAGACGGTTTCCATTAATCCTTATGGCTACCGAGTATCATTCCTAAGCTTCATAAAATCGTCTAAATGTAGCATATAACACAATCAAAAAAATACGCCGCCGGTAATGAGAGTTTATGGTCGAAATAACTTGAAAATTACGATACCTTTAAAAAAATGCCTGCTAACCTTGGTAATCGCTGTAATAACATTCATGCGAATAGTATTCGTTTGGCATCGGGCGCGGCGAGGAGAAACGTGCTTAAGAATACAAGCTAAACTTTGTCTTGGGTTTTTTTTTTACCCTTCTAAAAATATCCACATGGAGCCTCTTTAACTTAAGCTGACAGTCATGCTCACGTGTTATATCCATTTTGAGTCTTAAGTTTTTTGTATTTAAAAAACTTCAATAAGTTAACTTGGTAGTCTACGTGTTTCCAATTAGCCATTAACGATAACAGAAAAGCATGGCGATTTCAGTAGTAGTAATAGTTCGCATGGAAAACTCCATAAGCATGTCAATTTCCCTGGAATTATTACATTACATAGTACCCTACGAATTTATTACTGCAATTAATGCAAATATAATTAATGAGAATACTCATAAATTAGAGATATCGCACACCAACTTTGATGTATTTATGGGTTTACTATATTGTATAAATATATGCAGACATACAAACATTACCATAGATCGCTGTATGACCACAATATAACTGACACACTTTAGATTACGGCTGCTCTGTTATGAAATATATATATATTTTGCAGTTCATAGCTCTTGTTGGTGTTGACACATTCGTATGTTAACAACACTTAGAGGTTTCTTACCTCTGTATAAATGCAGAATTAAAGTGATTATTATTTCACCTTCATCATATACTGATGGTGAGAATCGTCGTAGTATGGGTTACTTAATATGAATAAATCTTCCATTCCCAATTGACTTTGCCTGACGTGGAGTGATAAAATTGCCTTTTGTCGTTGTACCTTTCTACTTAGTAAAGTCAAAAGAATCTAGATGGCGTTAACTGTAATTGGAAAATGTGGTTAATTAAATGAGGCCAAGAGCTCTTAACCATTATCTATAACTCAGTATTGTAATAGAGAGAGAGAGACAGAGAGAGAGAGAGAGAGAGAGAGAGAGAGAGAGAGAGAGAGAGAGAGAGAGAGAGAGATAACTAGCCTGAGCGAGTAGGCTGGATATGGAAGCAGTAAAAGTGATTGAGAGTGGATAAAGGGGAAGTCGTTAAGGCCTTGGTTTAAGCTTTGTGAGGCCTGGAGGTGTGACTGGGTCAGGGTCGGGTCACCAACGTTCTCAGGTCAGTTAGGTATTCTGTCAATTTTTGTTTTTCATGTATATATATATATATTATATATATACGGTATATGATTATATATAAATATATATATATATATATATATATATATATATATTATATATATATATATATATATATATATATATATATATATATACTATATAATTTATATTATATATACAGTATATATAATATTCTGTATATATATACAGTATATATATATATATATATATATATATATATATATATATATATATATATATATACAGGTGTATATGTATTTTTTTATTTTTTATGTGTAAGGAGACAAAAGGCAGGCTTCCTGTGACGGTCATCTCTACCAAAACCAAAAGAGTGAGAGAGAGACAAATTCAAAGGATGTTGGGGTCAAAATGCCTGGACACGCTAAGTTTAAAGCAATCTAAGTAATAGGGTGAAGGAAAGATCGATTGAGTGAGAGAGTTCCAGAGCAATTCACTTGTTGCGTAGAAGAAAATTTGAGAATATTATATTTGTTGGGGAGGTTGGAAAGCAGGACAGAATAGACGTGGGATTGTTTTGAAAGGCAGGTGCCTCTCACTCGCTGCAAAAGAGGGGGGATGCTCTGAGAGAGCTCTGAAGAACAGTGATTGTTGTAATAGCACTAGCAGAGTGAAAGAGATGCAACATTACAGCGTGTATAAAGAGATTGTATTATTCATGTAGATAAGATCATGATGTAACTAGGCAACTATGATGTATAATGCAACTTTCGCCCAAAAATAATCACCTTAACAACATTGCTTGTCCACATCCAAGTGCAGGAATAACCCCCCCCCAAAAAAAAAAAAATAATAATAATAATATAAAAAAAAAAAAAAAAAAAAATCCATTTATTCTAATTAAATACACCTACATAAACAAACAAATCAATCCTGAAGCATACTAATCGTATGCTTAATACGAAATAATTAACTTGCGTGGCCTTACTGAATTTGATCGTAAGTAATGTAACCAATCCTTAGCAGAGTTTTGCCGTGCTTTAATTAACGTTCTCTAACTTTAGTCACTAAATTATCCAAACTGAGACTCAATTGCAAGGTCTCAATTGTCACAATTTAATATAATCTACATTCATATAACCTTAACTAACCAGTGGTATTTGTAACACTTTTAGTTCCAAATTCGATGTGAGTTTTCATTCAAATATTTGGTATCATACTATGGTCTACATTCCCTGTGGTCTGATTACATATGAAAACGGCACACTTTGCTGTCCATTGGTTTCATTTTTCAATACTATCAGATTGACGAATAACCATTCATTGGTAAAATTAACAGAATATAAGATAAACCGAGAGCAAGAAAACAAAAATCATTATAGATTAATAGAAGGGTCTATGAATAAACGGATGGATGGAGAGAAAGAAGGAAAGGAGGAGAGAATGACAGAGATAATAAAAGAAAGACAGAAAGAAACACAAAGCCGTAGGATTATATCAAAACCACGACGAAAAAGTACACAAGCTGTCTCCTTTCATCTAAGCCATAAAGTTAATAGTAAGTACCCGTGAAGGAGGTGTGGCTGAGGCCGGAGCAGCCACCTGACACCTGTAATCCGCAGCCACCATTTACCTGAGCACAGCTGGAGGTCACGGGCAGGGACAGTTTGGGAGGGTCAGGGATGTATGTGGGGAGAAAACGGACAATTGTGTGTGTGTGTGTGTGTGTGTGTGTGTGAGTGTGTGTGTGTGTGTGTGTGTGTACTTAATGTGAGAGCGTGCAGGGGGTAAGGGATTCCAAGTATACTGTCTCATATATTCTGTCACAATCATGTGTCATAGATTTTGTTTTTCTATGTGGATGAGGGAGACAAAAGGCAGAGCTGCCTGTGACAAGTGCCTCCCCCAGAGTTGAAAGGAAGTAGGGACGAACATATTCAAGCCAGCCCGAGTAAACCCACTTGGGGACGAACAAACTACCGAGCCAGACTCAGCTGGTAGAGACGAATACTTGTTTTTGTGACTAAAAAAAAGTGTGGTGTGCTTGCTTAGTGTAGTGAAGTAGATAGCAGGAGGAGGTATTTGTGAGAGCCAGCTGGATCACTCTGTGTAAGTGAGTTACAAATAAAAACAGTAAGGGAAGCCAGACAAATGGTTTACATTAAACAATTAAATTTACTGAAATATTGAACCTTGGGGTCAGGGGTGATGCAAACTAAATTTTCGTTGGACAACCATCTGCTTACAGTCTAGCTATAATATATTTACACCTAGCTACTCCTTTATATCCTTCAAGCCTTCATAGGAACGTAAGAAAACGGAAATCAACAGAAAGCCCAGACGAGGCAGATCTCTTTCATATCCAACCAATGTAATTCATATGAACATCCAAGTTACATTTGGAACTATCCACCTTTTTTGTGCTTATTAAAGAACTAGGCAATCTATTCCACATATCCACAACCCTTTGATGTATTTTTATTCAACTAACATCAAAAGAGAAGTCCAGATAGGATCAAAACCATTGTGTCTTTGCAGACATTCATGTTTTCATGTAACATTATTGTTCCATTGTTCATTTCTAACCTAGTCTTTTTTCCAAAGTGACAGAAATATTTTATTTCGTAAAACATTATGATATGAAAACAAGTAATCAAATACTTGCCATAAAAATCAACAGATACATTAACAATCACATAGTTCATACAATTTACGTGACTAAATTATATGAGTGTTGTAAGCGGTGTGTGACAAAAGTAAGTGGTCAAATACTGTTTTACAATATGAGTTGAACGCAACTTGTTTGTGTCTTCTATGAAAACCAATTGGGCATTAAACATATTGAATTTTGATTGTATCACTGCTCCTGTAATATACTTGTGAAACACAACAGGTCAACCAAATGTTAAGGCTTCAAATATCCACTATTGTTTAACCTCTTTAACATGACAATGACATTTGACTTTATTTCTGGTTATCATTAGATAAATTTATTCGGCTCGGGGAGACTTCTGAAATCATAGAGCCACAAATGATCTTATTTACTTATCTAATAACGGATACCTATATAAATCTAACACATACTTCCTAAACTGAAGATGAACTATAAGTAGTTGAATGAACAAAAAACAACAATTGTGGCATTCGATTAAAAGGGTTTGGTTGGCGCTCGATCTAAATAGGACAGAGCAGTTGTCCCAGTAAACAGCTGCAGTCGTGGTCGGTCAGGTCATTACTTCCTGCACACGGACAATGACAAAACCCACACGGAGCTCCAGGGGGGCCAGAGGAGGGAAGGTTTGGCTCCGGGGCCATTAACGACAAATCACACCTGTGTCTTCTCCGGCGTCTTTTCTCGCCTATTCTTAACTATAGGAGCTTCAAATAGGAATATTTGTTTATCTGTTTTTTTTTTATTTTTTTTTTTAGAGTTCAACCACTATACTGTAGCTATATAACTTCAGAACACAAGTTGCAATCGTAAAAAAAAAGAAAACAAAACAGAAAAACACACACAACAAAATTACAAAACATGGTGCAAGGATCAGTACATTTGCAGACGATACAAAACTCTAGAGGCAAACAGATTCGATTAGTGGCACTGAACATCTCTATAAGGATCTAGATACTATAGATGAATGGTATAAATAATTGACAGTCGAATGTCAATATACTGTATATATATATATATATATATATATATATAATATAGATATATACCGGTATACAGTAAATAACTGCAAGGCATTAAAGATAAGGAAGTTGAATAAAGATGCGAAATATAAACTAGCTGATGTCTAATTTAATAGTAACTCACATTGTGAAAAGGATCTGGGTGTTGCGTTAGCAATGATCAATGATCTGAGTAGCATTTATGCTAACATTTGTTTAAAATTGTACATAACATTGGTGATGCCTCATTTGGATTATTTTGTTCAGATTTGGCGTCTCTAATACAAAATTAATATCGACTCTGGAGGCAATCCAACGAAGAATGACGATAATGATCCAAAATATTATAAATGTATCATATGGCTTGCATTCGTTAGAAAGATAGGAGATACTGATAGAGGTGTTTAAGTAGATGAAAGGTGTCAATATGGGGAATATAAGAACATAAGAAAACGGGGGCCTGCAAAATCTCTTTCACACACAGCCCATCGACACGGCCATGTGCCTACCTAATTTTGTCTTGAAGCTCTCTATCGTTATTGATCCTACCATAGCACTTGGTAGCCTATTCCACATATATTCAGTATTAAACCAGTACTAAACTAATATTGTTCTGAAATGTATCTAATTTGAAACCATTTGTTCGAGTTCTTTCGCTATCACAAATGTGTGTGCATCTGTCATGTCCCCTTTATTACTCCCACTTAAACACTCAAACACCTATATCATTATCCCCTCTAACTCTACGCGTCTCTAACGATTGCAAGCCTACTTTTTTCGGAATCTATATCCATTCTATAATAAAGACACCAAAATTGGACAGCATAACCCATGTGTCCTCACTAATGCTAAGTAAATTTCAAGAATACGTTTGCTGTTCTATTACTCACACTTCTATATATTAATCCAAGAACTCTGCCTTATTTCGAACTGATGACTCCCATTCTCTTTTTTCACTCTCTGCGTTTCTTTTGTCCATGTTACCGGTGTGTAATTTATATCTTACATTTTCCATCGTTTTCCCAAATGTCACTACACTGAATTTATCTAAATTGAGCTTCATCTGTCAAATTTTTACTGACAATTCGTGTATCTAGATCTCTTTGGAGAACCTGAATATAATTTTCAAAATATATATATCTACCTTTTTAGTGTCATCTGCTAATTTACTGATGTTGTTAGTTATGCTTAAATCAAGTCGTTCATGTAAACGATGAACAGCAGACGACCCAAAATAGATCTTTGTGGGACCCCACTCCCAGTCTGATTGTATACCTATTATGCTAACTTTGTATTTCCTACCAATTAACTATGACCTAATCTATCTTAATAGATGTTCCCCTATGTAGCTGAATAGCTACGAGAATACCCATTCAAATGGCTTGAAATTAGATAAGTTCTACTTTAGAAAATATTTGAGTAAGCATTGGTTTGGAAGCTGAGTTGTAGATGTGTGGAGTAGAATGCCTAGTACGGTGATCAGTTCAGGAGCAGTATAAATGTTTACCCATAAGCTTTATGGTCACATAAATGTTGTGGAATGAGTGTGTACAGGATCTGCCTCGTGTGGGCCGGTCAGCCTTATACAGATTTTCGAGTTAATATGTCGGTCAAAATTCTGCGATAAAAGTACTCCTGTGAACCCTACAGAGTTCTTTATCCGGCGGTTCTCGATCGGCAACATCATTCTGGAAATAAAGCGTTTTGTTTTTATTTTTCCATTTCAGATTATTATATTATAGTCCGGCAGACGTCTATCAAGTAAGGTTTCGATACTAGTGTCACCGGAAAAGAATATTTAAAGAATAAATACTCAAAATATATAAAGATAATCGCACGTGTTATTCAACCGTCTATAATTATGACCATCTTTAGCACCTGCATTACTTGCTGGTCCTCCATAGATTTCTTAAATACTTTGATAGTACCTTTCACAGTTAAATCATAATTGAAAATAACATAGACCCTCTTTGCTGGCTAAACAATCGTCTAGTACTTGACAAAAAATATATATACTGTACTGTATATATAATTAGAATGACGCAATCTTATTGAAGGGAAAACACATATTTATACGATGTTTATTTGTTCTTCATTTATTTATTATTATTATTACTTTTTTTTTTTTTTTTTTTTTTTTTTTTAGGCAAATACTATCAATGCTATTTGTCTGGCAACATATCGGGGCTTTTTTGTACCGGTATCGGCGCTACTCTGAAGAAATATTATATATGAATGAATGGTTAAAATGGTTAATTTCGTATGCTTTCAGATCAGAGGTAGCGAGAAAAAAAAAGTCCTGGAAAAGATGTCCTTTGTAATTGCCCTAATAAGCAAAGCTCACCCACACAAATCACATCCTGTTTTTGTCGCTCTTCAAAGCATGTTAATTTGAAAAATAATGCATTTGTATTTTGATTTGTTTTAATTTTAACTCTAAAATTGTATAGAAATCCATACAAGATATTTCGATTGTGCCAATCCAAGTAGAGCATAATCTAGCCTCTACAATAGTTTACAGTAACTTTACCAACAAATGTTTTACTTCTTTCCTGATAAATTTCCACTGGCAAAGTTTGATATTCGCCTCTATGTTTGTACTAGGTTATACTATAGGTTAACTAGAACAGGATTGTTGTTGTTACTTGCTATTCCGTTGGACTGCCTGGTGCTCTATGTTTGTACTAGGTTATACTATAGGTTAACTAGGACAGGATTGTTGTTGTTACTTGCTATTCCGTTGGACTGCCTGGTGCTCTATGTTTGTACTAGGTTATACTATAGGTTAACTAGAACAGGATTGTTGTTGTTACTTGCTATTCCGTTGGACTGCCTGGTGCTCTATGTTTGTACTAGGTTATACTATAGGTTAACTAGGACAGGATTGTTGTTGTTACTTGCTATTCCGTTGGACTGCCTGGTGCTCTATGTTTGTACTAGGTTATACTATAGGTTAACTAGGACAGGATTGTTGTTGTTACTTGCTATTCCGTTGGACTGCCTGGTGCTCTATGTTTGTACTAGGTTATACTATAGGTTAACTAGGACAGGATTGTTGTTGTTACTTGCTATTCCGTTGGACTGCCTGGTGCTCTATGTTTGTACTAGGTTATACTATAGGTTAACTAGGACAGGATTGTTGTTGTTACTTGCTATTCCGTTGGACTGCCTGGTGCTCTATGTTTGTACTAGGTTATATAGGTTAACTAGAACAGGATTGTTGTTGTTACTTGCTATTCCGTTGGACTGCCTGGTGCTCTATGTTTGTACTAGGTTATACTATAGGTTAACTAGGACAGGATTGTTGTTGTTACTTGCTATTCCGTTGGACTGCCTGGTGCTCTATGTTTGTACTAGGTTATACTATAGGTTAACTAGGACAGGATTGTTGTTGTTACTTGCTATTCCGTTGGACTGCCTGGTGCTCTATGTTTGTACTAGGTTATACTATAGGTTAACTAGGACAGGATTGTTGTTGTTACTTGCTATTCCGTTGGACTGCCTGGTGCTCTATGTTTGTACTAGGTTATACTATAGGTTAACTAGGACAGGATTGTTGTTGTTACTTGCTATTCCGTTGGACTGCCTGGTGCTCTATGTTTGTACTAGGTTATACTATAGGTTAACTAGGACAGGATTGTTGTTACTTGCTATTCCGTTGGACTGCCTGGTGCTCTATTTCCCACCACTGCTTGGCGTTATTGCATCTCATGGAGTCAGGATATTTAATGTGTAGTACTTAACGATTCATTCGATAGGATATGTGGGTACTATCGCTCAGATGTTAACATTCATTAGAAAGACGAAAATGTAGAGGATATATGATAGAGGTTTAAGTGGTTGAAGAGAATACATAAAGGTAACATTAGTAAAATATTAAAGGTGAATGATTGCAATATAACCTGTACACATACATGGCTTCACACTAGATGAATAATTTTCCGAATATTGATTGGCAGCATCAAATCGGCGACTCAGATTCAAACGAGTTTATTGAGGCGGTACAGGATAGTTTTTTATTTCAATTCATAGACTCGCCTACTAGAGGTAATAATATCCTCGATTTAGTTCTCAGTAATAATGAACAAATGATAAATAATGTAGAGATAGGAGACCAACTAGGAAATAGTGATCATAAATCAATTTACTTTAACATACAATGGACAGGAAAGGCTAAAGAGAATGCGACACTTATCCCAGATTTCAGAAAAGCCAATTATGGTGGATTAAAGAGCCTTAAGAGTCGATCCTATGGTTAAACTATTAAGTGGACCCAGGTGCGCTAATGAACATACTCTCTCTCAGATACCTGTCTTAACTCAGGATAATTTGACAGCTACATATAATCATTTTATTTCTTCACTCCACAATGCGCAAAATAAATATATCCCCAAAAGAAAATTTAGATCAACACAGAACCAACCCAAATGGATGAATAATAGACTATTAGACCTTCTAGGAAAAAAGAGAGGAATATATCGAAAAATTAAGAAAGGCGAAATTCACCTACTTGCTTACTATCAGAATCTATCAAGAGAGGTTAAAAAATGTATAAGGACAGACAAAAGAAATTATGAAATCAGGATAGCCAATGACTCAAAAAATAACCCTAAGGCTTTTTACCAGCTATATAAATCTAAAGTTAGAGATAAAATAGGCCCCCTTAAAACTTCGATAGGAGAAATGACAGAAAATGATTTAGAAATGTGCAGTACATTAAATAGTCAGTTTCTATCCGTTTTCACTAATGAAAATTTGGCACAGATTCCAGAAGTCCGTAAGGTATATAGAGAGAGTATAGAAAATAGGTTAAGTACGGTTACTATAAGTAGAAATGATGTGCTTAAGGAAATTGACAGACTGAAACCTCAGAAATCGCCTGGTCCCGATGAGGTATATGCCAGAGTATTAAAAGAATGCAGAGATGAGTTAAGTTACCCATTAACATTTCTTTTTAACAATTCATTAGAAACTGGTATAGTTCCAGAAGCTTGGAAGCTTGCAAATGTAGTTCCGATTTTCAAAAAAGGTGATAAATCAATAGCATCCAATTACCGTCCCATTAGTCTCACTTCAATCATAGGAAAGCTACTAGAGTCAATTATTGCTAGGAAAATGAGAAACCACTTAGAAACATTTAACTTAATCAATTCTTCTCAGCAGGGACGTTCTTGCCTTACTAATTTGCTTAGTTTTTTCTCAGAGGTATATGAAGCAGTAGATAATGACAAGGCATACGATATTATATATTTAGATTTCAGTAAAGCTTTCGACAGAGTCCCTCATGAGAGATTGATGAGAAAGGTTGAGGCACATGGAATAGGTGGGGCGTTGTTGGGATGGATTAGGTCATGGCTAATTGGTAGGAAACAGAGAGTCAGCATAAATGGTACCAAGTCAGAGTGGGGAGCAGTCAAAAGTGGTGTCCCCCAGGGATCGGTATTAGGTCCCCTGTTGTTTCTTATATACATAAATGACCTAGATTTAGGTATAACTAGTAGGATAAGTAAATTCGCAGACGATACTAAAATGGGGAGATCAATTGATTCAGATAGCGATATAGAGTGCCTCCAAAGGGATCTAGATACCTTACATGAATGGTCAGTAAATTGGCAGATGAAGTTTAACATTGACAAATGCAAGGTATTAAAGATAGGGAAGATGCAAACAAATGTTAAATATAAACTAGCTAATTTAGAATTAGAAAATTCAGACTGCGAGAAAGATCTAGGTGTGTTTGTTAGCAATGATTTGAAGCCTAGAAAACAGTGTATAGGCGTTCGTAATAAGGCAAACAGGATTCTCGGGTTCATCTCTAGGAGTGTGAGTAACAGAACTGCTGATGTTATCTTAAAACTTTACTTGTCATTAGTGAGACCCCATATGGATTATGCTGTCCAATTTTGGTGTCCTTATTACAGAATGGACATAGATTCATTGGAGAGAGTACAGCGTAGAATGACAAAAATGATCCATAATATTAGAAATCTTCCGTATGAAGAAAGGTTGAAGAAATTAGGTTTACATTCGTTAGAGAGACGCAGAGTTAGAGGGGATATGATAGAGGTGTTCAAGTGGGTTAGTGGGATTAACAAAGGGGACATGACAAATGTACTAAAGCTCAGTGATAGCGAAAGAACTCGTACCAATGGTTTCAAATTAGATAAATTTCGTTTCAGAAAAGATATAGGCAAATATTGGTTTGGTAACAGAGTTGTAGATGGGTGGAATGGACTACCAAGTGCTATAGTGGGATCTAAAACTGTAGGGAGCTTTAAGATAAAATTGGATAAGCATATGGACGAGAAGGGTTGGGTGTGAAGGGGGATCAGCCGGGTTGGGCCAATCAGCGCTCTGCAGACCCCCATAATCCTGCGTTAATCTCTAACCGTTTTGGTAAGATGATCCTCAGGGTATTAGAGTGTTGAGCCTATAATTGGGCTTTGTAATTGATTTGGGGTTGTGTGGGACAGGGATCTGCCTTGCTTAGGCCAATCGGCTTTCTGCAGACTCCCATTTTCTTATGTTCTTATGTTCTTATGAAGTCCGCTTTAAAACAGACATAGGTTAGAATTGGTTTGGAAATAGGGTTGTGGATATGTGGAATAGATTGCCTTTCAAACATTATTTGGTTAGTCATATGAATTATATTGGTTGGGTGTGAAAGGGACCTGCCTCGTGTGGGCGGGTTGACGTATTCTTATTGTTGATGATGACTGTACATAGTACTGCACCTATAGATATCATGGTAGGTATTATTTCCTGATAAAGGGCCACCATACTCCTGGAGACAACCCATTAAGGTTTCGACGAGTCTCGCTCAAAATTAGTTTGTTGGTCTCACGTTCGGCTTTTCACAAGTTGGTCACGGAGTTGAAGCTCATCTGTCGCCGACGGAGAGGCACTTCTTCTGCCAAACATTATCGCCTTAATGTTGCTGTATTGACATATCAAAGAAATTCAAAGGATAATGCTAAATGTTATAACTTAATATTTTTAGTTATAATACTTGTACATTTTATGAATGGGATGCCTTTAGGCACATGACCTTTTGTTTTATCTGTGTTTTTCCTTCCTCCATTCATTGTCTCTTAAAAAAAAAAAAAAAAAAAACTTAAACAATTTCATCATCAACAGAGGAAAACTCTTCTGACAGTATCTAGAGATGTGTCAATATACCAATATGTTTCCTCTGGATTAGTTAATCATGGAGCTAGATGGGCTAAATACATTCGGACACGTTCACAACATTCTAAATCTAGACGGTCAGTATCGCGCGGACGGGAAGACAGGCGTGGAGAAATGCAAATACACCATGAAGAAATAAGGGCGAGACTCAAAATTTTCTTCAGTAATATTCCACTTACTTTTTATTAGAGGGAACCATTTTACAACCTACAAGTTGTGTTCTATATACATTCCAGTTTCATAATTATATTCCTGATATCTATCTCTCGAAATATAACATCCTTTGATTTATATAAACTTACCATCATAAGCATAACATTTAGACTATAACATAAGTAATGACTGATAGCATGGCATACAAAATGGCGACTGCTTTACTGGTTGTCCTAATTGTTTGTGAAGATAGTCCAGGTGAGGTCTGGGCGGAAAGAGGGCAGGTAGGGTTGGTCTTATTACTGCCCAGGTGTTGGTTTTGCCATTGTGGTCGTTAAGGAGGTCGTGGCCATGATCGCCAACGATATTCTGCCAACATGTCAGGATAAAACTCCATCAGCTACCATTAAGGATTCGAACCCGTATTTTAAATAATATCTAAGGGCATAACCTCTGCTCCACTCTAGCTTCATTATCTCAGAATCGTGCAGGTTCGACTGTATCAGGAAATAAATAGCACTGAATTAGTTAGGCCTTACCGATTGGTGTACAGTACCGGTACCCAGAGATGTCATCCATATTATTGTTGCAGCAATAACAATGCAGTTTTAGTTTTATTAGGTCCATATATTGGTAAGAAATACATAATTATATAGTCGCTATTTGTTCATCCCAAAAGGTTTTTGTAAGCCAAATAAAATAATATAAGAATAATTAACAAAACAGTTATAGTATTTTAGAACCTGATGAAAAGTGTGGTGGAAATAGATTTCAGGAAATATTTGCTTAACGGTTATCAGTACTGTTAACATAGATTTTGTTTATCCTGCAAATCAAACCTGAAACGACCGATTAATTACATAAACTAGTTGGGAAGAGAATGAGAGTATACAGTATAATGGTACCGGTATACAATAGAGTATAATATAGTGGTATATAATACATTATATAATGGTATATAATAGAGTATACAATGGTAGGAAGCAAAGAGTTTCCATAAATGGTATACAATCAAACTGGGGTGTAGTTTAAGAGAGGATCTGTTTTAGGCCCTGTGCTGTACATCATATAATTATAGTATATTAACGACCTTCATGTAGGAAGAACTAGCAATATCAGTAAATTTACAGATGACACAGACAAACGTAGAGTGATTTATAATGATAATGATATGCAGGCTCTTTAGAGAGATTTAGATACACTACACGAATTGGCAGTATATTTGCAGATGAAGTTCAATGTAGATAAATGCAGTGCAGTAAAATTTGGGAAATCGATAGTAAATGAAGGATATAAATTAGATAATGCTGATATAAATAACTCAGATAATGAAAAAAGTCTGGAAGTCATCGCCAACTGTGATCTGAAACTAAGAAATCAATGCATCAGTGTACGAAATACGGCAAATAGAGTTCTTGGATTTACAGTATATTTAGAGGCGTGACTAACAAATCAGCAGACGTAATTTTGAAAATTTATCTAGCGTTATTGAGGCTACATATGGATAAGCAATATGCGTATCCCTATTACAGAATGAACATAGATTCCTTGGAAAGAGTACATCGGAGAATGACAAAATATATCCAAAATAATAGAAATCGGCCATATAAGGAAAGGTTGAACAAATTGGGTCTACACTCACTATATATATATATATATATATATATATATATATATATATATATATATATATATATATATAGAGAGAGAGAGAGAGAGAGAGAGAGAGAGAGTGAGAGAGAGAGAGATATTAGAAACTATTAAAGCCACCTGCATATACCCAAGCTAACCAGAGGAGAACTACTCTGGATTAGTGGGGACAAAAATAATGGACTTAAAAGGAAACTGCTCCAGCTTAACGTTCCAGTGTTAAGCCCGGTGTTGGTTATTAAATCTCACTTTCTTCACACAGACATTCTTAAAACTCACAAGTGTCCTGCTAAGCTGTCGTTGGGTCGGATATCACAAAGTATCGTTTTACCGTCATATACAGTATGTATTTTTTATATCGTCTTATTTTTCCTTGTACCTTCAGTATACTCTGACTAACATCGAACGGTTTTATTTACAGAAGATTTATCAATATTTCTAGAAGTCAATGGAATAACAAACATTCTCAACTCATCTCCTTGATTAAAACGGGTCCTCCTGTAGATGATACAATTGTTTAATGATAGCCAGAATAAAGAATAATTATGTAACCTTATTCTGATAATGTAAATTGTTCACCGTACAATACAATATTAAGTCAACGACTCTATTTACCAGTGTTTATACCGCCGCACAGAATGTCAGTCTTAGAAAGGCATCTATTAGTAACAGTTAATGGAGGGACTATTGTAACTGCAATAATCAGCTAAGATTCTTACTTCTTCCTAATATCTTATACATGTTTTTATTATATGCCTTTTATTCCCAATGACAAACGTGAATGAGAGACAGTAGACAATTTGACTGCAATAATTTTATTACGTGTATAAAGATATAAGAACTCTGATATATGCCAACCGGCCCACACGAGACAGAACCCATTCACACCCAACCCATATGGTTGGCTAGATTGTCGGCACCAATGGAGCAGGGCAGTACCCAGGGGAGGCCACAGAGGCACTTGATGAGTTGCTGGAACTCCTGTTTCATTTGCCTGGCTTCCCCCACTGCTTCTATTTGTGCCTTACCTACAGAGAGAGTAATCCAGCTAACTCTCACAAACACCTCATCCTAATTATTTCCCTACACTTAACAAGCACACCAGACACCTTTCCAAAACATCTAAATTACTTATATTGTGCCTTGATTTTGGCTCTCTGACCTCTCTCAACCTTTGGGTTGAGACACTTGTTATAGGTAGCTTTGCCTTTTATCTCCTTCATAAACATAGACAACAAATATGATTCATATGACAGGTTCACTTTGCCCGCCTTGAAATGTTTTACTGCTCCTCAGCTATCTCTGCACTAGGCAATCTGTTCCACACATCCACAACTCTGTTTCCAAACCAGTGTTTACCTACATCTTTTCTAAAGTGGAACTTATCCAATTTGAAGCTATTTGAACGGATTATCCCATAGTTAGTAAGCTTAAATACCTTAGTAATATCTCCCTCGCTGATACCTTTCATTCACTTAAGCATATCTATCATATATCCTCTACATCTTCGTATTTCCAGTGAATGCATGCCAAGGGTTTTTAGCCTCTCCTCATATAATACAATTGTAATATTGTGGATAAGTTTCGTCATTCTTCGTTGGAATGTATAATTTAAATCTATATTTACTATGTAATGGGCACTTTCTTTCCTACTTCCCAGCCATTATACTCGGTAATTCGCCCCGAAGAATGACAAAAGTAGGATTTGTATTTATTATTCGCAAATCTAATTGATCATAAGATATCTATCAGCTTTCTCTACCATTTTACTCTTTGCTTGAAATTGTAGTGTGTGTGTGTGTGTGTGTGTGTGTGTGTGTGTGTGTGTGTGTGTGTGTGTGTGTGTTCATTCCTCCTTAAGGGGGGTAACCTGTTTTTGTTCTGTCCTTTTCTATCTTTCTCTGGCTTGTATCCATTTGCCGGTGTCACATAAGCACTTTTCCAGCAAATTAAGAGCTATATCCACCTGTTGATCGTATATTAACCCATTTTATACCTGTGACGTATTGTTCATATTATTTTGGCAACAATAAGATGGTTATATTTAGATATGGAAGGATGGCTTGCAATGAAAAGGATACAGATATATTAAATTAATCATTTTAGTTACCACATATTCTTCCAAAACTTCATAAATTTGTTTTAATGTTGATATAATAAAACGTAAAAAACGTTACCGGTACTAAACTGGTTAAACTTCTGTTAGTATTGTGCTACTGTACTGTACATTGATAAACGTTTCTTATCGAAATATAGTTTCATATAATTTTTATGTTCTATACTTTTTTTTTTGTGCAAAGACCCAAATTATTGCAAGGAAAAAAAGCTTTAACGAATATTGTCAGAAAACTCACTCGTGTGACATCGCCTTAAATCATGTTGTAGAGTCATTGCAATAAACCAATAGGGCTTCAATAAATATCCAGTTTGTATCTGAATATATAAGAACAGTTTGCTCATTTCCCCCCCCCCCCCTCTCTCTCTCTCTCTCTCTCTCTGACACATCTATTTTTCAAGTTTGCCCCTTTGGAGTGGCTCCTTTAAAAACACATTCCAAATAGTTGGTACACCACTGGCGTAGCACCTCGACAGTTTTGATGATTAGGCACAGTACATTTTACAAGTATTACTGTATACATAGGAAAATAAGAAAACTGGAGTCTACAAAGAGCCAAATCGCCCACACAAGGCAGATCCCTTCCGATCCCAACCCATCTCATCCATATGTCTATCTAATTTTATGTTGAAGTTTTCTATCGTTCTTGTTCGTGCCATATGCCATATATATATATATATATATATATATACTGTATATACTGTATATATATATTTTCAATATTGTATTTAGCTCGTATAAATACGGGGTATACATTGGTTGCATACAGGTATGTATACAAACGAAGACTCAACTGTCTTGGGCTTTCTTCCCCGGCATTCTATATTAAAATATTTCAATATCCTATACATAACGGTACATACAGATCGCCAGTATGGCTTCCTTAAGGGTCGCTCTACTGGTGATCTTCTTTCATATCTTACTAACTCTTGGTCATCCTCCTTTCGGGACTTCGGTGAGACTTTTTTCTATTGCACTAGACATATCGAAAGCCTTCGATAGAGTCTGGCACAAATCTTTAATTTCTAAACTACCCTCCTTCGGTTTCTATCCCTCCATCTGTGCCTTTGTCTCTAATTTCCTCTCCGGCCGTTCCATAGCCGCGGTTGTGGACGGCCATTGTTCACTTCCTCACCCTATAAACTCCGGTGTTCCTCAGGGCTCTGTCCTATATCCTATTCTCTTTCTAATTTTTATAAATGATCTCCTCAACTGCACCTCAATTCCCATCCATTCATACACAGACGACTCAACCTTACACTACTCCATTAGTTTTTCAGAACGCCCCAGCCAGCAATCCCTCAACGACAAACGTAATGAAGCCATAGAACTCTTAAATTCTGATCTAAATACTATCTCCAATTGGGGCAGAGAAAACCTTGTTACCTTTAATGCATCCAAAACCCAATTTCTCCATCTATCTACCCGTAAGGAACTCCCAGCGGACTATCCCTTATTCTTCAACAATACAAAAATCAATCCTTCATCTTCTCTCAATATTCTTGGTGTCTCTTTTTCTTCTGCTCTCAGTTGGAAGGACCATATTACCAGTCTTGCTAAGGCAGCCTCCCAGAAGCTGGGTGTGCTCAACAGCCTTAGGGGGTTCTTTTCCCCTGCACAGCTTCTTGCTCTGTACAGGGGCATAGTGCATCCTTGTATTGAGTATTGTTCACATGTGTGGGGAGGTTCCTCTCACACCGCTCTCCTAGACAAAGTTAAAAGGAAAGGCCTTTCGTATCATTAACTCCCGTCCACTCACCAACTCTCTGCAATCTCTCTCTCTCCGCCGCAATGTTGCATCTCTCTCGCTATACTATCGCTACTATAATAATCAGTGTTCCTCAGAGCTTTCCCAGTGTATACCACCTCCTTTACGTAGGGCACGTGGTACCCGTCTTGCAACTCAATCCCACCCCTACTCTGTGCAACTCTCCAACCCGAGAGTGAAACGTTACTCTCTGTCTTTCTTCTACACAACAGCTGAGCTCTGGAACTCTCTCCTAGAATCAGTCTTTCCCTCTTCCTATGACTTAAATTGCTTCAAACTCCGTGTGTCCAGGCATTTTGGCTCGAGCGTCCCTTGATTTTGGCCCTGTCACTCTTTCAACTATGGGGGAGGCACTTGCTATAGGCAGTTCTGCCTTTTGTCTCCCTCAATCACATAGAAAAAAAGAAAAAAAAGACCAGAACATGGGGGAGGGAGTAAGATCGGGGCGAGTGACCATGTAAAATAGCTGAGGAAGTGTGTGTGTGTGAGAGAGAGAGAGAGAGAGAGAGAGAGAGAGTTAGAAAGAAAGAGAGAGAGAGAGAGGGGGGGGGGGGGGGGGATTCTTCAGTACCACTTTAGGTGGGAACTCGCGACGGGGCGAATTCTCAAAGCGGGGCGAACTCGTTTCGGGGCTATTTCTCCAGTATTCAGATAGATAGCCCATACTTCGATTTTCCCCCGGGCAGTGGTTGGTACCTCAGCTAGTCCAATCTATTATGTCACCAAAACTGAACAGTGTACTCCAAACTAGTTCTCACCAATGCTAAGTAAAGTTACATTAAAACGTTAGCAATTCTGTTACTCACACTCCTAAATATGAATCATGAAACCCTGTTTGTCCTGTTTATACATTGTTTTAAAGGTTTCACATCATTGCTGACGAACACACCCAAACCTTTTTCGTAGTCTGAGTTACCCAAGATCTTATATATTTTTTTTTTTTTTTTTTTTTCTTCTATATTCCAACTACTCCCTCTCGGGCATAGGCTGAGAGCCTGTACATTCCACCGCTCAACACGGTGAAGCCCGTGAGGTCTTGTTCCAGTCTGGGGAGTGAGACATGTGAAGCATCCATCATGGCTCGAAGCAGCTCCATCTCTGAAGCGGCTGGTTGCTTCGCTCAAGTGCTTCACCGTCTCACCCTCCAGACTCAGACCCTCACTCTCACAACGCCACCTATTGAGCAGTGAACTCACTAGGCATTGTCCCCCTGTAACATATTTTGAATATGGGAATATTCATACAGTGTTATTTAATCAGGGAACAATGAGGGTATTTTTTTGGCATTTCGGTGGGCTTTGTGGTAATGCACTGATACTAGGTACAGCACAAATTCAATCCCAATAATATCTTCCCATTGACATATCGGGATTTGAACCCGGGTCCATTGGATTACCAATCCAGTGGCATGACCACTCCACCACACCTCCCCTAATATAGACCTTGGAGTTACCTAATTCTACATTTGCAAGTTTATATTTCGCATCTATATTAAACTTCAGTATCCTCAATACCTTGCATTTATCAATATTAAAACTCATCTGTCAATTCATTGATCATTCATGCTAAAAACCTAGATTGCTTTGTTGACATTCAATGTCTCTATCTGAATCTATTATTGTCCTCATTTTGGTATCGTTTGCTAATTAACTGACCCTGCTAGACAAGGTCATTTATATATGTTACAGTCAGACTGTGAAACGTAGTCATTTCGTGAAATGACTAAGCATTTCAGTCAATCTGTGAAATGACGGTTACTAACTGGTTACTAACCTAACAGGTTAGGTTAGGTTAAGTTAGGTTAGGTAGGCTAGGTTAGGTTAGGTAGGTTAGGTTAGGTTAGGTAAATTAGGTCAGGTTAGGTTAGGTAGTTCAGGTTAGGTTAGGTAGGTAGGGCAAACCCCATAGTTGCCTTCAAGATCGTGAAAAGCATATTGAGGTGTGTCATTGTGTGAACAGTTTGCTTCACTTCATAAATAATAGGTGGAGATCAATATAACCAACCTAACCTAAGTTAGGCTAGTAACCAGTCATTTTACAGATTGACTGAAATGCTTAGTCATTTCATGAAATGCCTAGCTTCACAGTCTGACTGTAATATACCTGTATATATACAGTATATATATATATATATAACAACAGGGGGCTCAACACAGAACCCTACCTCATAAAAATTTCGAAACACCATTATCAAAGGTGAGTTCAAGATAGATAGTGCTATGTCAAAACTAAAATATGTATTATAAGGCAATTATGGAATCACTAATATATATTTTTTTTAATAAAGACCGAATTGTGGAAAGAAACTTCAAGAAGTTCATATTTTGTGGTGGTATCCATTTTGTGGTGGTATCCATTTCTTTCCTTCATGTAGATTCAAATTTGAGAGAGAGAGAGAGAGAGAGAGAGAGAGAGAGAGAGAGAGAGAGAGAGAGAGATGCAACTGGGAAAATATTTAAGCATTGGGTACTGGTATCAAGAGTTATATTGTGTTCAAAATAACATTAAAAGAAAGCTTAACAGAATAACCCCTCGACTAAAACACACTTAATTATTATCAATTATGATTCATAATAACTTTGCTCTCTTGCAGCCTGGGTCTACATATTTGTTTTCAGTTTCCGCCAACATAAGATCAGAAGGACCGCGAGTAAAAGGAAACACAATATATATTCAATAAACTTCTGCACTACGTTGGCCACCTATTTATAGTTCTAGTTACTGCTGTAGTAATGCATTCAGTTTGAAAAATGCGTCAGAGATTAAAGGAATATAATCATATTTCCATTGTATCTGTTAACAATATATCTGGCTCAAAATATGGACTAAAAGTACATTTCTAGCGGTGCCATGGAATATTAAAGTGGTCGTGGCATTCTAGACATAGCCTACTATAATTACAAGTACAATTTATGTACTGACTGTAGGGTATGCTATGTATTCGAATGGAGCTAATGACATCGATGTTTTTATTTTTATTTTTTGGGAGGGAGGGGGGGGGGGGAGTGACATTATCTAAGGTGTGTTATCCTATATTATATTACAATGCTATCCTCATCCTTTCTGCAAACGCCATGCACATCACGCTGCCCGAGAAATATCCGTCAATGCCCGAACTCATATTCTAATGCTGTTGTTTATGTGACTACTAGAAACATCTTTTGTTCTCTATCAGCAAATGTGTACCGGTATGCACTAAACATGTATTGGTAAGCAAGTCCTGCTATTTTATACAATAAAATAATTTAAATATGTTCTGCAACAACAGGGCTCCAGTTATATAAAAGTGGCAACCCTTTACTAGATTATTTGCTCGTTTTCCCTCCCCACAATTCCTCCACCAACTCCACCACCACAATCATGGCTGTGTGGAATGACGAATGGGGTTCTATTTGGACTTAATCATTTCCGTACGGGTGACGACATTATTCCTTATAATTTGGCTATTATTAGACGATTTAATGCAGCTTAGAAAGGACGTCTAATAATACGATGGAGGTTAGCCAATTGCTATAAGGTGTTTAGCGTTCTAAACTGCAGCATCTAATATTTCGCCCACTTTCATTAACACTGGTTAACGATTTACATAAACCTCGCCAAACTTCTGTGTTCGTAAATCTTCCCAAATTCCACAACATCTTTGCGCGCCAAGCCTCGCGATGTTACCCTCTAGTAGTTATGAGCAAAAAAAGACCAACGGTAAAAACACGGTACACTTACAGACAAAAGCAGTGCCCCATCTTCAACGGTTCAAATTAATTGTTCTTTATTGATTTAATAAAGCATCACCCGTGAGCCACACCGAACAAAATATGAATAGAGAAGTTTTGTTTTATGCCTGTTATTAGTAGATGTGTTCAAATTATAACGTCAGAGTGACCTAGAGTTTAAATACTGGAAGTAGGAAACAATTTTTGACCTGAACTGTATTTGGGGTAATTATTGTTGACGAGAACAGGGCTGCCGTGAGGGGATTGACGCACTAATACCTTTTAAATGAAGATTGATTGTTCGTCTGTTCACAAAACACATACTAACTTAGCCAATAACGTCCTGACGCTTTTGAGGCTTCCACTTACGTTAGCTCGTCTCATATTTTAAACCCAACCATAGTGATTACTGACCCACGTGTACATGAAATAAGTCGGAACACTTCAATCTACATGCAACTGGATGATAGCAGTTTATTTGTTATATTATAAAACACATTCCCTTGGTTTTTGTTTCAAAGGGTACAGACCACGCCATTCCAACATGTTTATAAATAAGATGATGCTGTCACCCTTACAGTACAGTATACCGCTTGGTCAGTATCAGTACTAACTAGATCTTTACAATTCCTACAACTGTAAGTATATGGACATTTGTATTGTCTTACACGTAGAATCTGACATTTCCTTTTACTTTTAACCTATTCCATTCACTGGATTACGCATCGTATAATCTAACAAATTAGTAAGGCAAAATTATGTATCATTGGTAACATATTTTAGTAATCTACCGGTACTTGAGCCATTCATATAAAGTAACTGACAATTATGTATCATTGGTAACATATTTTAGTAATCTACCGGTACTTGAGCCATTCATATAAAGTAACTGACAATTATGTATCATTGGTAACATATTTTAGTAATCTACCGGTACTTGAGCCATTCATATAAAGTAACTGACAATTATGTATCATTGGTAACATATTTTAGTAATCTACCGGTACTTGAGCCATTCATATAAAGTAACTGACAATTATGTATCATTGGTAACATATTTTAGTAATCTACCGGTACTTGAGCCATTCATATAAAGTAACTGACAATTATGTATCATTGGTAACATATTTTAGTAATCTACCGGTACTTGAGCCATTCATATAAAGTAACTGACAATTATGTATCATTGGTAACATATTTTAGTAATCTACCGGTACTTGAGCCATTCATATAAAGTAACTGACAATTATGTATCATTGGTAACATATTTTAGTAATCTACCGGTACTTGAGCCATTCATATAAAGTAACTGACAATTATGTATCATTGGTAACATATTTTAGTAATCTACCGGTACTTGAGCCATTCATATAAAGTAACTGACAATTATGTATCATTGGTAACATATTTTAGTAATCTACCGGTACTTGAGCCATTCATATAAAGTAACTGACAATTATGTATCATTGGTAAACATATTTTAGTAATCTACCGGTACTTGAGCCATTCATATAAAGTAACTGACAATTATGTATCATTGGTAACATATTTTAGTAATCTACCGGTACTTGAGCCATTCATATAAAGTAACTGACAATTATGTATCATTGGTAACATATTTTAGTAATCTACCGGTACTTGAGCCATTCATATAAAGTAACTGACAATTATGTATCATTGGTAACATATTTTAGTAATCTACCGGTACTTGAGCCATTCATATAAAGTAACTGACAATTATGTATCATTGGTAACATATTTTAGTAATCTACCGGTACTTGAGCCATTCATATAAAGTAACTGACAATTATGTATCATTGGTAACATATTTTAGTAATCTACCGGTACTTGAGCCATTCATATAAAGTAACTGACAATTATGTATCATTGGTAACATATTTTAGTAATCTACCGGTACTTGAGCCATTCATATAAAGTAACTGACAATTATGTATCATTGGTAACATATTTTAGTAATCTACCGGTACTTGAGCCATTCATATAAAGTAACTGACAATTATGTATCATTGGTAACATATTTTAGTAATCTACCGGTACTTGAGCCATTCATATAAAGTAACTGACAATTATGTATCATTGGTAACATATTTTAGTAATCTACCGGTACTTGAGCCATTCATATAAAGT
This sequence comes from Paralithodes platypus, assembly GCA_032716605.1. Taxonomy (NCBI): domain Eukaryota; kingdom Metazoa; phylum Arthropoda; class Malacostraca; order Decapoda; family Lithodidae; genus Paralithodes; species Paralithodes platypus. The sequence goes on from CM064566.1 coordinate 22,173,136, forward strand.
AACTGACAATTATGTATCATTGGTAACATATTTTAGTAATCTACCGGTACTTGAGCCATTCATATAAAGTAACTGACAATTATGTATCATTGGTAACATATTTTAGTAATCTACCGGTACTTGAGCCATTCATATAAAGTAACTGACAATTATGTATCATTGGTAACATATTTTAGTAATCTACCGGTACTTGAGCCATTCATATAAAGTAACTGACAATTATGTATCATTGGTAACATATTTTAGTAATCTACCGGTACTTGAGCCATTCATATAAAGTAACTGACAATTATGTATCATTGGTAACATATTTTAGTAATCTACCGGTACTTGAGCCATTCATATAAAGTAACTGACAATTATGTATCATTGGTAACATATTTTAGTAATCTACCGGTACTTGAGCCATTCATATAAAGTAACTGACAATTATGTATCATTGGTAACATATTTTAGTAATCTACCGGTACTTGAGCCATTCATATAAAGTAACTGACAATTATGTATCATTGGTAACATATTTTAGTAATCTACCGGTACTTGAGCCATTCATATAAAGTAACTGACAATTATGTATCATTGGTAACATATTTTAGTAATCTACCGGTACTTGAGCCATTCATATAAAGTAACTGACAATTATGTATCATTGGTAACATATTTTAGTAATCTACCGGTACTTGAGCCATTCATATAAAGTAACTGACAATTATGTATCATTGGTAACATATTTTAGTAATCTACCGGTACTTGAGCCATTCATATAAAGTAACTGACAATTATGTATCATTGGTAACATATTTAGTAATCTACCGGTACTTGAGCCATTCATATAAAGTAACTGACAATTATGTATCATTGGTAACATATTTTAGTAATCTACCGGTACTTGAGCCATTCATATAAAGTAACTGACAATTATGTATCATTGGTAACATATTTTAGTAATCTACCGGTACTTGAGCCATTCATATAAAGTAACTGACAATTATGTATCATTGGTAACATATTTTAGTAATCTACCGGTACTTGAGCCATTCATATAAAGTAACTGACAATTATGTATCATTGGTAACATATTTTAGTAATCTACCGGTACTTGAGCCATTCATATAAAGTAACTGACAATTATGTATCATTGGTAACATATTTTAGTAATCTACCGGTACTTGAGCCATTCATATAAAGTAACTGACAATTATGTATCATTGGTAACATATTTTAGTAATCTACCGGTACTTGAGCCATTCATATAAAGTAACTGACAATTATGTATCATTGGTAACATATTTTAGTAATCTACCGGTACTTGAGCCATTCATATAAAGTAACTGACAATTATGTATCATTGGTAACATATTTTAGTAATCTACCGGTACTTGAGCCATTCATATAAAGTAACTGACAATTATGTATCATTGGTAACATATTTTAGTAATCTACCGGTACTTGAGCCATTCATATAAAGTAACTGACAATTATGTATCATTGGTAACATATTTTAGTAATCTACCGGTACTTGAGCCATTCATATAAAGTAACTGACAATTATGTATCATTGGTAACATATTTTAGTAATCTACCGGTACTTGAGCCATTCATATAAAGTAACTGACAATTATGTATCATTGGTAACATATTTTAGTAATCTACCGGTACTTGAGCCATTCATATAAAGTAACTGACAATTATGTATCATTGGTAACATATTTTAGTAATCTACCGGTACTTGAGCCATTCATATAAAGTAACTGACAATTATGTATCATTGGTACATATTTTAGTAATCTACCGGTACTTGAGCCATTCATATAAAGTAACTGACAATTATGTATCATTGGTAACATATTTTAGTAATCTACCGGTACTTGAGCCATTCATATAAAGTAACTGACAATTATGTATCATTGGTAACATATTTTAGTAATCTACCGGTACTTGAGCCATTCATATAAAGTAACTGACAATTTGCTAGTTAATGGTCACTGTCTGTTGTTATCATTAGCTGGTATTCAAGTAATCATGACCGCCCATGATTGTACATTCACCTGCACACATTTCTGGTACAATATTATACAATAAATACGAGACTGTGAACACTATCTGACTGAATGATAGATAGGTACTCGAGAATTGTGGGGAGTAAAATGTTTCAAAATGTTTCATCATCGCGTAAGAATCGTTCAATATAATGTATTTAATTTATCACTGCAGGCGATCGTACTTATGTTCACTGTTCATGAGTTGATCACAACACTTAATAACTTATTCCAAACATCAACATCCATGTCTCTAAACCAATGCTTACCTTTATTGATCTATTTACTTATTTATATTTATTTATTTTTAAAGGAAGTATATTTATAGAAGACAAAAATGGATTCTAAAACAGTTTTATAGTTCAGTACTGCATTATATGTAAGACAATAATTTACACAAAAACAACACATTTTGATATCAACACAACTGTGTGCATCAGGTTAAATTTAATTTGAATTTACAAGAAGGGAAGAAAAGGATACCACCACACAATTTGGACTACGCTCTTCAGTTTTGGTGTCCTTATTATGGACTCTATATTGACTCTCTGGAGACAATACAACGAAGAATGACGAAGATTATCCTCAAATTTAATATATATCATATAAGGAGAGACTGAAACCCCTTAGCTTGTATTAATTGGAAAGATGAATATGTAGAGGAAATATGATAGAGATGCTTAAGTGGATGAAATGCATCAATGAGGGATATATTAATAGGATATTAAGGCTTAATAACTGCGAGCTAAACCGTTCATATGAATTCAAATTGGATACGTTCCGCTTTAGAACAGATGTAGGTATAGCACTGGCTTGGAAGCTGAGTTGTAGATGTGTGGAATAGATTGCCAAATAGAGTAATTAGCTCCGGAGTGGTAGAAAATTCCTAGCACAAACTGGATAGTCATATGAATTATATGGGTTGGGTGTGAATAGGGTATTCCTCGTGTGGGCCGGTTAGTCTTATGCAGATCTCAGAGTTCTTATGGTCATATTAACATACTAAAATTCTTAGTCAAATTGTTTACTGTCTCATTCACATTTGTCATTGGCAAAAATAAGCATACAATGCAAACATCAATACAATATTAAGAATAAATAATAATCTTAGCTGAATATTGCAGTTACAATAGTCTCTCAAATAACTTTCTAAGACTGAAATTCTGTCTGACGGTATACAAACTGGTAAATCGAGTCGTCGACTTAATAATTTATTAAACGGTGAACAATTAATTTTTTCAGAATAAGATTACACCATTTTACTTATTATTCTGGCTATCATTAAGCAATTGTATCATCTACAAGAGGCTCCGTTTTAGTCAAGCAGATTAGTTGAGAATATTTTAAAATCCATTGACTAATAGAAGTATTGATTAATCTACTGTAAGTAAAATCGTGCAATGTTAGTCAGAATATACTGAACATACAGGGACAAATATGACTATATAATTATACAAAATATATACTGTATATGACAGTAAGACGATACTTTGTGATATCCGACCCAACGATAGCTTAGCAAGACACTTGTGAGTTTTAACCAACACCGGGCTTAACACTGGAACGTTAAGCTGGAGCGGTTTCCTTTTAAGTCCATTAGGTTCTTTTCCCCACTAATCCGGAGTAGTTGTCTCGGGTGTCTTCTTCCTCTCCTCTGGTTAGCTTGGGTATATGCAGGTGAGGTGATTCTCTCTCTCTCTCTCTCTCTCTCTCTCTCTCTCTCTCTCTCTCTCTCTATATATATATATATATATATATATATATATATATATATATATATATATATATATATATATATATATACAGTATATATGGTTTTCATAAATGTAAATTGTCGCCCTCTGCAGATAGGTAAGTAGATTGCTACGGACCTATACACTGTGACTGAAGGTTCACATTCCACCACACCAAGCAGCTTCCGCAGTCGTCGAGCGATCTCGGAGATTCACTTAAAACACCTGAGGCCTGAGACGTCGCCGATACTCGCAACGTGTTGTTTGTGCATAATTTAGTTTTCTTTTCAGGGGCTAGTCTATGAGGTGTGGGTGGCCCGAAGTATAGGGACATTAATGGCGACCGTGCAGATATGATAGGGATGCTGGGTGTTTTCTTCTATGTATGAAGGAGAGTAGGAGACAAAAGGCAAGCTACCTGGGAAAAGTACCCCCCCCCCACCTCCCCCCCCCCAAGTCGAAAGAGTGATAGCCAATTTATCTTATTTTTTTCTCTACAGTATTGTAAAGGATATTGGTGTGCTTGTTTAATAAAGTGAAGTGGTTAGGAAGAGGAGGTGTTTGTGAGAGCTAGCTGGATTACTTTGTAGGTGAGATACAATCAGAAAGTGAGGTAAGCCAGACAAATAAAACAGGATATCCAGCAACTCCTATCACATGCACAGGGTATGTCGCCCAGGAGGTTCGGGTCCACTGTACCGCCTCTCGGGAAGGTGTGGGGGTGAATCCAGAGGTTGTACAGGGTGGAGGGCAGCTGCACTGCCGTAATGCCTGCAGAGCCTATGAAGATGGAAGGCGTGACGGGCGGTGTGGTGGTTTGGAAAGTGGTTAGGTGGATTTCTTCTCTATCCCCAACAGTTATTATGTTAGATCAATGGAGCATTGGACAATAAGTGTGTGCAATTTATGTATGTATGTGTTGTGTGCATGTGCATGTTTATACGTGAGTGTGCACATATATGATTTCATCAGCCCCTGATCTGCAGTAAACCCTTCCTCTCAGAACAGTTTCTATATACCCGACTCACCTGACCCACGCTAGCGAAAGGCAGGTGTGTGGAGGGTTTCATTTCAGTTTGGTGAATCGCTATATTTTATGGGCGAACATATCCTTAATTCGGTCGACAACAATCGCTTCATTTTGGCGATAATGACGTACAATTGTACCTGGCTTTAGTTAGGCCACATATGGACTATGCTTTCAGTGTTGGTGTCCAGATCATTGAATAGACATAGATTCTGTGGATGCAGTGCAAAGAAAAATAACGAAAATTATACATTAAAGTATAAATCTTGTAAACAAATATATTGTATGTATGTATGTATGTATATACTCAGGCCCAATCCCCACTTTTCCAATTTTTTTTTTTGGGGGGGGGGGGGCGACTCATGACAGAGCCCGAATAGAGACAACATAACAGAAAACAATGAACACACAAAAACAAAATACAAATTCACACACATCTAGGTCATCCAGGAGAAGACCCAGAGACCAGGGTCACCTAGGTCCCTCCAGCACTCCCCCGGCCCCCGACCACCCGGAGAGGTTCCGATCTCAGCAGGCAGACATGCTGCGAAGCCAAAATCACAAGCCCGCCCACCACACTTCCAGGCGCACCCTTCATATAAACCGTCTCCCCGGGCCAGGCGCCTGATGGATTATTATCTAGTCCAACTTGCGCCGACCCCTTCTTCCAAATGACCAGTGTTCACTCATCTATTCACAAGCATTCTCCATTCATTCCTGTTTATTACCAATTCCCTTGCCTGATCTATAGTCATTCCTCTATCATCAAAAGCTTGTCTTACACAGTCTCTCCATCTCAATGGGGGTCTTCCTGCCCCTCTATCTCCCCTTGTATCTGACTCACATATATAAAAATATATTGGAAGACTGAAACAAGTTGGCTAACATTCGTTAGAGAGACATAAAGCTAGACGGGATATAATGGAGGTGTTCAAATAGATAGGATGGTATCAACAGGGGATATGAAGGATGTACTGAAGCTGAGTGATAGCTAAAGAACTCGAACAAATGGATTCAAAATTGATGAATTTGTAAAAGTGCTTCAATAATGCTAGCTAGAAATGTGTTGAACAAAACTAATGTAAATAAGAATGTACCTAATTGTACTTTGTGTCAAATTCATGGTAGTTAGAAATAGCTGACCTAAAGCATCTATAGTGCTCTGGTGACGGTTCTCTATTTATCTATTGCCGGACTCCGTGATCCCCGAAGGGGCGGCCACGAACGAATCGCCCCCAAGCACCTGTCTCCAGTCAATTGACGCTCCTCTCATCCAGCACCGCTTTCACACATATACTTCTCAACTCCATCCTTCCACCTCTCTCTCGGTTCACCTCTCCCTTTCTTAACTTCCACCTCACTCATGTTTTTTTTTCTTTTTCTATATTCCATCTACTCCCTCTCTGGCATAGGCTGAAAGCCTGTACATTCAACCGTGAAGCCTGTGAGGTATCGTTCCAGTCTAAGGGGTGAGATATGTGAAGCAATTTTAGCTGCAACCAACCCCTGCCATCTTGCCTTCATAGGATGCATGGGGCTTAGTTGCTCACTCATGGCTCGAAGCAGCTCCATCTCTGAAGCTGCCTCGCTCCAGTGCTTCACTGTCTCACCTCCTAGAATCGGACCCTCAATCTCAGAATGCCACCTATTGAGCAATGAACTCACTATAGGCATTGCCCCCTATGGCATATTTTTGAATGTAGGAATATTCATGCATTGCTATTTAATCAGGGAACAATGAGGATATTTATTTGGTGTTTTGGTGGGCTTTGTGGTTATGGACTGATACTAGGTACAGCACAAATTCAATCCCAATAATATCTTCCCATTGACATATTGTAATGCCTGGATTGTGGCAAAGTATCTGTAACTGCATTCGATGCTGAAATCTGATTGAGCTATCACGCCAAGTGGAGTACTTCTCTTGGTGTAGCGGCTAAGGCGTTCGCCTCCCACGTGGCGGACCCGAGTTCGAATCTCGGCCGGGCTGCGCCTAAAAACATTTGGGGCGAATTTCCGAATCAGACGCAGCTCGGATGTGATTGTTAAAATTGTAAATTGTAATTGTGTGTCAATGTAAAGTCGGCAAAAATAGTATGGCGCCGTTGCGAGGTCACTTCACTGGTGGCAGCTGTAAAGGGATATCTGAGAAGCTTAGTTGGGGAATCCCCATGGTGTACTGGCTTGCCTTAACTGGTTGGCTATAACAGTTGCTAAGGCTAGAGCTCTCAGAAATTCTCAGAGACGATATCCCAGTGACTCCGGTTCGTTGGGGTGGTATGGTAGCAGATTTCCTGCACTGCCTCCTCGCCGTGGTGTGTGACCCGCCCGGCAAGTGACGGATGTAAAGAATGTCGCCGGTGATCGTTGTCTCGGAGCCTCGCTGTAGTTGACACGCTCAGACTTGTGCCTCGCTTGCTTTCGCTCGCTCGGAATCTTCGCTACCTGGACGATAATGTGATGTAATGCCTGGATTGTGGCAAAGTATCTGTAACTGCATTCGATGCTGAAATCTGCTTGAGCTATCACGCCAAGTGGAGTACTTCTCTTGGTGTAGCGGCTAAGGCGCTCGCCTCTCACGTGGCGGACCCGAGTTCGAATTTCGGCCGGGCCGCGCCTAAAAACATTTGGGGCGAATTTCCGCATCAGACGCAGTTCGGATGTGATTGTTAAAATTGTAAATTGTAATTGTGTGTCAATGTAAAGTCGGCAAAAATAGTATGGTGCCGTTGCGAGGTCACTTTAATATCGGGATTCAAACCCAGGTCCATTGGATTACCAGTGTTAGTCCAGTGGCAAGACCACTCCACCAACCTCTCCACTCTCTTAAGCCTGGTTCACACATAGCCGAGTTGGTGCCCGAGTCTAACACGAGTCACATTCGTCGATTATCGCCATCGCTGGAGGCCGAGTAGGCTGCGAGTAGCAATTGATCCCGAGTCAACGAGAGTGTAACACGAGTTAACATGAGTCAATACGAGTCAACACGTGTGTATGCAAGAGTCTGTACGAGTAACTGAGAGTCAAAACGAGTGTAATACGAACCCAACACGAGTGTCAAAAATTTTGAAAAATAACGGCCACATTCCAGGGTACGATAACAAAGAGTATGGATGAGTCAACACGAGTCAAAACGAGTCAACGCGAGTGTTACACGGATCAACACGAGTGTTATACGGATCAACACAAAAGGCAACACGAGTTTACACAAGTCGTTACGAGTGTGCAAGAGCCACTGAGAGTCCACCAAGAGTCACGGCGAGTGACAGCCATTGTGCACAAAACTTATATAAGCAGCCCCCACCATCACCCATTGCCACACAACCACTCACCACCACGGAGGAAACACGCAGCAAGGACACAGCCACCCACCATGACCATCAATCGGCGCAATGCGTCAGCTACGGTGATACTCCTGAAGATGCGGATGGATCTCCTAGACATCGAGGGAGCTGAGGCGCTAGCTGAGCGCCAACGTCAACGGCAAAGGAAACCAAGGACATTTTGGGCCAGGAGTTGGTTACTGAGACGGCCACAGTTCTGTTTTTACGAACAACTCCTGAAGGAGTTTGAAGTAGAGGACCCCAAATCATACCGGAACTTCCTGCGTGTGGACAACGTTATGTTTAGGGAGTTGGTAGAGCGTGTCGGGCCCAGGATAGAGAAGCAGGACACGTTTTGGAGGGAGGCTTTGTCACCTGGGCTGAGATTGGCAATCACGCTCCGCTACCTGGCCACGGGTGACTCGTATCCTAGCCTGCAGTACGCGTTCCGTGTGGCCCGGAACACCATCTCCCTCATTGTTATAATCATTAACAGTTTATCATTATCTTCCACCACAGTTGACACCTGTTCTATAGGCATTATTATATAAATAATCTCGTTATGAATTATATTAACAATGCTTTCATATTTACCTCCACAGGTGGGCTCGTCTCAGCAATATACAGCATCCAACAAAATCCAACAAAAGAAGTGAGTGAGAGCACACGGGTCGGTTGAGCTCCTCAAAAGAGGGGATTTTCGGAGGGGTATCGTGGAGCTAAGTGACCCATATACGTATCAGAAGATCGGCGATGATACGGTGATTCGGCACATAGTAAACAGAACGTGGTTTCTTGCTTAAACATCGCCCACAAAGCATATTTAGTTTAATCTTGAGAGTGTTATTACCAGTATCAGTGAAGGGACAAGGAGCCGTCAGGCACTAGCCCAGCCCTGCCCAGGCACCATAAACCTCCAGCAGTAACCACAAGGTGAGTGAAGTAACCGTTTATAGGGCAGGCAGTTTCACCCTTATGGTTCCCCACCATAGGCCTCATCTTCCATCTACCCCAAGGACCTGACCCTCGGTCTTTCAACTTCTCAAACAATTCTAACCATTATGAAGTACTTGCTATAAGGTCCATTTTCATTTCCCTCTCTCTAACCATTTAGGAAATACTTGCTACAAGGTCCATTTTCATTTTTCTCTCTCTCTCTCTCTCTCTCTCTCTCTCTCTCTCTCCCTCTCTCTCTCTCTCTCTCTCTCTCTCTCTATCTCTCTCTCTCTCTCTCTCTCTCTCTCTCTCTCTCCTTTTTATCCTTTACATCTTTCCATCCACTTTCAATCACCGCACTTAACCGTCTCATTGTTATTATTTGTTTGGTTTTCTATAACTTCAGATCGCTTTTTATCATTTTAGTTATTTGTTTTTCTCTAACATCTTTCATACCCAACCAGGCCAGCCCCCTCTCCAGCTCGCTTTCTTTCTCCCTCACCCCCGCTCCTGCTCTCTCTCCCTCTCTCTCTCTCCCTTAACATTTTGTACAATTTAAGCATTTTTCCATAACTGCTGCCCTAGATTCGGTTACCCACTCAGATCCTGGCTCTCGCTCACTCTCTGGCTCTCTCCCTATCTTGATGTTGACAGCATTATTAATATCCTAAGCATTTATTAATACTCAACATCAGGGTGGCGTCGCCAGTGTAAGTAATCATAGGATATAATTGGCGTGCTTCCTTTCAATCCGTTAGATCTTTTAGTTGTACCGGTGCCCAATGCCGAGGATTTATACATTTAACCACTTAGCTTTAGGAGAAGCAGGCCAATTGCCCATCAGAAAGGTTGACTACGATATGTGATTTTTATTTATTTATTTATTTTTTTTTTTTTTTACATATCCCATCAGAAAGGTTGACTATGATAAGTTAATTTTTATGCATCCAGCCAATTATACATTAATAACAACAGCAATAATCTAGATATGTGCCAGGAGAGATTTCCCGGGGTTTCTGAAACAAGGGAGACATGGTAGAGATGGAAGCACCACGGGAAGATCAGGAGGACGGCTTGGTAGAGGCAGAGGAACGGATAATCTTGGAAGACTATGGCCAAGCAGATACTAAGTGTTTTAAGTGCGGAACAACCAATGCAAGAAAGAATTCGCGAAAATGTTCCGGCTGTCTTAGATCTATTCATTTATCTAGTGCTAAGCTGACAAAGAAAACATCAGGAGAACAACCAAACTGGAAATGTCTCGCATGCCCAGGGCCCACTGCAGAGCCAACCGGGGCAACACCGGCAACACCGGTCGCCAACTTGACCCAACTTGTGACCAAATGGAAAGCGCGGATCCAGGTCCTTGCCCGGGTACCTAAAGGAGCCAGAATCCAAGTGGCGGAGGCCCTTACAACCATCATAAAGCAGGCCCTACAGCTCAAGACACCCCTCGCATGGGCACGGCTCCTGGGTTTCTCCTATGGGGCCCTCCGAAAACCACCCAGAACCAACATACAAGACCATCTTCAGGTTTCACTAGCCACCAGAGTGAAACATCAAGTAGCACAGTATATGGATGGAAACAAACTGGTGGAACCCCCCGAACAGCAACCAAACAGGGCCCAGAAGCACCAGGACAAGGAAGAGGAAGAGGCTGAACAGCTACGTAAGAGGGTCGCGGCGAAGCTGGCGGATAGTGACATCAAAGGGGCCGTCAGACTGTTGTCCTCTTCAGAAGGTTTTGCTGGTCAAGGCACCGAAGTTGTTGAAGCCCTACAAGAAAAGCACCCACCTACACCTAGGGACCTAAACTTCCCCCCTGCCCTAAATGACCAGATGCGCCAACCTTTAGTTGTCACGAAGGAGCAGGTGGTTGCCGCAGTGACTTCATTCCCAGCAGGCTCAGCCGCGGGCCCAGATGGTATCCGACCCCCCACCTCAAAGGCCTCTTGGGTCAGTGATCAGGAGCTGCTGGGGAGGCACTCTTGGAAACCCTCACCAAATTCATCAACATGGTTTTAAGAGGGGAAGTACCCGACTGTGCCACACCCCTATTTTTCGGGGCATCACTCTGTGCACTGGCAAAAAAAGATGGCGGTGTGCGCCCAATAGCAGTAGGGAACACCTTCCGCCGTCTTGCCACAAAGGTGGGTTTGAAACCACTCTCGAATGGCCTAGGTCAACACTTAAGACCAGTTCAACTAGGTTTCGGAACTCCAGGGGAGTGTGAAGCTGCTGTACACGCCACCCGCACCTACCTCACCCAAGCCCAAGAAAAACGAGTGCTTCTAAAGATTGACATGCGGAACGCATTCAACAGCATTCGCAGGGATGTCTTCCTCCGTGCAGCTCAAGAACACATCCCCATCCTGTACCCCCTACTTTGGCATGCTTATTCCAAACCTTCAATCCTGATTTTTGGCGAGACGGTAATCCCATCAGCGACCGGGTTACAGCAGGGAGATCCAGGTGGTCCTGCTCTTTTCTCAATAGGGGTGGATGCAGCAGCTAACAAAGTAAGGTCAGAACTGAATGTATGGTACCTGGACAATGCAACCTTGGGTGGGTCAGTAGAGAACGTTCTAACCGACCTAAATAACATCGTAACTGACCTCGGCCAGGCCGGGCTAGTGATAAATGACACCAAATGTGAACTTGTCCTCCTCAACCACACACGTGAACAAGGAGAAGAGACTCAGGCCCTGTTTCGAAACATATTGCCAGATGTAAAGATCCTTCAGGAGCACCAGCAAACCCTATTAGGTTCCCCACTAACTCTGGCAGCAATCCCACCAGCACTTCAAGTTAAAAAGGAGGAGCTTCAACATCTCGTGAGTCGCCTGATACACATCGATGCCTACTCAGCTCTGGCCCTGCTCAAGAACTGTTTCTCCATCCCAAAACTCCAATACCTCCTGCGCACATCGATGACTTACACGAACAATGGTGGCCTCCAAGAATTAGACAGCATAATCCGAGAAGCAGTGACCAGCATCACCAACGTGGAATTTAAAGAACGGGCCTGGACACAAGCCACCCTTCCTGTCCGCCTCGGGGGCTTGGGCATACCGAGAGCCTCGGATATTGCCTCCCCCGCCTTTATCTCTTCCCTCATCGCGACCAACGACCTCGTATTGTCCATCCTTTCTTCTCAACCCCGAACGACACTTAATGGGGACGTAACAGCAGCGATTAACACCTGGAAGGGAAGTACAGGAGTAGAGGAGGAGCCTCAGGGTACCTCCAGGAGCAAGCAGAAAGCGTGGGATACCATCTCGGCGAAGAAAACTCAAGAAAATCTCCTAACCAATGCAGACCAGGTTGCAAAAGCACGCCTCCAGGCAGCCGCCCGTTCGGAGAGTGGCTTGTGGTTACACGCCATCCCCATCCCACCTCTTGGAACTCACTTGGATGCTGAAGCGCTCCGGGTTGCCATCGCGCTCAGAGTGGGTGCGGCAGTTTGTCACCCACACACTTGCAAGTGTGGTGGGTGGATGGATGCTCAAGGTCACCATGCCTTGTCATGTAATTACAACGCAGGCCGCCTGCCAAGACACTCTGCACTAAATGATGTCATAAAACGGGCCCTGCAGAATGCTAACCATGCATCAATCCTCGAACCACATGGACTTCACAGAGAAGACGGCAAACGGCCAGATGGGATGACCACTTTCCCTTACAAGAATGGCCGGTGCCTCGTGTGGGATGCCACATGTGTTGACATTTTCTCCACAACCAACATCGCCAGAAACGCCGACGAAGCAGGTGAAGCCGCCCGGATAGCAGAAAATAAAAAGCGAGAAAAATATCAAGCCATCGCCAGAAATCATCAGTTCGAGCCCCTGGCATTCGAAACTTCAGGAGTCTTCGGCCCTACCACCCTTAAGATGGTGAATGAAATAGGCCGTAAAATCAGAGAAGTTTCAGGAGAACCCCGGGAAACCCTCTGGCTCAAGCAAAGACTAGGGATGGCTATCCTCCGGGGCAATGCCACCAGCGTCATGAGCTCAGTTCGACAGGACTGTGTCATGCCACTGTGTGAGGCCCGGGCAGGAGTGGTGTATCCGTAGTCTTTCCACAGTAGGGTAAAACAAAACATAAACTTTATTTGTATGTAACATGTGTGATGCACATAAATAAAAGGGGATGTGTCGGATGGTTGAAAGCCACAGTTGCTCGCGCGTTTGGGGCTAGCAACACGTATTATGAAAAACATGCATCCTCCTTCATTCACTGTCCCCCCCTTCACTCACTCAACCCCACAATTTGCCGGAGGATAACAGGTTTTTCACAATACGTAGACGGAGGTCTTTTAAAAAAAAATATATATATATATGTTATATGAATACACTCGTTATGAATAATGTTTTACAATGCTTTTATATTTACCTCCACAGGTGGGCTCGTCTGCGCAATATACAGCATCCAACAAAATATTTTGTATTTGAACACTATAGTTATGAATTATGATAACAATGCTTTCATATATACCTCCACATAAATATAGTATTTCAAAGAAATAATTAGAATATATATATATATATATATATATGACGCACAATTAAATTATCGGACATTTATCTATGATTGATAGCATATGTACCTTGACAATAAATATTAATACGTTGTGACGCCTCCCGGCGCTCGCAGAATGGTTGCGTGGGGCATTGCAGCTCGCTAGCGCTCGCCAGGATGGGGGGATGGGCTACAGTTGTCCTAGAATGATCTGCTTTATGTTATTAGTGTCGTGTTGCCACAGACAGTTTAGAAATGGTCTTTGTTTTGGTCTGTGACCACGCCTTGTATTTTATATTCGCTATAATATAAATGTTGCTTGTGTGAGAGGCGAGCGAGAGAGGGTGACGGGGTACACCTGGCAGTGGGGCGAGCTATCACGCGGCCCGCTTGGGCGCTGACGGCGTTGGCGGCCGGGTGGTCAACTAGTCCCTTCCCGTCGCGGTCTCATGTTTTTTACCAAGCTCAGAGCTGGCCTGACACGCGTATCGTCTACATCCTTTGCAATTCTGTCCCCCATAGTCGCCACTTTGCATACTATTTCTCTCTCTCGACTTCTCCTTTCTCATTCTCTAATCTTTATTAAACTCAATATCCCTTCTGGTTTCAGCATAGACGTTCACCGTCGGCCAGTCGTATTGTACGCGAAGCTCTCAGATATTTCTATGTATTAGGCTTTAATGAGGTTTGGAGAGACGGACTTTTCCATGTGTGTCCTCTCTCGGGAAGGTTGTAGACCGGTATATGTCTCCCTGGCAGGGTGCTGAGTGATTCTGCTTAGTTAATTAAAGCTAGACTAGGGGTAAGGTTACTGTGTCGTTGTCTCCGATGTGTGCAGTGTTAGCTAAGCCCTGCACGACATCGACAGGTACTGTGGGAGCCTAGGTTGTCTTCGGGTGGGTTTACTTTGCGAGCACAGCACTGTGGTGTGAGAGGGCCATAGCCTATCCCTCACAACATAGTGCTGCCTCTTTGTGTTGACTTCTGAGGGATCGCCAGGATAGAACTAGGTACTAGAGACCTAGATTTATCAAGAGAGCATCCCCGTCATATAACGTAATCTTCATTATACCACCTTCGGACAACGTTAGGCTACGAGCCGCATGCTCGCCCATTGTTGCCCTGCCTTGATACCCCAGCTAGACTTTATTAACCGAGCAGACACTGGTTAGAGATAAGCCCCATTATTATATGTATGCCACATTATTATTCACTGCACTTTTGAGCCGAGGTTGTTGTTGAGTTGCACAACCCTAGTAGGCTGTTGCATTGTGTCATGAAGCATTTCTTTAGTTGTCGAGCATTACTACCTTTGCGCAGTCTTTATTATTCGCCTGCCTATTATTACTATATGTCCTAGTATTTATTGTGACCCGTATTCTGCATTATAATTGTTCAAGATTCTTTACGAACATCTACCCAGCATCAGACTTATTTCAGAAGTTTCCAGTTGATGTTGCAGGACTAGCATTGCACTTTCTTTAATACAGGAGTGCCAGTTATTTGAGTATCTACCGTAACGTTAAATAATCACGTTACTTATCTTTTCTTTGTGTAACCTAAACGAGTAATCTTTTACTGTTTGAGAATAGGCTGTTTCATCGAGCGCCAGCCTAGTGTGTGTGCACCAGTTACCGAGTCATAGGATACCTCGTGGTCCAGGCACGACTCAGGGCGGTAATGGTGTTTTGTTTTCCAGTGTTTAAGGCAGGGGTTGGATCTAGTGTTACCGTTGTTGCATTTTGCCATTATCTAGTCCAATGTTGAAGAGCCCTGTGTCTTTGAGAACCTGGATCGTAACAAATGGCGACCTAGCTCAGGATCTTGTGAACTAAGAGATAATTGCAGGATTGTTGTGGTCATTTGTTTTATTGAGGAATATAGTGGGCACGTTAATTTTTTTTTGGCAAAGCAGTATAGCACTTGAGAGTCTTCAGACATTTTTGGCAAGTGAATAGTGCTACATAAGAGTTTGGGGTACTTCTTTTCTGAATATTGTGGTGAGAAATTTTTGAGAGCATCATGTCTTATACCGGATCAGAGGAGAATGGAGACACAGTACGTAATGTCGAAACTGAGGAACAGCAGCATGATGAAAGGGTTAATCGGGTGAACTGTGAGGAGGATGCTAGGATATTTTTTGCAATGGCCTGTTACTGCCGAGCGGTTGGAGGGTATGGATCGGTACGGTCTTCAATGCCTGGCCACAGCTATCGGTCATGCGGTTACTAGCAGCATGACCAGGGATAACTTGATAACGTGTGTACTGGGCAGGGTGACTGGTGAGCGAGATGGGTTGAGTGCTCAGAGCCCTTCGGCCATGCTTCCCCTACACTCGACTCCCAGCCATCCCCGTAGTTTGCCGACCCCGGGTACGCTTCCGCAGTTGGGTGGTGACTGGCAGGGTGGGTTGCCCCTGGGGGGACCACCGGTAATTTCAAACATTGTAGCACCTTCACCTCCTCAAGGGTTATCTCCAGAATTATTGCTTCAGCTCGAATTAGCTAAGATCGAAGAGAGAAAGGCTATCAGGGCAGGTGAGCAGCAAATAAAGCTAGCAAAAATCCAAGCTGAGTCGACTAGGTACTGTGCCGACATGGATGTAGAGAAGTCGCGAGTAGAGACAACGGGACAGCGACTTGGGGCTGGTAACCGTGTTCATGAGCAGTCTCTCTCGCACTTATTGAAACTGGTTCCGGTGTTTGATGAGAGTGGTGTAACAGAATATTTCACACGCTTTGAGAAGAAGTGCCAGGAACACCAGTGGCCAGAGAATAAATGGGCAGCACTTGTATCCTCTAGATTAATGGAATAAAACACATGAGAGTAAATAAAGAAGCTTATCTTGGTGTGACTATAACGAGCGATGTATAATACCTGCCCAACAATGCGCTGACATTGTTGAAAAAAACAAAAACAATAATTGGCATCATTGGGAGATCTTTTGAATATAAATTCGAAAAATGTATACGCACTTCATATAATTCGTCTGCATTTGGAATATTGTGTCCAGTTTTGGAAGCCATACTATGAAAAGGACTTTGACAAACTAGGGAGAATACAACGGAGAGTACATCGAATTCCCAGACTAATAATTAAATCATATGAGGAACAATTAAGAGTTAACACTATTTACCTTGACACACCGCAGAATACGAGGGGACCTAATCCAAGTTTAAAAAATTATCAAAGGCCATGACAACATTGATTCAAATAAGTACTTCACACTAGATAACCCAAATTGCGTAAGAATTAATGGCTACAAAATTGTCGGAAAGGCGTTTTATTCACATGAAACGAGGCTCTTCCGTTTTCAACAAAGTACTCAACTTCTGGAACAAATTACCTAGAAATATGGTAGACTGTCAGAGCATTTAATTAAGGCATTTAAATATCGCATAGCTAACTAAGTTGCCATGCATCCCCAACTGACTGCGTTTGTGGCAGAGCAATGAGCCCGTATGAACATCGTTCATTGTACCATAATTTTGTTTTCTGGACCACAGTTTTTCTGGAGCTGAACCCCTTCAGTTTATTGCTATGGCAACATATTTGTTTTAACAAGTAGCCTAGTAAGGCCCATTAGGTATGTTCCTTTGTATAAAGTATTCAATCGTCATTCATAAGTTAGTACATATATATGAAGCCTGAATGAACCATTAGCATCTCTGACTATGATTAGTCAAGACAAAAAGATTGCTTAGCTAACTTTGAGGTAATAATCTGTTAATTATAAATAAATTGTGATAATCAGACAAAATGTATGCAATATATAATTTTATAGAGATTTGTTTAAGACAATCAACAGACGTTTCGTTTTCACCTGACCTAAAGAAACTATACGCGAAACGTTATCAATAAAGGGCTCTTCTTCTTTCTTTCAAGTCCGAAATAATCATTGTTTTCTTAGTGGTGTTGAGTACAAGGACTAGTAATGGCCATTGACTTGTTAGATAATAGTGATGGATGATGAATTGGTGTCGCTTCCATTAGTAGCGTTGATTAGCATACATAATGATTTATGACGAGTTGGTTACTTGGTGGAGTGTCAACATTTTGAAAACCAGTTTGATGATCGACAAATGTCTTAGCGGTGATTAAGGTAAAGAAACGATCGCCAAAATATGGGACATAACAGTTTGATAAGATATGGAGATTAACGTAAAGTGCTATTGAAGTTGGTTGTTCAGTGATAGAGGTGCCGTGCTGATGTAGTGATGGGTGTTAATTTACAAGAATAGTGTCCCGATTAAATTTAGTTATTGCTTGTTAGTGAACAGCTCAGATCTTAGCTGACAAAAGCAATACATCAATTGGCGAATAAATCGTGAGTGTGATACTTATAGCAACATTTATAGTGCCTAGTTATCCTAATATAATACCTCAATTTCGCATCTAAGAGGTATCACTAATTTTAACATTCTAAATGGTAACAAAGTTGTATTCAGAATCGTCGATCAATACATAAACAGCATACACCATTTATATTCAAAGGTGTGTGTGTGTGTGTGTTAATGAGTAAGTTTGTAAGGGCGTGCATGAGCATCTCTGTATACGCACATTAATATATTAATTAATTATATAATGTGTTGACAATGAAAATACACTATATTGATTATAATAATATACACTCTCCATTGTTGTATCACCGCATGAAGTACCACAATAGGTATATGAATTTATGCGTTCATATGTGTTTAAGCGTGTGTGTGTGTATGTGTATGTGTGTGCGTGTGTGTGTATGTGTGTGTGTATGTGTGTGTGTGTGTTAGTAGTGGTGAGCGTATCTAAAGGGTGAGAAAGAGGGTGAGAAAGGCAGCACCCAGGGAGAGGGGCGGGCAGGGTAGATGGTGAGATAGGCTGATAGACATCTATACGGTCTAGGCCTACATGAAAACCTGAAACACACACACATATGCATGGAGAGAGAGAGAGAGAGAGAGAGAGAGAGAGAGGGGGGTGGGGTGGGAGGAGGGGGTTAGTTAGGTATAGGTACGTAGAGGCGAGGAAGGGACCAGCGTAGGTATATTACAAGGTGTGGCAGCTAGCAGGTAAGGCGGGGTTATGGGTGTTTTACAAGGCTCCTCGCACATCACTCCTCCCTGCACACGGGAAGGACCTGGAAACTGTATATCCCATTTGGTTTTGGTCTTAGGCTCACAAATCAGGTGTTGATAGCATGAACATATTTATTTTTCTTATGCAGTTCTTGCGACATACAATATTGCAAACGTGCCCTTCCTTAAAAATTATTTAAATTTTACTTCTATATAGCAGTAATAAATCAAGGATTCTTGGCTGTAGAGTAGGAAACATATGAGAAATACATAAAATATAGCTAATTTACCAGGGCAGGAAACAAGATAAAGCAAGAATACAACGACATGGTGACTGCCTGGTCTATCAGAGTGAGAGCTGAGCGATCTCTGCCATACCCATAGCTTACTCTGACTATTCCTTTTACTTATATATTTCCTAGATCTCAAGTGACGGCGTCTCTTCCGTGGATTGACCTCCCTACTGCCAACCTAGAGGTTGGCAGATTGGGAGCCAAAGCGTCACATATTTCCTTTGCCCTTCAACTTTCCCTTCATAATTGCTGAGGGGCACAGGGCCCTGAGTGGGACTTTGGTTTCCCGGGCATTTCCGCATCCTCCTCAGCTCCCCGTCTTTGAGTGGCTTCGATCACCTGGGCTTTATTAGTGGTAAGCAGGGAGGGTTTTGCTGGGCCGCTCGGTTATGGCCTTAGCCTTGCTCGGGACCTTAGGGCTGCACGGCCAGACAGCCTGGGGAACAACAACAACAACAACAATACAATGACAATAGTCAATCATGTATATACTGTAATACTATCTTGGCCGGGCGAAGGACCTCGGCATCACTGGTGGGGTTGATTGGTAGCTGTCTGACCTTAGGGGGGCTTCAGAGGTTGGTTGTCGATACTGGATCTATGGCAGCTCCTCTCTCAGGTACAGGCAGCTCTTCCGCCAGGCACAGCGAAGCTCCTTCGTCAGGTACGGCCAGCTCCTTCTTCAGGTACCTTAGCCGTCCGAGCCAAGGTGGGGAGGCGGTCTTCAGAGGTCAGCCACTAGACCTGGTTCCTGGTAGAAGGAATGCGGGGCAGCTCGTCCTTCCAATGTTAGTCCAGCTCCTGGTAATAGTCGTCTGTTTCTTCGGGACACTCGAAAGCCAGGACTGAGTCCAGTAGTGGCTGTGACAGAAAGAGGGTCTTGTCAATAGTTCGTCTTTAGAAGTAACGTTGTCAGACCTATTGTCTCTACATTTCTCTTCTTTGCCTCTATTACTGCCAGCGCCATCCACCAGTCTGATCTCAGTAGTTGGGGTCCTTCTGCCCTTCGGGGTCAGAGAGAAGCTGAGCTCGGGGGAATCTCAGGTCTGACCTCGGAGAAATATCAGGTGTTCTGCTCTCATCAGGACAGGTCAGGTTAGGGGGGGGGGGGGGAGTAATAGGTAGGTTGGGGGGTAATAGGTAAGTTGGGGAGGTGAGAGGTCTCTAAGAATTAGAGAGAAGTAATAGAGGAAAGTAAGAGCAAAGTGAACGAGCAAAAGGTAGAGGACTGCCTTCCTTGTTGATATTGTAGCGCTTTGATGATTTCTTATTTGAATAGCAGATGTGGTGGAAAAGGTCGCTGGTGTTTGTGAAGGCTAAGGAGGTGTATGAAGGTATTGATCTTGATGTTGTTCTTATCACCTGGGTCATAGGCATTTATATACAGTTTTAATTTTATGGTCGTAGAACCCATATTAAAGGTTTGAGTCCCGGAGGGAAGAATGAAAACCTAATATTTAGTAGTGGCCCCAAAATCATTGACAATATGCCTATTAATATAATAGCTCTCTTTCAAGCACCCGCGGTCAGCCTGTTTGAAACACCCGCCACAGGGGAAAGAGTACTAAACATCATAAATGCAACGCTAATTCTCTTATGGAATTGTCTTTATGATTGGGTACTCACAACGAAAAAACTTTGTAAAAAATAATAAATAAAAATTACTTAATAATTGTTTTAATAAGGCTTTCCAACTCATGGATGTCTTTTGTGGATTCTACCCGAGACGCTGAACCAAGCGACGCCATTCCTCCTTCAATGACATATCAAGATTAAACTCAAGACATCAATGAATGGGAAGGGGATGGAAGGGAGGGCCCTAAATCGTCAATGATTTCGGGGCCACTACTAAATATTATGTTTTCATTCTTCCCTCCGGGACTCAAACCTATAATTTATTAGTGGCCCCTCCATCATTGACGATATGCCTGATATCTCAAGTCTGGAGGGGGACATTCGTGACAATATCTAAACCACTAACAAACTACCATAGGTAGAGAAAAAGAACCATATAACAATCTAAGTCTTTATTGTTTACATACAATAATATAGAAAAAATGGAAAGAAAAGCAGTGCGTTGCTTCGAAGAAGTTCTACTTATAAGCAACCATACAGGTACATAATGTAACAGAATATCACATTGAGATTCAATAAAAACAAATTCCAAAAAAGTCTTTTATTTTTGTCCAACATTGTAAAGGCACAAATAAATAATTTGATTATATCTTTGTCCTTAAAATTAATTTGTACATATTATATATTTTGTACAATTTAAACTTAATATCCTATAGTTGCAACTATTACAGATATCTTACAAAAAATAAAATGTTGAGCTGTATAACCAGCTCGACTTATCAAGTATTACAGCTCATGAACTTATCACATAGTCCGGCGGAGGGTTTAGGGGTCTTGGCTCTCCAGCACTCCCCCCCCCCCCCCTCTCCTCGCTCCTTTTTACCATTAAGATTAAACTTAACTTTTAGTAGCACACAGACCAACTAGACCCGCTGGTGCAAGGCCACACAGGTACATTTTGGTTTATCCAAAGCCACAGATAGGTATCGCGTCATGAAAGTATGATTGGAAGCCCACAACTTAGTGTTGGCTATGTCATCAATTGAATAATTATGCAAGAAGCGTAGAGAGACTGCACATTTTCTGATGTCGTGGGCCCTTCCCACTACACCAGGATTACTTTTACGAATTACATCTACGAGTAAAGAAGACAATTTTCTTCTCGTGACGCGAGTACCTGTCCTACTGACCCATAAGGCTCCCTGCTGTTGGGGCTGTGACACCCTCAGAAACTTTATTAAAGCCTGAACAGGGCATAAGACATGGTGTGTATTCCCGCGTTTCAGCGCCGGGACTGTAAACTCAGAAAAAACATGATCACTGCGTTCGTTCTTAACAAACGTGGGAGATGTAGCAATTTGAACATTATCATTAAGTCTCCCAAACCTGAGGCTATTAGGTTCGTTGCTCATCGCCGCCAGCTTAGACACCCTGTTACCTGTGGCCAAAGCCATAAGGAACACAGCCTTCTTTAACAGTGAGTCAAAATCCGGTGCATGATTATACTTGCGCGAATTAAGCAAAGACAAAGCTTTGTACCAAGTGACCAGGTAGGCATGAGCCTGGGCGAAGCTTGAAATATGCCCTCATGAACCCTTTCTCCTCCGCCTGCGGTATAGATAGCCCTGTTAAATAAGAAAAGGGAGTTCTAATAGCAGACAAATGATTCTTCAGTGTAACTACAGAAAGGCATTTTTGTTCAAACAAATAGTCCAAATATTTGAAAATCAAAGCTACTGATGCATCAGTTTGCGCCGTTTCTACTATCCAGGTTGTGAAAGACTTCCAATGAGATTGATATTGTCTCCTAGTAGATATAGTGTACTGATTAAGGATTTTATTAGTGACGCTCTCTCCATACGGAGTTAACCATTTGGCATTTTGAATGTCTAAAAGGCAAAAATCAGCGAGGTCTTTAGGTTGCCAATTGTCTCCAAGTGGAATTACGAGATCGGGAATGACACCGGGTTCTCGCACCACATTTTCAACTGGTGGTACCACACCTGAGCCGGCCATAGAGGCGCGATCATGGAGACTAAGCCCCGGTAACCCCGTAATTTGTGAACTACCTGACACATGAGTGAAGCGTCTGGAGGTGGAAACTGATAGATGGAATTCCACCTGTCCAGTCCTCCAACAATGCGTCTGGACCCCCCGCCAAAGTCATTTCCCGGCGGGTTAGGTAGAAATGAAGCCTGTGGTTTTCCTTGGACGCGAACAGATGCATTTGTGGACGGTATGGTTCTGCAATCATCATGTTTTGCTTGATTGCCCATTCTACTTTGGTGCTCTGTCGCCGTGACAGAGCGTCTGCCCAGACGTTCGCTACGCCTGGGAGGTATGATGCATGGAGGTGAATGTTCAGCTCTTCGGCCAGAACAAAAATCTCTTCTGACAACTCTAGCAGCTTCTGAGACCTCGTTGACCCTTTCTTTTGAATGCAGGACACCGCATTCAAATTGTCCATTCAAAACGCTATTGATTTCCCCTGCAAGGAGGAGCCGTGGGCTTGAAGGAAAAATAATGGGACTAAGGGCTCTTGCTCGTTCTATCTATCTATCTATTACCTGACGCCGTGATGTGGCCACGAACGAACCGCCCCCATGCACCTCTGTCCCCAGTCAGTCGATGCCCCTCCCCCCAACCAGCACTGCCTTTGTTCATGTAGTTCCTCACTCCATCCTTCCACCTCATATTCGGTCTACCTCTCCCCCTCTGTCCCTCCACCTCGCTCTCGTACACCCTCTTAGTCATTCTCTCGCTTTCCATACGTTCCATATGGCCGAACCATCTCAAGTTGTTCCTTTTCACACTTTCTTGCTCGTTGATATGAAAATTCTCGGTTTGGGACCAAAGACCCTGACCCTGATGGCCTAGGCTCGACTGATAACCCCAGCCTATTGTCCCTGAATCATCTGTGTCAACCCATACAGTAGGTGAGGGAGAAGCCCACATCATTATTGAGTGCAACGTTTCTCTCCTCGCCCAGACCGACAGAAAGTCGTGAATTAATGGAGGAATTTTCCACAACTTTCCCGCCGGCAATAGCGGGAAATATTTTTTCCTTCCAAGATTAATCTCTTTACTTTCAATCGGCCCAACTTTACAGTTAGTTAAATCCAATTGAGAGAGACGACCAGGAATTCCCATGTCCTTCTTGTGGTGTTCAGACTGTGGAGAAACAAAAACAATTTCTTTCGAAATCTGTTGCGGTTGTCCACACTCTGACTGAGAGTAAGATTGGCTGTGTCCCAGACCAGCCCTATCCACTGAATTACCCATGTGGAAACAAGATGCGACTTTGCCAAGTTGACCTTGAACCCTAGGAATTGTACATGGTTTATAATGTGATTGACATGGATATTGCATAGACTCTCTGACTCCGCCACTACCAGCCAGTCGTCTAGGTACCACAACACCTTGATTCCCTGATTTAACATCGGCATGAGGGCCTGCCGGACTAATTTTGTAAATAATTCTCGGCGCAAGGTTCAACCCGAATGGCATTCTCTAAAAGACATAAGTCTCTTGCCTTATCCTCAATGCGAGGAATTTCTGGAACTTTTTGTTTACCGGGACATGCCAATAGGCGTCTGTCAGGTCTAACGAGCACATCCAACCTTGCGGCGGAAGTGTTAGCCTGATGTGATTCACAGTGAGTATCCTGAACGATGTGTTGTGAATGTGTCGATTCAGACAAGACAGGTCTACGACTGGTCTCATATGAATGCTGTCACTCTTTGGTACGAGAAAATGTCTGGACGTGAAAATAGGACAAGTTGGATTGACCGGGACAATGATATGCTTGGTGATCATTTCCTGGACTAGTGACTCCACCTCTAAAGAAACATGATTGACTTCTAGAGTTTGACGTAAACGAGGTCGCCGGAGCCACCACCAGGTGATGCCCTTGCGTACCACTGTCCTTGCCCAAGTTCGCCGGGGCCAGGCCCAATGACACGCCCGAAATGACCCAGTTACTTGACTGGGTCTGTCCGGTGGAACTACCCTCGGATCCAACACGCCCTCGATAGGCCCCGGGAAAGAGGGAGTTTGAACTGTGACTAGTTTTTTTATGGTGGAGGGGTAGGTTTAGACAGCTGACTGGCTTTGGCAGACGTCGATCCCTGACCTGATCTGTGTTGTGACTTATTCTTATACCACTTCCCTGGTTGTTTTCCCTGTTTAGGCTTGAGCTGAGTACTTCCCTGTGCCGGGGGAGACACAGGACCTTGAAAGGGCTTAGACCCACTAGGCTGGGATTTATCACTGCTCTTAGGCTTGGAGTACGGTTTCTTGAAATGCTCCTTCCTAGCCTGGGAAGTACTCGGCTTGATGCTGTCAACCATATTGTAAACTGCTTTCCAAGTCTTAGGGCTAAGCAAAGATGAATCTAACACATGTGAAAACGTTACCCGGCGGCCATTGTCGTCCGGTAACTTTTTCACCATATATACTCTCAGGTCTTGACGTGCACGAACAGCCTCCAACAAGGCTATCCGTATGTCCCCCAAAGATTGGATATAATTTTGTAACAGAAGCCGCCGGGATAAGTCCGTGGTCTTCTTAGCATCATGATCAGAAATAGCGGCTATAGTCCTCTTGAGGGACTGGGCTATTTGGCGACTTAGCAAGAATTGTGAAAAGCGTGTGTAAGCTTTATTTCTCAATTTGAAGTCTATCCAGATGTGCCGGAGGAGGGGTAGAGAAGGGCTCCTGCAGGTCCCATAGTGACAACTTAGGGGCAGAAAGGAACTCAAAAATTGCAGGCGGAACCCCTCCAGCTTGATTTATTGGCATTGAAAACCAAAGAAGGTTGTCTTGAGGAATTTGGTGGGAGGATTTTGACGTTATTATTGCTGCGAACTATTGCGCCTCAATCTCCCAGTCCACCCACGGACCTAGACCTACCTGCCCCACCTGCAGGACTGGATTGCTTGACTGACCCTACACTGGACTAGTATCCAACTTCGGCGTTAGCGTTTTGAGGAACTTGATATCGTTCACGCCGTCAGTCTTAGTCCAATCCTCAAAAAGTCTTGCAGATGAGGAAGGAGGTAATGCCGGGGTAGGAGAATACATGAAAAACTCATGATAGTAAACATTGGGAATAGCCTTGATTGTCACATCTAAAAGTTGACCCTGTTTATCTTTAGCTCTTAACTTCTTACTCTTACTCATCTCAATTACCCACTCACTAGGAACTGGGACCTCCCCCTATATGGTTGTTTGTGCTATATCAGGGTTCTGTGCCGTGACTTTAACCCAAGAGCAGTCATGTCCATACAAGAGAGGCATATAGGGCCTTTGTTATGGGGAACTTTATCTAGAGGAGGGGGAGTATTGTCCGTGATGGCACGCACATTGGTAGTCGTTAAGGAGGCGGGTACTGTAGTGCCACTGCCGAGGTAGTCGCATGAGTTACGTTAATAGGGGGAAGTGACATATTAGGTGGCACAACAACTCTGGCCGGCTCTAGCGGCCGCACAACTGAACCAATCAGGGGAGCTCCCGGCGTAGCTATGGGAGTCTCCTGAGATTTCTTAGGAACATTGTATTGCCTCATTACCCTGTGTAATATGTAATCCAGATCATCCGTTGTTATACACTTACTATGTGACCCTTTTGATGATTTAGATTCAACTTCTGACCCTTCCTCAATGTGTCCCGGTTGAGCTGAGGACAGTTCTACGTCCTCCGGCTCTTCAGACACTTCCATTACTTCCGGTTGGTGCCGAAGATCAGGCAACTGGTCATTATCTGGCCACACTAAATCAGGTACCGATGAAGGGAGGGTATCTATATTAGCCCTTTCCCTGTTATCCTCCTGAAACTGAATATTGGGTTCTACACTCAAGGGTTCAGAATGCCTCCACACGCTATGCCCTTGTTTAACAGGAGTTTGGGAATCTGGTATAACTTGACTTAAGTGAGACCCTTCATAGTCTTGGTGTTCACTAGCCGTGTAGCCACGGTATTGTTCAGCTAACACTCTCTGAGAAACTAAAGGAGGCCTATTCAATGGTAAGTTAAAGTTTAGTTTTGGAATGGCAAAATTTACGTCCTTTTGTCCCACCAAAATCTCCCCAGACCCATCCCTGGGAGTTGACTCAGCCCCCTCCGTCCCTACCTCGGAACTGCCAGATTGAATGTTAGGCATTGCGGAGGTAGGGGAGGAGGGTGGTGGCTGTGACTCCGGCGTTAGCCGGTGTCGCGACTGCGTCTCCTCCGTGCGGGATCTTTTATGACCCTTATCAGATTATCTGTGGCTTGACGCCGCCACGTCATCCTTAAGCCTCTTGTGAGATCTAGAAGTCTCCGCTGAAGACTGCGTGGACCGCTTGAGGGGCAACCTCGACCTGGACCTAGACTGGTCCTGTGGCGAAGTAGAACGCGCCCTCTTGTGGCGGCTGGGGGGGGGGGGGGGGGGGGGGAGGTTGCCTTGCTTGAGTCACTTTCACTGCTACTCACTAACTCTTTGAAGTTGACTTAGAAGGAGGGGATTTAAGAACTGGTGATTTTATAACGAAATTATCCCAGAGGGCCTCATCAACACAATGTAATTCTGGAATAGGCATTACATTTTTTTTTAATTTCTCTCAGTGCCACAAGGCACGACTGGTTTCTCTTATTAAACAATTCAGAACGTAGGTCAGAGCAAATGGGACACCTCTTAGTAACCCAGAGGCCCCGCGACCTATCAAGGCACTTAACGCACTTCACGCAGAGTTTATGTGCAAAGACCGGAATTAGAGAGCAAGTGAGTGTAGCACAAAGAGTAACTAGAGGCATGATAGAGCTAATTACGACCCCCCCCCCCCCTGCCGGGATCGGCCCCTTCCCCTGTAGACCTGTGCCGCTTACTGATGTGCTGTGATCTGGAAATTAAAAAATCCAGGAATCAATGCTCATAAGGATAAACTGAGAGGTTCACGCATCATTAACACCCCCAAATACGCCGGAAAAGTAGCTGTAGACCAACCGCTACTTTATTCTTCCGCTGTACTTGTTTGTGAAAAGGCTGTGATGATCTTTTCGTTTTCTAGAACTGATTACCTGTGACAAAGTGTCACCAGCCCATATTAACCATTTAATTAACTAACGGATCGTCTATTAGGACCTGAGAGATAGTTAATTACCTCACTGGACTTTTCCCCTGGGCGTTATAAGTCAAATCAAGCCGCGTGAGGCTACCGGTTTGGGCTAGTTCACTCGGCCGGGCCGACATTACTTCCCTTAGGAATCTGCACTTCCGCCGGGAGTCTTGTGGTACACCACACCACGCCGGGTTATTTGAAATTTCCTTTCTCGCCTGCAAGGTGAGTATCTGACATCAATACACAGAAAGATCGTCGGAAGAAAAAAACAAACTTTGAAGGTACCGACTTATCTGAGAAAGTCAGTCACCAACAAAAACCCCACCAAATTAGTCAGAACGTCTCCTGACACCCTGCTTAACATGTATAATATCACCACATGAAAGCGAGGGTCACATCTTAGGGCTAATACACAGTATTAATTAAGCAATAAAAAATACCCGTAGCCTAATAAGAATACCCCTACTGAGGTTGGCCACGAGGCTCATGGTAATAATTGCACTGAATATGTAACCATTACCTCCGAAGAAGACAGCAGCAGCGAATGCAGAAAACCTCACACCCGAGGGGAAAAAAAGCAAACTCGGGTTCTGGAAAGTTCCACACCACGTGTGGCAACTCTTAGACCAGAACCTCTGCTAACATTAAGTAAAATGCAACTACCTCAGAGAGATGGCTAGAAGCATATTTCCGCAGATGTAAATAGCCTCCTAAATAACTAATATATAGCAAAACTAAGGCGCAGAAACAAAAACAAATACACATAACGGGCGGGCCCGAAGCGGACCGACATGGCGCCTACACTTAAGTACCCTATTTTAACACTTCCCTGCGGACATACCAATGGGGCTGTCAGTCCTAGCTATTCTAAACCTATTCTATAACAACTCAGACATATACAAATGAGCAAAAGGCTCACTAGAGTTGAACGAATGATGAATAAAGCCGAGCACTGGCGAGGGACCTCTGCACAGTATGGCCGCAGGGGAAGGAAGGAGGAATGGCATCGCTTGGTTCAGCGTCTCGGGTAGAATCCACAAAAGACATCCACGAGTTGGAAAGCCTTAAAATAACAATTATTAAGTTATTATTTTTTTTTTTCCAAAGTTTTTTCGTAGTGAGTACCCAATCATAAAGACGATTCCATAAGAGAAGTAGCTTGCACTTATGATGTGTAGTACTCTTTCCCCTGCGGCGGGTGTTTCAAACAGGCTGACCGCGGGTGCTGGAAAGAGACCTATTGTATTAATAGGCATATCGTCAGTGATGAAGGGGCCACTAATAAATAATTCCTGCTCGTCAACTTGTCCAGACTTCTTTGCAGATCTTAACTGCCTGATAGCCAGTGGAAATTGACAGTGTTTTCTTGATCTGCTTATTTACTTTGTCTGTACTTTCCTCTTTTGTTGGCTCAGTCTGAGTCTGAGCAGGAGGGGGGAGAGTTGGATGCAGCTCAGGAGGTAATGTTGATTCTGCTCTCCTGCTGCAGAATCCGGGGTTTATAAGGCCGATCCCTAGATCGAGGAGCTGTATCTGAAGTTCCAGCCACTTTCTCATTAGCTGATGGGAGTGGTACAGGACCGCCACGAGATCTTGAAGAATATTTAAATTCACAGGGTGTAAAGAATATCTTGGGTAGAAGTGTTGGACTGCCGAGACTCTTCTCTGAATCAATCGGAGCAGGCGGCTTTGCCCACAAACTGTTCTGTAATATTGGAGAATATTCAAGCTTGCGGGGAGCAGAGAGTGTCCTGGGTAGAGGTTTTGGACCTCTGAGAGTGTTCTCTGGACCAATCAGAGCAGCTAGCAGTCACCACAAACTGTTCTGTGATCCTGAAGAATATTCAAGCTCACAGGGTGTAAAAAGTATCTTGGGTAGAGGTGTTGGACTGCTGAGACTCTTCTCTGGATCAGTCGGAGCAGGTAGCTCTGCCCACAAACTGTTCTGTGATACTGGAGAATGTTCAAGCCTGCTGGGAGCAGAGAATGTAATGGGTAGAGGTCTTGGACCTCTGAGAGTCTTCTCTGGCCCAATTAAAGCAGGTAGCTTGCCCACAATTTCTTTTGTGATCCTGAAGAATATTCATGCTCGTGGAGCATAGAGAGTATCTTCCTTGCTGTTGAATGTCAGGGTATGTTGATTATCGTTTTTAGTCTTGCACCTTTCAGGGATTCTTGGAGTACTGTTATTCATGTCCATATGTACTGTATATACCGGTATATATGTAGATATATTGTAATGCCGACTATAAATGTCGCATCAATGCATTCCACCCCAACCTCTGCGACAGAAGGACACAACGAGCACCGAGAGTTCCTGATTATCCCACACCATCCAGCATCAAACAAGCATGCCGCCGGAAGCTGCCGAGATTACCAGAATAACACACCATTCCCTTCTAGTCCACACATAGCCGAAATTTGACAACGTAATAATATGACAGACTATGTGCACCAACCTGACAGCAATAATTGTGCTTAGTACATTACCAGAATGTCCAGGTCTAAAGACTGGTCCACTACTAAGTTCGAGACTAGTAAAGCTAGGCACGATGCTATCCTGTCTCGTCTAAAGACTGAGTTTGCCAAGTGATATGATATGATAATACCAACTCCGGTCTAAAGACTGAATCGTTGTGTACGACACCAACACAGTGCAACAAGTCGTAACTGTGAAGCCAGACGCTCACCTTTCAGGTCATGGACTGGAGTTACGGAATCCGAGACGTACCTATACTCCTTTGCTTGCTTGCCGTTCGATACCTTGCAAAGCTAGTGGTACGAGACCTAGCACCAGCGAAGGAGAGAGGAGAAAATCTGCAAGTTATCCAACCTAGAAGTCCAGGTCTGATCGAACCCCTACGAAAGACGAAAGACGTACAAGAATTTCATCACGCCTGGAAAACGAAAAATCACAAAGTCCCCCTCCGACGCCGGGAAAATCACCAAATTAAAATAGTCGGAGTGCGTCTTTAGCTTTAAAAAAAAAAAAATCTTGCCATACTGTGTTATAGCCCATCAGGGAGGCAAATCGCACACTCTATCCTTATTATTTCCCTATTTAAATATACTAAGCTTACGATTGTATTCCCGCACCAACGCACCAACGTAATACGAGATATCAAATGGTAGACATTTTATTTCGAAGCGCCACAACACCCGATCGGACGCACTAATATTTAGTGAATTTCTATTTGTTAATTATTAACATTTAATTTAAAATATATTAAAATATAGCCGAACAATTAGAGAAAACTATTTTGTGGTACTAATAAGGCAGACTAACTATGCTAGACTCAATTTTATAACTGATTGAATTAAACACAATAATTCACCATTTCCATTAGCATAAATCCAACGTATGTTCCTCAAAGTATTTATATTATAATAGTTTGATGATTCAATCTAAGAAATCATGCCAAGAGATAATTCCATAAATAGCTTTTGCACGTGCTATTCAAGTAGTCTGATCAAGCGTTTAATACACGCGCGATTTAACCACTAATTCAACCAAACTGTAATTCAATATTCTGTTGTGACTTTGTATATGTTTCCTATGTATGTTTTATTCTATTATATTGTGTGTGAACTTATATCTATTTGGGTATAATTATAAGTGTTGTTCTGTACCTAGTGTGTAACATGCCTTGTATACCGTCTTGGTGGTGTAATGGTTAGAATGTTTACAAATGTGTGTGTGATAAACCAGGTTCGAATCCCGGTGGATCACACACATGCTTTCATTAACTTCATTGGAGGTGTATGGTGTTTGGGTTAAATTAATAAAAAATAGAATATTATCATAATTATATATAGACTGCTTAGCTTCTCCCCGTTAGAACTCACCAATAACCAAGTAATTTTGTTCTAGCATATATATATATACAGTATATATATATATATATATATATATATATATGTATATATATATATATATATATATATATATATATATATATATATATATATATATATTGTATATATATATACATATATATATATATATTCACAATTGATCATTAAACAGGCCGATACACCAATAAACTGTTTTAGTTCATGTATAATTAACTAATATAGCCCTAAGAATATCAAAATATAAACATGCTTTGCAAGGGGTACCCCCAAGCATATCATTCTTAACACGAATATAAGATAATAAAGCATACACATAAGTAAACAGAATACAAAAGTTTAAAATGATGCAATTTCTGAACAACTGACATGTCTTATTCCAGGTCATCTGAGTCATCACTGTCTCTGTCTGATGTTTCTGAAGCACTACTTAATAGAAAATCACTGTCACTCTCTGATGATGAAGAAGAAACGTCATTAGAAGATGCCGAATGACTTTCGTCAGGTGATGCTGTAGCATGTTCCCTTTTCTGTCTCTTCTTTGGAGGTTTAGTTCCTTGTTTCCTTCTTTCAGTTTCAGAGCTCTCATCATCAGCCTCCTCCCCACACTTTGATTTCCTGGGAGGTTTCCTGCACAAGCTTGGTGGAAACAGTGAGCAGGAGAACCAAACAGGGATAAGACCATCATCAGACTGCTGCCATCCATTGTCCTCGGGTGGAGGATAATCAATATCCTGCTTGAGACATTGCTTCCAGATATATGCTTGTAAATTAGACCTCTTCAGATGTTCATCTGAACTATGTTTGTCAGGGATAAGACTCAAACTTGATTTCACCTTCTGTTGATCGTACATTCTAATTCGGGTTTCAATATAATCTTCACTCTCTTTTCCTGGATACATTACTGTCTGCATGAAGGTAAGTATGTTTTTGCTTTATTGAAGTGAGCTCGGAAACATTCCAGCTGAAGACAGCAAGTTAAACTTGTTCTGTGTCACTAATTTCTTGAATGGCTTCACCTTTCCTACTTTGTATGGGTATGAGGTTGTGTCACATCCTGTCACACTGTGATAAGCTTGCAAGACATCGCACACTTCTTTCCCATAAGTTCTGCAAACATCGCCTATGTCGACATATCGCTCTTTGTCTATTTTCATGTACCATTTCTCAGCAGGGGCAACTTTGCTGAAGGCATATAAACAAGCAAAACAAATATGACAGTATCTGTGGCAACAACCACAACAGGTCTCTCAGATAAGGATGCATGCCGAACGACTCTTGTATCTGCTTCATGGTGATTGCATTGTTCAATGAGAAGTACATCTTCAGTAGTGATCATCCAAGTGTTATTCGATTCTGTGAATACTAGTGGGATGTCAAGCTTTGATCTGAATGAGTCACTCTTGTAGTGATTAGCAAGAAAGTTTATCAGTTCTGTTTTGTTTTCGCCACTCTGCAGAAAGGTATTCCAGTCTTTGCCCTTTGGCATCGATTGTCCCTTTTCTGTGATCAAAACCTTTCTTCCTGCATGGCCTCTTCTCTTTTGTGTCATGCCCTTGATTCTGTGTTTCCCATAAGTATCCATGATTATCTCTAGTCTCGAAGGATTGAACATCTTTGGTGGCATGCAAAATCTAAGCAGACTATCTGCATATTCCCCCCATGTGTCCTTTGGGGAAACAGACTGAACAGCAGCCATGCCATCAATTATCCATTCTGCTCTGATTGGGGCTTATTCACCCACTGCCGCAGCCTCTGTGATCATGTGGTTCCGCAGCATTGCTTTTGATCCTTGTCTCAAATCTTTATCATCTGTAGAAAGGGCTAGTGGTACAGAGGTCAATGGGTAGGAATGAACTTCCCTTGCACTTGTAGCTTTGCCTACTAGAGTGCCGAAGGCCTGCTTCTCCTCTTTCAGTATGTTAACAGCTCTTGGTGCTTTCTTGGGTTTTTCTAATCCTGATTTTATCTTTGGTTTCGGTATGGGTTTGAAGAAGCTGACACCATCTTCCCTGCTCTCTTCAGCCTTTCCTGTACAAACTTCAACAGCAAAATGTCCCCTGTCTCAGTGGAATGCAACAAGCCTTTCACAACTTCTCCATCAAGGGCCTCACCAGTCTTGAAGTGCCTTGCCACACCTGGTGCGAATGGATCCATGTACTTGGTCATTTGGTCAACCAGGGCCTGCACTGTTTTCTCATGTTCCTTTTTAGCACCTTGGGTTGTTTCTTTGTGTGTTGAAATTGTCATTAGGTTGAATTTATCTTTCAATGCTGTCCTCACTTTTGCCATCAGATGACTTGTTTTGATGAAAGCATCTTCTGCTTTGAGTGACGTACTGAAGCCTCCTTGCATAGGGCCGCCCCTGACTTTGACCTCTCTGTTTACAGTTACCTCAGTTATGAAGTCCCCATGAACTGTGGAGAAGGAACCTCCTGTGATACTCCCTCCAAACCCATTCTCTTTCAGTTCTTTCCATGCTGTAGGATTTGTCTTCTGCAAATTTGCCAGAGTCACATGTTGATAAGTAAGGTACCTTGCATAATTGAAATGTCCAAAGGCAAACAGTTGAGGAAGTAATGCTTGTTCTGCTTGTAGGTGTCTCTCAATGTGTTTTTCTCGTACTTAACTAATCAAAGCAAGCATGGTTGAAACATCTTTCAGGTATTCAATCATCATTTTGTCTTCTGTACCACCTGTGCTGGACATTAGATCAGTGCACAGTCTCTCGAATTCTGGGTTTGACATTAAGAGATCAAGTTCCTGAGGAGTGGGGCTACATCTAAGTAATCCCAGCAAATGCCTGAAATCTGGTCCAAACAGTGAAACATCTCCCATCTTCTTCATTCTGTATCTAAGCAGTGCCTGAAATGACTGCTTGTGCAGTCGAATTGCTCGAAAGTAATGACGACCTTCAACAGCCTGTATAGTTGATCCAGCATCTCCAGCTCCAGCATCTACCCACCAGTCTCTGAAACCAAGTGCTCCATACTTTTTGTACATGATTTTGAGTTTCACCATGATGGTGTGAAAGCCTCCAAGAAGATTAACTACTTTCTCATACTTTCCTTCGTTAAGCCATTGCAAGACTACCATCTTACAATATATGGCTTCATCTGAATGCAAAAATATACACTGCAGTCCAAAATCCTCAGCCATGTCAATCAGGAGATCCAGGTACCATTTGCATTCTGTGTCACTTGGTGGTAGCGGTACTACTTCCATATATTCAATCAAAGATTTGCTTGTATCTGAGGTTGTCACTGCCTTCATGAATGCAGTCCAAGACCCTACAGGTGGTATGGTACTTTCTCCATCTTGACCGACCACTTGGTCTCCGAGTGCACTAACAATAACCCATGCAATATCACGCTTCAAACACCAGTCCAACAAGTCATGTTCTTTAGAATCATTATACTCTGGAACAGGAGGAGGCTCCTTCTTCTTCCCTATTCTGTATGTTCCATAATCACGTTTTTTTTTACTCGGCATCAACGAGTGTAAGGTTTTCCTCTTCCTGCCGATATTCACCAGTAGGCATATTGTCATCTTCAAACAGCAATTTATTCTGAAACAAGGTTCCGTTTGTGTAGTGTGTTGTGTGTAAACCTGTCACGGTCTGCTGTTTCCCATCTGAATGATCTATTGTGACGTGCACGGCTCTTCCTTTCATAAATCCAGGTGGAATCTTTCGTGTAGATTGTTCAGTCACTTGCTGTGCCCATGTATTGTTCCAAACGCACATCAGAATAGGACACTCCATGACCACATTTGTTCAGAAGCTTGGTTACTTCCTTTGAGCCAGCCAATCGATGCACAGCCAGGCTCAAAGCAGTGCTTTTTGCAGACCTCTGATGTGTAAGCAAAGACTCCCAGTCACTAGCAACAGACCAAATCTTCTGAGCCGAAGATGTACTGGTAGTAAGCCCATAGCCCTTGTCATTCTTTGGAGATTGAGGGTTCACAGTCCAAGCAATAGCATTATAAAGGCATGCCATGGGTCCGCTGGAGTCAAGCCTTGCAACCAGTTCTTCAGCTGTTATTGGCCATTCTTCACACAATTGCTTTTTCAATTTTTGCCTTATCATGTGTGCAAATGCTTTTGTCAGGTCGTCATCACGAAGCCCAGAACCTTTTAGTGTCGCAACAACATACATGCAAGGATTTATGGACATTGGATGGACTACCAAATTTCTCCCTGCTTTGTAGAATGAAATTTGCTCTCCAAACTGGCCTTGTAATTTGTTTTTCAACTCATATGTGTACTTTATACAAGGCTCTTGCAATCCATTTTCAGTACTCATATTCTCAATATCTGCTAGCAAATCTGTCATTAGGTAAGCCTCATTGTCTTTGATAACTTTCCTCTCAACCAATGTCAGAAATTCTTCAGTGACTTTATTCTTCAACAAATTTACCCTTGCCATTTCATCTTTATCCAATACAGTTTCTTTACTTTTGTAAGGACTAGCAAATGAAAGGTAGCAGCTTTTATGGTAGTATACGTCCACAGCAAACACATCAAATGACTGCCCACTCAAAAGAAGCTCAAGTCTCTTTGCTGCCCCTTCATACTTGTCTCCAGGTACATTTCGTAAAGTCATTTGGTCATGCAGTTTCTTGAAGGACCTGTATTCAGAACACCGGCCAACACCACCTTCAGCATAGGGCATTGTATCCTTACTTGTTTTGGTGTTGCAGATGAAACATATAAGATTTGTATCATTGACCACTCGTCCAGACGTTCTCGTTTCTTCCTGCTTGTTATACTCTTCTAATGCTGGTGTATCTGCATCTGTGACTCCAGTGTCCTCTTTGATTCCATACTCCTTTTGTTTCCTCTCTAAATGTGTTCTGAACATCAATCTGCATGACGAATGAGCCTGAAAACTTCTTGTGGTTGTACTCTTGATTCTTTCTTGTACACAGTCTGACATACGGAGCCCTGTATGTTAATTTAAGAGTTAGAATTAGAGTTGAAGGAGTCACACTACCCAAACGGTGAAGCAGACTAGCGAGCGAACTAGCGAGTGGGGAAACCAGCTCGCCCGCATACCTGCAAACAAGCCTTCACACCTGCGTGCGTCAAGGGGGACCCTGCAAACTACTTCGATGACCGACGCTATGACGTATGTTCGACGCCAGGAGCTGTGATTGGACCATGCACCTGCTATGCAACTCGAGGAGCTGTGATTGAAGCAGGCACCACCCCCAGCCTCCTGATTCGTTCCTACACCATCATTGTTTAGTATATAAGACCCGAGTTGTGGGCATTCAAATCAGTCTCATTTGGAGTTGGGGAAGGTGAACTTGCAGCTGGAGGAAGACGGGGTGAAGTATTATAATGGGTTTGTGACTGTCAGTCAGATTATATAAATGTGTGTTAAGTGTGTTCGGTGTAAACACTTACGTTATGTTGGTTAGTGAGATATGTGATTGGGAATTAACGTTAACGCTACTATTATTGTGTACTTAACTATTTGATTGCGAATTAACGTTAACGCTACTATTATTGTGTACTTAACTATTTGATTGCGAATTGACGTTAACGCTACTATTATGTGCTTAACTATTTGATTGCGAATTGACGTTAACGCTACTATTATGTGCATAACTATTTGATTGGGAATTAACGTTAACGCTACTATTATGTACTTAACTATTTTAGTTGACTAACTTGTGGACTAAAGCAACTCTTTAAGTAATTGGGTTATGATGAAAGTAATACTATTGTTTTAGTTTAATACTTACGAGTTCTTTAATTTTCTTTTAATTAAGCTTACATTGCTTAACGGTGCTTAGTACGGTGATGCTATTGTCTTATATTAGTAATACTAACATGGCTGTGTTAATATTACTTCTAGTGATTTCCTAAGCTGAAGAAAATTCTTTTAGCTTCAAAATATTATTTTTGCTTTTCATATTATTTGAGTGAGACTTGAATCGAATCTATGAAACGATCCTGTAACTTAATTTACTCATAATCAAACCTCAATGTTACGTGGTTAAGAAATACATTTAACTAATTATTAAATATATATATCTAACTTTTTATGTGACTTTGATATAAAACCTGATGATAATAATAATATAATACTGTTAACGTAAGACAAGAACCAAGAATAATTACATTAAATATAAATAAAAGGA
Organism: Paralithodes platypus; assembly: GCA_032716605.1. Lineage (NCBI taxonomy): Eukaryota > Metazoa > Arthropoda > Malacostraca > Decapoda > Lithodidae > Paralithodes > Paralithodes platypus. Next base: position 22,210,736 of record CM064566.1, read on the forward strand.
CATATAAGAAAACTATCTATTCATTTCAAAAAGGGTAAGAGACAGAAATATTCTTACTTTAATATTTATCTTTCAAGACTTTTTATAGAATTAATAGTCCTTCTTTAGATATAACTTCTTCGGTTCATAACCATAGCCTACTAAGCTTCGGTTAAATAATAATTCTTTATAAATACTACATGACTTTAATTAGTTTCAGTATTTTTCATAATTAAAGAGTATCAGTCAATAAAGGATACTAAGTCCTAAGATCCAAAAGGAAAGGAAGCAACAACAGGAAATAATTTTATTAGATTTTACTTTTGTTTTGCCTTCAGCTGACTGATACCTTAATATATATCTCTGTGCTATCTAGATTCATCAAGTTAACCACTTGAGGATCAAGATACGTAACAACAGGTAAATTCTTGATGAGGCTCATCACCATCAGGTACTTGCACCATGGCCCAGAGAACTGCTTTTTCATCTATTGTGCTCAAGCCAGATGTTCCGATGGTCTGCTTCTTCTCTTTATTAGCAATAACTTTTGCACAAAGCAAGCACTTGGTGCTTGCTGTAGAATGAGCTGCCAGGAATGGTTGCGCTGCCATTGTCAATCAAACACCATCTGCACAAAAAAAAAAATCATAATTAATAAATAATTAAATAATTAATAATAAATAATTAATAATTGTCACTACCCAACTTTTGTATGTGGATTCAAGGGTAATTTGATGTTTCTTAGTTAATGCAAAGTACATGGTTACCAACTACGCTCTCTTGCAAAGCATGCTTATATTTTAATATTCATATGGCTACTGTATATATTAGTTATTTATACATGAACTAAAACAGTTTATTGGTGTATCGGCCTGTTTAATGATCAATTGTGAAAGAATATGATGTAATTTGTGTACAGGAAGGTAAATGAACTAATATTGAACAGAATTTTACTGGTAATGTGTTTGGTTTCAGTCGTAATAAGTAATTTTGTTAAATATGCATAATTTATGCTAATTAATCGCCATAAATATGCCCAAATATTACCCTGCAGATATCATTACACCTTAAAAGGACAAACGTTTCATTTATTTACCTCAAATGCTCACCAAAACACAACTACTATGGTATTTCTCATAATTTCCGTTAATTTATTCAAATATGCAAATTATCTCATTAAATATGCACGATACAAAAATGCCCCAAGCAGAAATGGATTCTACAGGAAAAATTACCCTAGAAACCACTGAGAAAAGTTTGGTAGTGACGATTATCAAATTGTTCTAGGTTTAGCCCTGTCTAAAACTAATGGTAACATAAATATGCAACAAGTTTATTGAAATAACACTCAGCGACACAACAATAGATAAAACACGAAAATGCAAACATAGGAATATACAATGTTATCTTGGTATAAGTGTATAATGCTGGGCCCTTAGGCTACAGTCAATATTTTAACCTTGCAACAGCATTCTTATCTCTCAATCCTAGATACGAGACTGGCAATGTTAGATTCAATACTAGGCACCAAGTACAAAGACTGGTAGCACCAAGTGTTGTTGGCAAACTTGCTAAGTTCAAGACTAGCCCCTCAGGTCTGAAGACAAAGTGAACAATGCTCCGGTCAACCTGCTAAGTTCGACACCAGCAAGTCTGGTCTAAAGACAGACTCGTTGCGTTCGATACCAACACCAGTGCAAGAACACGTAATAGTGAGGCTCGATGCTCACCCTCCAGGTCATGTACTATTGTCTATTCGCTGTAAGTAGGCGAGAAATCATGACCTCTAACCTCTATAACTGAAAAACGACTATAGTAATCGAGCTAATATTTCTACCATTTGGGAGGAGTCACCAAGGGAATATATGTGGAAATTTACAACCAATTTGCTTTAACCCTTTTTGAGTTACAGAGGATATAGGGCATGATTTATCGCCTACTTACAGCGAATAGACTATAGCTCAACAGCAGCCGAGACTTGCCTCTACCCTTTCCTCTGCATGTGGTACGAAACTGTGCACTGCAGCTAGTGGTCCGAGACCTAGCCTTCAAAAAGAGCAACCGAAGAAGACTGCAAGTTCTACCAGGAAGTCCAGGCCTGGGTTAGTGGGATTAACAAAGGGGACATGACAAATGTACTAAAGCTCAGTGATAGCGAAAGAACTCGTACCAATGGTTTCAAATTAGATAAATTTCGTTTCAGAAAAGATATAGGCAAATATTGGTTTGGTAACAGAGATGTAGATGGGTGGAATGGACTACCAAGTGCTATAGTGGGATCTAAAACGGTAGGGAGCTTTAAGATAAAATTGGATAAGCATATGGACGAGAAGGGTTGGGTGTGAAGGGGGATCAGCCGGGTTGGGCCAATCAGCGCTCTGCAGACCCCCGTAATCCTGCGTTAATCTCTAACCGTTTTGGTAAGATGATCCTCAGGGTATTAGAGTGTTGAGCCTATAATTGGGCTTTGTAATTGGGGTTGTGTGGGACAGGGATCTGCCTTGCTTAGGCCAATCGGCTTTCTGCATACTCCCATTTTCTTATGTTCTTATGTTCTAACCAAACACTTAAGAAAGGCAAGTGTCATAATAACATTCCTTTACGCCACCCGAAAGAAAAATCTACCTCTCTGACACTAGCGAAATCACTAGATTAGAATAATAGTAGTGTGTCTCGAGTTTGTGAGTTCATTGCTCAATAGGTGGGGTTCTCAGAGTGAGAGTCCGAGTCTAGGAGGTGAGACAGTGAAGCACTGGAGCGAGGCAGCTTCAGAGATAGGACTGCTTCGAGCAGTGAGAGAGCAACTAAGCCCCATGCATCCTGCGAAGGCAAGATGGCAGGTGTTGGTTGCAGCAAAAAGTGATTCACATGTCTCACCCCCTAGACTGGAACGAGACCTCAGCATATTGCCCGAGAGAGAGTAGTTGGAATATAGAAAAACAAAGCAAATGGTAGAGTACCTTTTTGCTACTTAATATACTCACCCTTCAGGGAGAACAAAACACACATTTCTATCCTTGTGTTCTACTGGTGAATTTTCTTATTACGATCGAGCATTCTAGCTTCGACGTAATTTTGAAGACTAAGTAATAGAGAATGAATTGCGAAAAACACTCAACACCTGATCGCGCACACCTGTGTTTTAGTGATTCCCATATAATAAGTGTTATTTTTTATTATTTACTTGATCTAGAAATTGCAATCAAGACATATAGAGAAAAGGTGAATATAGACTAAGCCAATACTTTACTCTGATATAAAAATAATCGAAACATTATTTCACCATTACTAATTGTACTAACTTAACATATTATATACTTGTATCTAGTAACTGAAGTTTGATGAGTCTAAGAACCCACATAATTAAATAAGTGCATACATTATCACGCTTGTAATCTACATCACACGTCAGAAAGCACGGGTGCCTTTTTTGCTGTAACTTGAGTAAAAGCTCATTCTTAACTAACCTTGTGAATTGCGTACATTTAATAGGGCCCCTTCATCATTGACGACTTCGCCTATTAATAGTAATAGTCTCCATTCAACATCTTGCACCAGCATTTTGAATAGCCCGCGCGGAAGTATCATGGAATACTCGTCATAAGTGCACGCTTAATTCCCTTATGGGATCGTCATTTTGATCGGGTACCATACAGAAAAAAAACTCCGTAAAAAATAAAAAATAAAAAATAACTTAATATCTGTTATCATATGACTTGCCATATGCGTGGATTTCTCATGTTTCGCTTCCCTGACACCAGGCCCTCTAGCGGCCATCTTTGTCCTTCCTACTTCCATGGCTTTACGATCAACAGGGCTCGCGCCGTGTCCGCTTCATTCGACGTTTGCAGAGCTTCTAGTGAGTCCTTACTCATTTGTATACATCTGTGTTGTAGTAACAAGGTTTAGATTAGCTAGCACGGCTGCCAGATTGGTATGTCCGCAGGAAATGTGTGTTAAAATAGGGTACCATTGTCACAGGCGTCTACGGGTCCCAGATCGTCGTACCGCGTGTGTTATTGTTGTGATACGCCTTTAGCTGTTGTGTTTACTTAGCTAGGAGGCTACCACTCTACAAGGCATGATACAGACTGTCAATATTGAGGAAAGTACATGCCATATTCTTCATATATCAGCAAATGCTCTGGTTTAAGGGTGTCTCCACGTGGTGCTCCACCTTCCAGGGTTCGTGTTTTGCTTAGGCCCCTTGGGTGGGCCTCCCTCATTGGTGTGCTGCTGCCGGGTGTCGGAGCGTCGTCTGCCAGGATGTGCTTCGTACCTTGTGGTCAGCCTAGTTAGGGCTGTCCGGTGTAGGCTTCAGGTAATTTAGGTTTCTAAATTCTCTGTCATTTATTTTATGCCTATGTCCACCCTATTATACGTTCATGCATGAGGGCATGTTCTTTTGGGGTAAGGGAGAAGTCCCTATATGTCATTATATTACTGTGTATGTGTGGGACTTCGGTTAATGGGGATGTGCCAACCCCATTTCCCAGTAGATTTTGTCTGTTCCGGCGGCCCCGTGCGGTGGGTCCAGGTTATCCGTCTCTAACGGGTAGGAACGTTCAGAAGATCCCAGCGTGGTTTAGCTGAACCACTCTCTCCTGGCGGAATTGCATTCCTTGCAGGGCTACAAACTCGGCCCGCCGAGTTAACTCACCCTGACTGACCCAGTAACACGTTGAGACTTTATCGCCTTCGGCGCCACGAGTCGAGTGTACAAGAAGTGGTAAGATTAGTTTTGCAAACTTTCTCATTTATGATCAGAAACTAACCAAAGGTCAAGGGACCTGTGGCCCTCATCACAGGTAAGTAGTTGAAAGTCAGCTAGACGGATCCGGCGGAAGGTTAGAGTAGTGGTACACTATAGCTAATTTTCCGGCGGATTCAGGTTAGGATGTTTAATACCTCACAGGTTATCCTTATGAGCATTGATTCCTGGACATTTTTTCCAGGCCCCAGAGACTGCTTCTCCGGCGGAGTTGGCCAACTGATCCCGGCGGTGGGGGGGGAACCTCTCATTACGGCACCATGACTAGATTTGAACTATGCGTTACTCCTACCTGCTCCCTTTTGCCTATTTTTGCTCACAAACTATGCATAAAGTGTGTAAAGTGTTTAGATCGTTCTAGAGGCTTGTGATTATCTAAACGATGCTCTATTTGCTCTGAGTTAAAAACCGCCTTAGTGGCTAAGAAAGACTTATCGTGCCTGGCAGCATTACACAAGATTAAAGCCTCATTTAATTCTTATGCAAAGGACACAGCCCATAAGGCACTTTACTGCGATGACGAAGTCCTATGGGAGAATCTCATTATTAAGTCACCACTGGTTTAACCCGGTTCCTCTAAATCTGTACGACCCAAAGTCAAATCGAAAGCCCTCAGCAAAGAGGTAGTGAGTAGTAGCAGTGAGAGCGAAGTCACCGAGGTTCCCCCCTCTGACCGTACCAAGAGGAGGCGCTCGCCCTCCCCACGGCGGAAATCGAGGTCGACACTCCTCAGCCGCCGCATCCTACCCCCCCCCCCCCCCCCCCCCCGACACGCCTCTGCGTGATTCGGGGGAGTCGGAAATAGGATCAGATATATTGGAATCTACACCTAGTCATGAACAATCATTGAGTGTGCCTCCTAATGTTACCTTTGCCATTCCAAAAATTGAATTTTGTTCCCCGTAGTGTTAGATCGACAGGACCTAGTAGGGTTCTAGCCAACCAGTACAGGGGTTATCCGGCGGGGTCCCATTTCAGCTCAAGTGACTCAAGACTCCCAGCCCGTGGTGGCAGGGGGTTATTGGCGTCAGTCTGAACCCTCTCTTTTTAACGTCATTCCTGAACAAACTGAGGACGGTAACATAGAAATGTTACCATCATCAGTGCATACCAGATTTGCCATGGCCCCCAGCGGATAACGAAGTAGAGAGACAAGAGAATTCGGAGCAGAGTGAGGAGCCGGCGGATGGTGTGTTCTCCCCGGCTCCTCAGTCTCTCCCAGGTAATGATTCTGAGGCTAGTTCCCACTCATCTAAAGACTCTCATGGTAAATGGATGATTTCGGATCAGATAAGTGAGTTATTGCATAAAGTTATGCAACATTATCAAACCTGTGCCTCTTCGGATCCCCCGGTCAATATCTCAGCTGCGCCCCCTAGCACTTCTGTTGTCAGACCCCTTAATCTTCCTGAATTCATTCCTTCTTGTCCAACTCCGGTGGTAGCCTCGTCTCCAGGCACTACAGTGCCGGCGACGCTAGCTATGTCCGCCCTGAGGGTTGTTGCTGATGTCCGCCCACCTCCCTTAGATAAGGCACCTCTGAAGAAGGGCCCCATGCCCCTCCTCTATGGTGCTGACTGCTCTTGGGTACCTGTGTTACCAGAGAATCCCCTTTTAGCTCAACCTTCGGTGTCAGGGGACCCCCCAGTTCCCGGCGAGTGGTCCATTGAGATCAATAAGACCTGTAAATTTAGGGCTAAAGATGAGGCAGGGAGGGTATTGGATGTACTGATTAAGGGTGTACCAAGTTCGTACAACCCGTGTTATTTTGTGTATTCAGCCGCGCCGGCCATTCCTCCCGCCGCATCTGCACGACTATTTGCTGATTGGTCTAAGGCTGATGGCATCAACGATGTCAAAGCCTTGAATGCTCTTACGCAGGAGTTGGCTACAACCCCGGTCCTTGACCACACGCATACGCCGGTCCTGCAGATGGGGCAGGTAGGAGAAGGCCCTTGGGTAGATTGGGAGTTAGAAGCTCAGGTTTTTGCTGCTACTATTACCTCAAAATCTTCTCATCAGATTCCCCAGGAAAATCATGCTTACTTTTCTTTGCCGGTAGCCAAAGATGAAGGAGTGTCATCAGACTTACTTACATTTCTGGCGGCACCCAAAGTGTCCTTGCATGCCCTTGATGAACCTTTTTCTCCCCCACCGGCTGCTCACCTGGAGAGGGATTTTAAGTTACGAAATAAGGCCTACCGGATGTTCTCTCAATACTTGGTGAGTCACCAAGTAGCCGCCTCTCTTTCACGTACAATCTCGGCCATAGCTGACCCCCAGATTAGAAAAGCTACTGAGCTGTCTCGAAGACTCTTGCTTCAAAACTCCATTCAGTCACTAGGGGATATTAGAATTGCAATCTTAGAAGCGGTTCGAGCCCGCCAAGATTTAAGAATCCATCTGGTGAAGAAGTTGCCGGCGGACATAGGTCGCCGGGTAACTCTCTCTCTTACTGCCACCCTCCTTCACTCTGACACTTGGAGTCTAGTGTTTAATATGGTGAGTGGGTGGAAGCAGGTTACCTCCCAAGCTAGGAAGGATCCGGCTAAGAAGCCCTTTCATAAGTCAAAGGGCGGTAACAAACCATACCAGCCCCAAGCTAAACAGTCACCAAGGGATCCCAGACCACCTCCTCAGCAGGGAGGTAATCAGCACAAACTCAAAAATAAACAGTCTGGGTATAAGGGTAAGGCCCCTACAAAGGTACTCAGGGCCCAGCATCAGCCAAAACTGGTCAAGCGTCCGATACCAACCCACCTCCCCCTCCAAAAAACTAGCCACTCATACTCTCCACATCCCAGTGCCGAGCTCACAGACACAAGATTGGAGAGTTTCCTTGAAGGACGAGCCCCGGTTGCACCTGGGTTCGTTCCGTTCTTTCCGCTCAGTCTGGCCCAAGCGTACATGGGCCAGGAAGGTAGTGAGCAAAGGGATCACCTGGCGGTTGCGTCGGCGGCCTCGACTGCGTCAGCCGCCGGAATATACCAAAGTGTCTCAGGAGGAGGAGGCCATACTGCAGGAAATGATTGCCAAACAGGTCCTTATTCCGGTCAATGCCAATCTACCAGTTTTCACATCAAGACTCTTCTTATAGTGTCAAAAAGGGACAGTGTGCAGATGCGACCAGTTCTAGATCTGTCGCACCTGAACACCTTTATAGAGAATTCACCCTTCAGGATGTTGACTGTTCAGCAACTCAGACTCGCACTTCCTCCGCAAGGTTGGATGTGCTCGATCGATCTCAAAGATGCCTATTGGCATGTCCCTATAAACAAGCGGTTCCAAAAATTCCTCGTTCTGAGGATCCGGCACGAGACGTATGTCTTTCAAAGGATGCCGTTCGGGTTGAACCTAGCACTGAGAGTTTTTACCCAACTCGTCCGGCAAGCTCTTTTAACCCTGTTAGTTCACGGCATACAGGTGTTTTGGTATCTAGACGATCTAGTAGTGGCAAACTCTTTGGAATTATGTCAAGACCATGTAAACTAAGTGTTAACTCATGTACAAAACCTAGGGTTCAAAGTGAACTTGGCAAAGTCTCACCTTGTCCTCGCACGGACTATTCAGTGGTTAGGGCTGATCTGGGACACCGCCTCTCTGAATCTTACTCAGAGTGTGGACAACCGCGGCAGATTTAGCAGGAAACTGTTCCGGTTTCTCCACAGTCTAGATACGACCAGGAAAACGTGGGATTCCCTGATCGGTTCTCTCAACTGGGTTCAATTAACTGTCAAATTGGCCCGATTGAAAGCCAAATGATTAATCTTGGAAGGCAACAAAGTGTTCCCTCTCTCGCCAGAGAAGAAATTATGGCCAATTCCTCCATTAATCCACAACTTACTCTCGGTCTGGACTAAGCGGGAAGTCCTCTACTCTGTCATGACACAGGTTTCTCCCCCTCCTACGGTGGGGGTAGACACAGACGCCTCGGGGACACTAGGTTGGGGGTATCAGTCAAGCCTGGGCCTCCAAGGTCAGGGCATCTGGTTGTCAGAAAGCCACTCCCATATCAACAAGCAAGAGTTTTTAGTCCCCCTCTTTTTTCTCCGAACTCACGGCATGACACTGAGAAACAAATCAATAGCGTTCCGAATGGACAATGAAACTCCAGTTTTCTGTATTCAGAAACAAGGCTCAGTGAGGTCACGAGAGTTGCTGAAGGTTTCAGAACAAATTTTTACCCTAGCAGACTCACTAGGAATTTCCCTGCATGCCACATACCTCCCCGGCGTGGCGAACGTCTGGGCAGACGCTCTCTCTCGCCGGCGGAGCACTCTAGTAGAATGGACAATCAAACAGGCTATCTTCAACAAGATGATTGCAACGCCGGCCCGTCCACAAGTGGACTTGTTTGCATCCACAGAGAACCACAGACTCCCACTCTTTCTCACACGTCACGGGGTAACCCCGGAGGGGGGACCCGATCAATTGCTGGTGGATTGGAACAGGTGGAACTCAATCTATCTGTTTCCTCCACCAGACTCTGTGTTAATGTGCAAAGTCATTCACAAGCTGAGGGATTACCGGGGCCGAGTCGCACTGATCGCGCCTCTTTGGCCGGCCCAGGTTTGGTACCACCAATTGCAACAGTGGTGCAGGACCCCGGTGTCCCTCCTGGTCTCCGCTTTCCACTTGGAAACGATTGGCAACCTTCGGACCTCGCTCAGTTTTGTCTTATGGATATTTACAATGCCAAATGGTTAACTCAATTTGGGCCAAGCGTCACTAATAAGTTAATGAACCAGTACACTCCGTCTACCAGGAGACAGTACCAATCCTATTGGAAAACTTTTACAACCTGGATTGTTGAATCAGGGCAAACAACTGCCTCGGGAGCATTAATTTTCAAATACTTAGACTACCTTTTAGAGCAGAAACATTTTTCAGTCGTAACACTAAAAAATCATTTGTCTGCCATTAGAACCCCCTTCCTTGATCTCACTGGCCTTTCCATACCGCAGGCGGAGGAGAAAGGTTTTATGAGGGCATGTTTCAAGCTACGTCCTCCTCCCCGTCAGCTCATGCCCACCTGGTCTCTTGATAAAGCCTTAGAATTGCTTCAATCGCGCAAGTATAATAATGCGCCGGATTTTGACTCACTCTTGAAAAAGGCTGTCTTCCTCATGGCACTTGCCACCGGGAACCGAGTGTCTGAGCTGGCGGCGATGAGCAACGAACCAAACTGTCTCAGGTTTGGGAGACTGCACGACCATGTTCAAATTGCGCCGTCTCCCTCTTTTATTGCTAAGAACGAACATTCGGACCATGTTTTTTCTGAATTTTCCGTCCCGGCCTTGAACAGAGGCCTCACTCATCACCTTTTATGTCCTGTGCAAGCACTCACATAGTTTATGAGGGTTGCGCAGCCTCGCCAACCAGGTGCTTTATGGGTAAACCGAACAGGTATGCGTGTGACAAAACGGAAGTTAGCTTCCTTGCTTGTCGACGTTGTCAGGGAAAGCTATCCCGGTGTGATAGGCAGGGCTCACGATATCAGGAAATGGGCAGTATCTCTCAGATTTCTGCAATTTTTTTCAATTGATGATATTGCTAAGACTCAACTTTGGGCTTCCAATCATACGTTCCTTACACGCTACCTGTCTGTTGCTCTAGATAAAACAAAGCGTACCTGTGTAGCTTTACGGCAACGGGTACAGTAGGTAATGTTCTATTCTAAGTTGTTTTGTTTTAAAAGGGGGGGGGGGGGTGCGGAATAGCCCATATCCCCTCTGTACCTTTGGAGATTGTGATGTATCACGAGCTGTGATAGGAAGGGTTCTACAGTCCAGTATTAATTTTATTGTATTAATTCTAAGAAGATATATCGCATAGTTGCAACTATGTATGTTTTTTACCAAAGTGTACAAATATATTTACTGTACAAATAGTTTAAGGAGGGAACGAATAACTGCTGCAGAGTTATAGTTCTAAGGGACACAAGCGTGTCCACGTATTTCATGCATACGATCGATTACAACTATCTGACCATGAGCAAGCAGTATCTTAATGCCACGCACTGCTTGCAAATCTTTTATACCTTTTTTATGTAGTATTGCATATAATAAAACTTAAGAAAATGTTATCCGGATTCTTCTTCCCTAAGGTTAGGATATTTTACGAATGTCCCGCCTCCAGTATTGATATTCAGGCGAAGTCGTCAATGATGAAGGGGCCCTATAAAATTAAAGGTTTGATTCCCGAAGGGAAGTAGAGAAAACCTAATATTTAGTAGGGCCCCGTAATCATTGACGACTCGGGCCCTCCCACCATCCCACTTCCCATTCGTTGATTTCCATAGTTTATTCTTGGCATATCAGTGAAGGACGAAGATGGCCGCTAGAGGGCCTGGTGTCGGGGAAGCGAAACATGAGAAATCCACGCATATGGCAAGTCATATGATAACAGATATTAAGTTATTTTTTATTTTTTATTTTTTACAGAGTTTTTTTCTGTATGACGATCCCATAAGGGAATTAAGCGTGCACTTATGACGATTACTCCATGATACTTCCGCGCGGGCTATTCAAAATGCTGGCGCAGAATGTTGAATGGAGACTATTACTATTAATACGCGAAGTCGTCAATAATTACGGGGGCCCTGCTAAATATTAGGTTTTCTCTACTTCCCTTCGGGAATCAAACCTATAATTTATGTTTTATGTATTATAATATTATTGTGTGACTCTATGTTCTATTTTTGTATAAATATATGTGGTGTTCTGTAGTTACTGTTTGGCTTGTTTGATTGTTGTAATAAATTAAATATTTATCTTCCTGTTAGTATAAATCACCAATAACCATATTTGCTCTAGCAAATTACTAACCTATAATTTTGTAAATAACTGATAACAAATTAATGGAACGGTAGGTGCCCATATCTTTCTTATCGTTTTTGTTTTGTGAAGTAGATTTACCATAGCATTGCACCAAGCATCTAGAAAATTAAGAGTTACCAAAGCATTGCACCAAGCATCTGGAAAATCCTGCTTACATAGACATTGGCTGAAATCATAGTTTGCTGGTAGCGTCAGGACAGGTGACTATAATAAACGAGCGGTACAGGGCTGGCGCACGCTTATACACAAAGACACTGGTCAATTTTGTGTTGTACCAGGCTGTTTTAGCAAACATGGACGAAACAATGTGCCTTTTTAATGATATCTAGCAAACAAAGATGCCAAACAAGATAAATTAAGAAAACACTTACAACCTCCAAACCAAAAACATAAAGCAATATGATGAATAGAAGATAAGACAATGTTGAGCTCTCTCCTCTAATACATATGGATCATTGGGTTATTATTAACATATCTTTAGAAATTTTACCCATAAACATATAGGCCTACTTCATTCATAAACCTTCAGTAGCTCGTATATAGACAGAGATACATAGCTACCGGACGGCAATGGTCAATAAGAGCAATAGGTGTGTGTGTGTGTGTGTGTATGTTTTTATTTTATTTTATTTTTTATTTTTTTATTTTTTTTAGAAAGCACAGCTCGCTATCATCCATCGTCGTCTGAAAACTAATAAATATCTGTTCATGAATGGCCTAGGCTGAACAAAATAGCTGTATTGACAGTTATCGTGTAATTTTACACAAGATATTAAGTTTACACATTTATTTTACTCGATATATTAGGGAAACAACCGTGATTGACGGCAAAGGTTATACCATTCCTTTACATTACGTTATACAAAAACAAAACCGACTGAAAGCAAAAGATTAATGAGACACCAACAATCTATTAAACACATTAGTGGTGTACATGAATGTCTGTTATGTTGGATTGGTTGGGTAGGGGCTTTCGACCATTCCATCCTTACACAAGATGTGTATATACAGTATATTGATCCATTTGCACAAGATAATATGTTTATAACAATCCATTTTACCTTCCATTATGAGAGAAAATATTGATTCACATCGAAGTGCAGCCTACATGCAGGGATAAAACATACTTATATACAGTATTATAAACTATCTGGAGAGACCAGAAGAAAAAAATCGGTTGTCTTTAGACCTATTCATATAGAATAAAATGTAGGTTCAGATACGTTACCGGTATATCGTTTTGCTTCAGCAGACAAATTTGATGATAATCGTGTAAGGAACAAAGCATAATGTAATGCATTGATCTTGGTACAATGGCAGAGCTGCTAGATGTAAAGTAAGAAATACAAAACAAAAATAAAATATTTTTTAAACACAAACAATAATATTAACACAAATTATACATATAATAATGTTGTGAATAGATCATTTATACAATACGCTTATGCGTCAGATATTATTTCGCCTATATATGCCGCAAAATTAAGATTAAATCAAGTAATTTCGTTGGAAATATACGCGAAATACATCAGACTTACCAGTTGATTGTAGCGATCTTATAAATATATGAATGTTGCTCTTTTAGCAACCATTGGCACCAGACAATATCAAAACCCACCAAAACTACCGAAGATATTTGAATAGCTATAAATAAAATGCATTGTATGAATCAATGTTACCTACCATAATACGGAAATATACGATATATCATGAGAGGGTTTTACAGGATGGTAGTGTTGAGGTATGGGAGAGGTACAAGGAGAAAAGGAGAGAGGCAAAACGGAAAATTAGAGAAGCGAAAAATGATGCAAACGAAAGTGGGGTCAAAGGTTGAGTGAGAATTTTGAAGAACGAAAGAAGATGTTCTGGAAGGAGGTAAATAAAGTAAGGAAAGGAGGACAAAAGAGGGAAGAGTCAGTGAAAGATGCAAATGGAGAATTACTAGTGGAACCAGTTGAAGTGAGGAAAAGATATGCCGAGTATTTTTAATCTTTGTTAAATGCAAGAGATGGAAGAGAAGCAGTGATTGAGGCAGAAGTGGATGGAGATAGGTTACCCAGGCCACCCAGGTGGCAGGGAATGAATGAAAGGATTGAGGAAAATGAGGTGAAAGAAGCAGTGAAACAAATGAGAGCGGGAAAAGCAGAAGGTTTGGATGGTATTGCTGTGGAGTGTATAAAGAAGGGTGGAGATGTGATAATAGATTGGTTGGTGAGACTTTTCAATGTGCTTTGCTGTGTCAATGGTACCAATAGACTGGAAGAGTGCATGCATTGTGCCGTTGTACAAGGGGAAGGGAGATCGGCAGGAGTGTTCAAGTTATAGAGGTATTAGTTTATTGTCAGTGGTTGGAAAGCTGTATGGCAGGGTGTTGATAGAGAGGATAATAAAGTGTACGGAAGTTGCAATAGGAGAAGAACAGTGCGGTTTTAGGAGGGGAAGAGGGTGCGTGGATCAGATGTTTGCAGTAAGACAGTTATGCGAGAAGTATTTAGAGAAGCATAAGGAGATATTTTGGGTTTTTATGGATTTGGAAAAAGCGTATGATCGTGTGGACCGTGAAGCAATGTGGAAGGTGTTAAGGATTTATGAAATAGGAGGAAATTTGTTAGAAGCAGTTAAGAATTTTTATGAAGGGAGCAAAGCATGTGTGAGAGTAGGAAATGGTGAGTTGAGTGAATGGTTTGAGGTAAAGCTAGGTTTGCGACAGGGTTGTGTAATGTCACCGTGGCTGTTTAATATGTTTATGGATGGTGTGGTGAGGGAGGTGAAAAGGAGAACTATGGGAAGAGGATTGGGTTTGGTAGGAGATTGGGAGTTGAATCAGTTGCTGTTCGCTGATGACACAGCATTGGTGGCGGATTCTGATGAGAAACTGCAGCGGGTAGTCAAAGAGTTTGGTGTGGTTTGTGGAAGGAGGAAACTGAAGGTGAACGTCAATAAAAGTAAAGTAATGGTGTGTAATAGGGGAGAGCATAGGGTGAATCTAGATGTGAGGCTGGATGGGGAAATATTGGAACAAGTAGAGTGTTTTAAATATCTAGGAGGAACGATAAGCAGGAGTGGAGGTATGGAAATGGAGGTAAAACAGAGAGTGTGTGAAGGAAGGAAGGTTTTCGGAGCAATGGGAAGTATGTGGAAGACGAGAAATCTCGGAGTGTAAGTAAAAAGTGCACTGTATCAAGGAATTGTTGTGCCAACAGTGATGTATGGGGCTGAGACATGGGCTCTGAAGAAAAAGGAGAAAAGAGGACTGGATGTGATTGAGATGAGCCGCTTGAGGAGTATGTGTGGAGTTACTCATAGAGACGGATTGAGGAATGAAGAGATACGTAGGAGAGTGGTGCAGCAGGAACATTTGTCAGCCAGAGGGGACAGAAGGGTGCTGATCTGGTATGGTCATGTTGAACGAATGGGAGATGAAATGCTTACAAAGAGAATATATGAGTCAGGTACAAGGGGAGATAGAAGGGCAGGAAGACCCCTATTGAGATGGAGAGACTGTGTAAGACAAGCTTTGGATGATAGAGGAATGACTATAGATCAGGCAGGGGAAGTGGTGGTGGACAAGAGTGAATGGAGAATGCTTGTGAATAGTTGAGTGAACACGTGGTCATTTGGAGTAAGGGGTCGGGCGCAAGTTGGACTAGATAATAGTCCATCAGGCGCCTGGCCCGGGGAGATGATTAATATGAAGGGTGCGCCTGGAAGTGTGGTGGGAGGGCTTGTGGCTTTAGCTCCACTGCATGTCTGCCTGACGAGGTCGGAACCTCTCTGGCTGGTCGGGGGCCGGGGGAGTGCTGGAGCGACCTTTGGTGACCCTGGTCTCTGGGTATTCTCCTGGGTGACCTAGATGTGTGTGAATTTGTGTTTTTTACCTGTGTTTATTCGTTGTTTTATGTTGTTTTTGTGTTTTTCCCTGTTCTTGCTCTGTCTTGAGTCGGCTACCCCCATAATGGGGATTGGGCCTGAGCATATAGATAGATAGATAGATGAAGTTTGTCTGCTGAAGCAAATCGATGTACCGTATCTGTACCTTAACCTACATTTAAACTATATACATAGGTCTTCTAATTTGTGATCTTCTGAAAGTGTTCTGATATTGTAGGTGTATATTTTCATACTCTTTTGGTTGTTTTTCACGCCGTGGTGTAGATGGTTAAAGCATGGACTCTCGTCTTGACTGTCGGTGGTTTGAGTCCTGCTAAAAGTTAAAACAAATGTAGTGACTCACGTATAATTGTGAGACACACTCACTCACTCTCTCTCTCTGTCTGTCTATATATATATAAAGAGATATATTGCTCCTTGACTGTGTACTCGTAGTGATGACTCTATTCACCTCACTATCTATGACTCTAATTTCCTCCTGGCGGCTTTAACTCTTTCTCTGCCGCATCTTCATTACTTCCTCCGTTATCATAGTGCATTACTTCCTTCACACCTGGCTCTCTCTCTCTCTCTCTCTCTCTCTTTCTCTCTCTCTCTCTCTCTCTATATATATATATATATATATATATATATGATCTATTATATTGTTTTATAAGTTCAGCCGAACTCGAACCACCGACAGACAGGACGAATGTTCATGCTTTGACTATATAAAACACGTCGTGAAAAACAACCTAACGAGTATGAACGTTTACACCTACAATGTCTGAACACTTTCAGATCACAGGTTAGAAGAACTAGTTGAAGATCTTGATAACATCAGCTGGGATAATGTAAGAATAAGCAAGGTTGGTAAAAACAGATAAAATGTAATTAAACTCACAGACAGTCATCACGTCTTCTACTACAGAGGAAAACAATATGAGAGAGAGGGAGAGGCTTAATTAGCATGTCCTACAAGTGAAAACAAATTTGTAAATTTGTCCAGTAAAATGGCAATCGATCTTTAAGTTGTTGCTATAATCATTCTTAGGCTAATAATGTCGTCATTATTCACATTTTATCAGCCATTTTAAACAGTTTAAATATTTCAATGGCATGGCATTGCAATCTACAAAGTAGGACAAAGTAGTACATAGGAAAAAAGTAACAACAGAACAATTGCAATGGGCGATGAATCCATTACATCCCGATTCCGCGACATCCCATTTTAGATTATATTAGTTTATTAACGCAGTTAATCTAAGGCTAAGCGCGAGATATTTATCTAGTCGGTTTTAAATGATTGGACAGTAAAATACTCAATGACATTACTAGGTAGTCTATTATCTCGAACGAAAAATAATTGCTTTGCTAAAGAAAAAAATTTCCAATGATTTCAAACCTATTTCTTCTAGTGTAGTTTTAGTGATCAGTTGTGAAGTATCTTTTGACATCCATTTTGTCAAGACCTTTAACCCGTCCAGCCCCGGCTAGTTTTGTAATGTTTGTTCACCAGAACCCGGCCGGTTTTCAAAAAATGGTTTTATTCCAGAAACAATAGCGAATGGGTTAGGAATGAAGGAAAAACCACGAAAAACCGCTCAAAAAGCTTAAAGAATGGTCCTACAGAGCCCCCGAAAACGTATTTTACAAGAGTAAAAAATTGAAGGCAATTACCCCCAAAAAACAGGTTATTGCACGCTCACGCGCACGCATGTGGACTTTGAGAGTTTTCAACCATCGGCACGGTTGCGTGGGATACGTACACAGTTCCCATACAAATCTGAGCCCTCTTGAGTGGCTACACCTGAGGTTACGGTCGGCGCAATTAGGGTGACGCTCCAGGCGCGT
Organism: Paralithodes platypus; assembly: GCA_032716605.1. Classification (NCBI taxonomy): domain Eukaryota; kingdom Metazoa; phylum Arthropoda; class Malacostraca; order Decapoda; family Lithodidae; genus Paralithodes; species Paralithodes platypus. The sequence continues at coordinate 22,228,049 of CM064566.1, forward strand.
CTCTGGGGCTGTGCGTTACATACATCGCCGACGTGTCAGGCGCGTCACTGGGGCTGTACGGGTTAATAAAATTATGTAAGTGCTTGAATTACGTTCTCTTTTATCCTGCGCTTTGTTAGAATGAGAAAATTAACTCGTTTAGATTATCTTCCACATGAATCCTATCTTAGGTTAGGAACAATGTGTGTAACTCTATGCTGTATTTTGCCAGGTTTTGTATCCCATAGATAAAATGGACCAAAATTGTATGAAGTATTCCAGATGTGTGCGAATTGATAATTTGTATTAAATGAGAATAACGTGTTTCAATTTGTATTCCAGCTATCATTCAGTGAAACCTATTATTGGTTCGGTAAATAATTGTTCGATATTGCTATTCATAAGGAAGGCTTCATATCAGCGCTTTTGCGTTTACTATAATTCATTGAGTACTTTGCCTTTTCCATTCTGTAATTTAGTAGGTGAAAATAGGACTTCAGATGCTATCAACCCTATTGGATTATTAAGCCAGCACACTGTATGTCAAGAATGACGTCAGGACTGGAACCTCTCTGCGAGATCTCCAGTCCCTTCCTTCTGTGTGTTTTTTTTTTTTTTTTTTTTTTTTTTTTTTGTATCTACAGTAATGTGTAGTATTTATATGTATAGGTACTGAAAAACATTTGGCAGATGCGGGTTCTGTAAAATGTGTCCAGTCTGAGCCTCTACCATTCATAACTACTCGTTGTTTCCGTCCAGTTAGCCAATTCTCAATTTATGAATATCCCAATCGAGAGAGAGAGAGAGAGAGAGAGAGAGAGAGAGAGAGACGGGGACAGCCATGGAGCCTTCACTAAATTGGGCAGTAAAGATGGAGGTGTGAGATAGTAAGTCAACCCTCCACCACACTCTTTGTTACACTTCCTTCCTCGGAGAGAGAGAGAGAGAGAGAGAGAGAGAGAGAGAGAGAGAGAGAGAGAATAATCAACAACATAATTTCTTATAGGCTAAGTCTGCTCGATAGAACTATATTTTGGAATGGTAAACAGGTATATGTAAAGGAAATGCGAATATAAACACACTAAACAAAAAATAAGAAAAAATATAAATATGCATATTATTTCCGTCAGCTGATAAATTAAAATTGTTTTTTAATATTTTTGGATACTAGCTAAAACGTTCGAAAATAATATAGGATGTCGATCAACTGCAGACATTCTTTGCCTTCTTACGCATCAAATCAACCAAGCTACAGACCAACATGGTGAAACACATACAATAGCACTGGATATATCAAAGGCATTTGATAGAGTCTGGCATCAATCCTTATTGTCGAAGATGTCACACTACGGCCTTGCATCATTAGTTCCACTAATTTCTTCTTATCTTCATAACAGAAAAATACGTGTAATGGTAGATGGCCTTTATTCTCAATTTCACTCAATAAATGCTGGTGTTCCCCAGGGATCAGTTTTGGCCCCAACTCTGTTCCTCATTCATATCAATGATCTCATATCTACCACTCATAATCCAATACATTCCTACGCAGATGACTCAACACTCCACAGTTCCTTCACATTTACCAATTCTTTCACCCAACCCGATCTTATAAATTCAAAAATAAACACTGCAATTTCTCTGAACCAGGACCTTTCTAGAATTAATGAATGGGGACAAGAGAATCTAGTTTCCTTTAATGCACAGAAAACCAAGTACATTCAATTTTCTAACCGACAGAATCTCACTGACTCCCATATATTTTTTAATGATGTAAATATTCCCACTTCCCCTAGTATTGACATTCTCGGTGTAACATTAACTACTAACTTGAGCTGGACACATTATGTTAGAAGCATTGCTAAGAGTGCCTCTAAAAAACTGGGACTCCTGTACAGAGTTCGAGAATTCTTCACTGACGAGCAGTTGGCCGTAATATATAAAAGTCATGTGCGCTCTCAGATGGATTACTGTTCACCTCTGTGGGGTGGAAGTGGAGTGGTTGCATTGAGGCAGTTGGACAAAATTCAAAATAAAGCTATTATTATTAATTACCCTGCAATCACACAGGACCTTCCTACATTAGCCATACGAAGAAATGTTGCATCCCTTGCATTATTCTACAGATATTTTCACAGCAATTGTTCCGAGGAACTTGCTTCAATTGTGCCGCCTCTCCACATCTTTCGCCGTAGAACTAGGGCAGCTGAGAGCGCCCATGAATTTACACTTTCTCCTCCACAATGCAGAACTTCTGCTTATCAGAATTAATTTATCCCCAGAGCTACTACTCTTTGGAATTCACTTCCCTCGAATTGCTTTCCACAAACTTCCAATCTACAAATGTTTAAATCCAGTTGTTACAAACATTTTATGAATGGAGGATGCCTTTAGGCACATGGACCTTTTTGTTTTATCTGTGTTTTTCCTTCCTCCGTTCATTGTCTCTTAAAAAAAAAAAAAAAAAAAAAAAAAAAAAGGATGAACCCGAAAGAAATACTATTAGCGAGAAATATAATTACGTGAATTCATAGACATTATCATTATTCTATTTGTTATACTGTATACTAAAGACCCTTCTACAGCTTCAGGAAGTTGATAGTTAAAACTATGGTTGGAATCAAAACGTGTAGCATTTACGGCAATGGCGAACACTTTATTAACAGCTAGTGTTTGTATTAGTAGCTCAATGGAGATAAGGACTTAATTTGCTGATGCATGAAAACATATAATGTACTGGATAAAAGACACCATCTGAGGAAGAGCACTTTATTGACAACGTTTCGCAGATAGCTTCATCAGGTCACTCTGTACTATTTCCCATTGATTTGTGAATAATAACATGCTGAATAATATCCAGCCTTACTTTGTATTATGTTCTAAATACTATATATCTGCTAGCTAACAAATAAACTCTTTAACCTATGAACTGCGCAAAAATGGACAAAATAAAATGTCAAGTTGAAGGAGATAGCGGGGTGGGGTATAAAGGGAGGGGGGAGGAGTGGAGGATGTGGTATATGGAGATATGCCACTACTTACTATGAGTCGCCCAATTTTGTGACATTTGACAGCACTGGCACGGTTTTAGAAGATTGTATTTAACACATGTGTAAATACCATGCCTTCCGGAAGGCTTATCGCAGTTCCTGGGTAAAAGTCCTTTGGCTCAATATGAGTGACCGCTGGCAACAAGCGCCTGTGATGTCACAGAAGGAGCCCACGAGGCAGCCAATCACGCTTGTTCAAGCCGCCTTACAAGAAAAACATATTGGTAGTCTATACTATAATTCAATAATTTGAATTGTTGGGGGTAGAGGCGAAAGCCACCTGATTATCTCCCAAATCACCACACCACCCGTCATATCTCCCCTCTTCATAGGCTCTGCAGGCATTAGGGGTAACTGCCCTCCAACCGGTACTCCACTGGATTAATCCCCACACCTTCCCAAGAGGCTGTTTAGTGGACTCGAAAGTCCTGGGTGAAATACCCTGTGCAACCACCCAGCATTCCCATCATTTCTGCCCCACCACCATTAATGTCCCTATTCATCAAGCTGTCCACACTATCCACCAAGCCTTATACCTAGCTGCCCAGCAAACCTAGGCCTGAGCCTACTTACCTAGCCAGGGAGACTACCGGCCTACGTTATTGGAAAGCCAGAAAGGTGATTGGCTAAGGTCAATCACAGAATGTCAATTTGCAGGTGATTGGCCAGGGCAATCACCAAGGAGGAAGATCCAGAACCTCAAGGAGGAAAGCAAAAACCTCGTCAGTAACAGTTTGGCTCCCAAGTCAATAGCACCTTTTCTTCTTTGCTCTCTCTTCCTCGCCACAGACCTAGCTTGCAAGCCCCGCAACCCTCCCTCCTTCCCCGACAGGCCGCCACATAGCCCCCAACCCCCCTCGCCCCTTGTGATTGAGTGCTACAGGCTCTCACCTGCACCCCCCCCCCCCCTATTTGAAGAACTGAAGGATTAAAGATGATGATTGATCCCCTATCCTGATTCATACTTCCTAGAGCTCGAGGAAGAATACCCTGCGAGAGAGGCTGGAGAAAGTCGAGGAACGACCCCAAACGGAGGAAGAAAGCAGTAAGATGTTAGGAGGCTCTGCCCGTTTATCTCTCCCCTAATTCTACTGACTATCCAAAATTCTTTGACTATCTAACTTCTAAAGTGGAACATATTCTAACCATCTTTCCTTTCGCAGAAATCTTCATCCTAGGAGATTTCAACGTTCACCACTGCCAATGGCTCTCCTCTGTTTCCACTGACCAACCTGGTGAACAAGCCTACATCTTTTCTATCCTAAATGAACTAGAGCAGTTAGTCCAGTAACCCACCCGTATCCCGGATCGCTTCGGAGATTGGCCCAACATTCTTGACTTATTTCTAACCTCTAACCCTTCTGCTTATACTGTATATCTTTTCTCTTCTTTGGGCTCCTCCGACCATAAACTATCTCTGTCACCTCTCCTTTCTCTCCCAGCCGGCGGTGCTTGTGGCACTTTGGTGCTGCCAACTGAGAAGCTCTCCGGCAGTACTTCTTTGATTTTCCATGGAATTACTTTTACTTTCGTGGCCGGGGACCATCGGACAGTGCTGAACGCATTACCTAGGTAATCCTTTCGGGCATGGAAGCATACATTCCATTTTCTTTCTCTCAGTCTAATGCAACAAAATCTTGGTTTACTCATGCTTGCTCTACTGCTGTACGCAATAAGGAGGAAGCATTCAACCGGTACCGTTGCCTTCAAACTCAAGAAATCAAGCCAAATCTGTTCTTCGACTCACCAAACATTCTTTCATCAATAATAAATACACTGAACATTCCAACTCTAGCTCTTCCCAAGCTTTCTGGCATCTAGAGAAAAGCCTCTCCAACTATTTTTCTTCTTCATCTTTTCCTACTCTTTTCCACTCTGATGGCACTACCTCTGACAAAGCTGAACTCTCGCTAGCAATTTCGCTAAAAACTCCACTTTGGATGATTCCGGTGCTATTCCTCCTTCTCCACTCCCCTCTCTCCTACTTATGCCTAACATCATAATCTCTTCCAAGGATGTACTTTTTACCCTCTCTGGGCTTAATACTAAGAATACGGATCGGACAGTGTTCCTCCTATTATACTCAAAAAATGTGCTTCCGTGCTGACTCCCTGCCTAGGCAAATTCTTCCGTTTCCGTCTCTCCTTTAACGTCTCCCCTTTTTGCTGGAAGTTTGCTCTCATTCAACCTGTCACAAAGAAGGGTGACCGCTCTCAATCCTCCAACTATCGTTCAATTGGTCTCATTTCTTGCATCTCTAATGTTTTTGAAACTATTCTTACCTCAAGATTTCTTAAGCATTTATATTCCCATAATCTACTCTCAGACTGCCAGTATGGCTTCCTTAAGGGCCGCTCTACTGGTGATCTTCTTTCTTATCTTACTAACTCTTGGTCATCCTCCATTCGGGACTTCGGTGAGACTTTTTCTGTTGCGCTAGACATATCGAAGGCCTTTGATAGAGTCTGGCACAAATAATGTATTTCCAAACTACCCTCCTTCGGTTACTATCCCTCCACCTGTGGCTTTGTCTCTAATTTTCTTTCTGGCCGTTCCATAGCTGCGGTGGTGGACGGTCACCGTTCAATTCCTCAACCTAATAATTATGGTGTTCCTTTGGGTTCTGTCCTATCTCCAATTCTCTTATTATTATTCATTAACATCCTTCTCAACTGCACCTCCAGCCCCATTCACTCATATGCTGACGACTCTGCATTACACTATTCAACTAGCCTTTCACAAAATTGTTCACAACAGGAACTCCACAATTCACGTAAGAAGGCCATAAAGCACCTATCTTCTAATCTCTCTACTATCTCTAATCTAAAACCTTGTTACTTTCAATGCTTCCAAAATTCAATTTCTCCATCTGTCTACTCGTCGCCCCCTTCTAGCAAACTATGACCTACTCTTCAACAACATACAAACTAACCCATTCATCTTATCATAATAATCTTGGTATTTCTTTTTCTTCTGATCTCTCTTGGAAAGATCATAATTTATTACCACTTTTGCTAAAACAGCTTCCCAGAAGCTGGATGTGCTCAACCGCCTCCGGAGGTTCTTTAACCCTGCGCACATTCTTACTCTGTACAGGGGCACAGTGCGTCCATGTATTGAGTATTGTTCACACGCGTGTGGAGGATCCTCTCACACAGCACTTCTAGACAAAGTAGAAAAGAAAGCCTTTTGTCTCATTAACTCACGTCCACTCACCAATTCTCATCAGTGTCTCTCTCTTCGCCACAATGTTGCCTCTCTTTCACTATTCTACCACTAGTACAATAATAAGTGTTCTTCAGAGCTCTCTCAATGTATACCACCCCCTCTTCGTAGAGCACATAGCACCCGTCTTGCAAAACAATCCCACCCCTACTCGGTTCAACTCTCCAACCCAAGAGTGAAACTTTATTCTCAATCTTTCTTCTATTCAACAGCCGAGTTCTGGAAATCTCTCCCAGAATCAATCTTTCCCTCTTCCTATGACTTAAATTGCTTCAAACTCCATGTATCTACAGTAGGCATTTTGGCTCGAATATCCCTTCCATAAAATTGTATTAAAAGTAAATATAACCTAATTTAAAAATATAAGACTAAAAACCTAATCCAAAAGGAAACGTACAAACTACCCTAGTATATAATATGTACGCACATATTATATGATCCATAACACAATATAACACCTTAGTCCCCTCTTCTACCTACCTCACCGCGAGTACTGCAGATGATAGGACAAGTAATGTTCACTAATGCAATTAAAAAACGCTAATAAAAGCAATTTGAAAAGTTCGACACATTTTTCTTGTGAAACAGTATTACCATAAGCGTATTTAATCAAAATGAACAATGATAGTACGAAGCAATTACAACATTGGCGTTCCACAATTAATAGTTTTTATAGCGATACAATATTATATTTTCATTATGTAATTCATCAAATGTTATGAATGTATCCCTATGCTCTCCATACACCCTTGTTTCTGTTACATTGGTTATTTACAAGTGCTTACTTAATTGTTCCCTGTATAATACGCCTTGCAATTTTGGTGGTTACGTTTTCAAACACTCTCTCTCTCTCTCTCTCTCTCTCTCTATATATATATATATATATATATATATATATATATATTTGTGACAGGTTGACCTCCAGGGTACCGAATTTTAAAGATGAAGAGAAGGATAAGGGCGAAACACGTCTCCATTGTAGTTCACTATATTTCGGACTTTCTTAGTCCATCTTCAGGGATACATCAATTCCACCTTAAAAGAACATACAATTCTATTTTAATTAAAACAAATTACAAATAGGGTGTGGATAAAAAATTAATTTATAAGTCTAAAAAGAGAGCTAAAACTAACACATGTAAATAAATAGTGCACAACTACCACCAATAAATCCGTCTTACACATCGGGAAACATTGCTTATTAATGTAATTAAACTTACCCTACGTATCTCTGTCTTACTCCTAAGGATAGCACAGAATGAAGGTTTGACAACATCTAGAGGCAAGGGAATCGTTAAGGAGTTACCAACTCGTAAATATTAATTAAATCTTAAGAGAAATTGTTAAAAAGTTGCGCGCTGTGTCTTAATCTTAATGAACAATAATATATCAAATACTGTAGATGCACATATAGGATACGAATCAGTGACTGAAATTGTTTGTAAAGATTGAAACTTTAAATCAAATGTACGAAAATAATTAAGAATAGAATATGTTAAGCGTGTCTAGTCATTTATCTACATTTTGAAATTTTTAAAATATGGTTCGTTTTAATTTATATTATTTTCGGTGAAGCAGTAAATATTTGTGTGTAATTGAAAATAAATGGATAAGTATGAGCGAAGCGATATTTATAGAAGACAAATATGCGATGCCTCTTCTGTATGAATTAAGGAGACAAAAGGCAAAGCTGCCTGTAACAAGTGTACCTCCTTAGGTTGAAAGAGCGACAGAGAGCCAAAATCAAGGCACGTTATAGGTAATAGAGGCGTGCTGGAAAGAAGTGTGGTGTGATTGACAAGTGTAGTGAAATGACTATTTGTAGGAGGTGTTAGTGAAAGTTATCTGGATTACTCTGAGTAGGTGAGTAATAGAAATGAAAAACAAGGCACCACACCACTACCGTCAAGCAATATCTCCACCCATACCACCACACCCCCGAGAAAGGAAGCTCTAACCACCACACCACCAATATACGCCCGAGTCGCCTCGATCACGCCCGCAGTCCTTCCAACACCCGGCAAGGGCATAATTTTGACCATCAATAACACCAATGATAACCAGAGAAGGAAAGGTGGCAAGGAAGGAAAGGCAAGCTGAAACTTGCATAAACATTACTACTCAACGCGCCCTTCTTCCTCCAAGCCGCATCACCAGAGGGAAGTCCGAAGGGGCTACCCCAGGGCCTCCTCCCCGCACAGCTGCCCTTCTTACCCGGAAAAGGGACATCGGGTGAAACACCAGAAGAACTAAGACTATGACAGGCAAAGTTAAGATCTATAACAGTTGGAAAGCTCTTAAAACATACTTAACTGGAAAATATTTTAAGAGCTTTGAAGATTTGGGCTATACTCAATAAACTATTAAAGCACTGGCACATAAAGGTTTATTCAGGATTTTAGATCTTGGCTCATCAAAGGAATTATTTATTGGACCACCATGGTGTCAAATCCAATATTGATTCCTCTGCCTCGATTACCAGGAATTACTTTCAATAAAGAATGCTGTACTGAAATGTGCTTTATTGGTAGTAAACCGACCCCATTCTGGACCTTTCTAAAAGTTCATGCACTGGCAATTGGCTTTTAAAAGGTAGGGCTCGCGAGATACCTACCGTAGCTTAAGGCATAACGACACTTTGCATAGAGTCCATACAGTACGTTGTCCCAGGCACTGGCATTAAGACACGTATGCGTAAAAGGCCCAAATAAACCCATCCACCAGTCCCTGAAAGACTCTTATTATGGTCAGGACAGTTAAGAGGCCCAAATAAACCCATCCACATAAACAACCCTCTTACGTTATTCCGATGATATGAAATGCACGGCACTGGCATAGCAGATTCATATTAATTCAAGACCCATCACCCAAGAGTACTGGAAGGTTCTGCATCAAAACTCTTATAAAGGTCAGAATAGTTGAAGGGCATAGCTCATGAAATATCCCATTCCAATTTTCACTGTCTAAAGCATGTTACAGAATGATTGATACTGCACAGTTGTCTTGGTTTACCACACATTTTTATTGAAAATAGTAAACAAAGCCATGTAAAATATTTTAAGCTTAGAAAGTTGATGGCAACCCCTGTCACCTCTCTCTTGTGTTAATGATAACGGAATTAGCCCGCGAATTTCAAATAAGTTTTCATATTGCCTTTAGCTACCCTACCCTGATATATTTCATACATGATGAAGTAATGTGAAGGCAGTATTTGATATATATATATCACGTGAGTGTAAAAATTTGTCTATCCTTAGGTATCTATCAATGCAATTATATATTCATAGTGTGGTCTCGTTTATCATAATTAACTACGTATTGGCAGCTCTATCCATATGGCAACACCAATAGTAGAGGAGGTCTTGCCCTAACGGTATACACAGGTACTCTAGCACAAAAGCGTACGGCCAACATATACAAATATTCCATCTTGATTTTCACTTTCGATATCTTGCCATTATTTCTACATTTCATTATTAAGCTTATGGTGCTCATACAATTTATCATACCCCTCTATTAAATATCTGTCCATCTTTGTAACTGTTTTCACAGCATGAAGTACTTAACAGAGATACTGAGAATCAAAATGGTGGCCATTGACCTGACCCCTGAAACTCTTTGACCTATTCTGTTATTCTATGGGTACCCCAATAACTTCATATACGTCACGATGGGCTCGGAAATACCTCTCGCCACCACCGTCCAAAACACTAATTAATTTATATTTACATTTATAAGAAACTCGGACTACTATTATTGCACATAAGAGGAATACTGTACACTCACATTTATAATAATGAGGATAGCTCATCATAGCTGACCACATGTGCTATGCACTTTAAAGAGACAGTACAACACTGGTATAACTTCTCCTAACGTTAGCTCGATGATATGTATACGTATAACACTGGTATAACGAAACATATTCATTCAAGACCCAACACCCACGAGTTCATCATCGACTTCCATCCGCTGTCAACCATCTACGTCAGGACAACCACCACGGCCAAGACCCTCGTCGGAATACTACAGGAGTGCCTTATCATTGAAGTACTTAAGGTACTTTCACACATTCACGATGTTGGTCCCGATGTACCCCGAGGTACACAAATTGGTACATCGGCAGAGACAGTGACACGATGTACGCGTTTAACAACGAAGCCTCGACGGTGACACGTCGTAGCCACGACGGGCCAGATGGTATCACGGTTGCAACACGAGGGCCCCACATCAATGCCCTAATGGTCCAAATTCCGGTCAAAACCGTACCCCGACCGGTCAAAACCGTACCCCGACGTGGCACGAGGGTGTTGTGTGACACTCACCGCTTCCCCCAGAACCGCATGGCTTACTCGCTAGGACTCGCCAGGGCAGAGAATATAGCTACAGTCTACCTATCATTGTGTACTTTCCTTCTCGAGAAAGCTTGTATTGCAGACAGTTCAGAACTGTTCTTTATTTTCGTCTGTCACAATCCTTTCTATTTTATTTAGTCAATTGAAAGTAATGTGTTAAGTAGTTGCATGATGGGAAGGCGAGCGGGAGAGGGAGAGAGAGAGAGACAAGGTGGTGTGACTTGGTAGTGAGTGCGGCACGTGGCTGGCCCCCTTACATAGGCCTCGCGGGATTCGTTGCCTCCTGCCTAACACTGCCTACTATGCGGCTGCTTACTGGGCGACTGTCGCGCGCCCTCGTGCCATTCTTGCGAACTGGGACTCCAGCCAGGAGGTCCATGGGAATATCCTTGTCAGATCCTTCCCAGACAGCATACTCTAAGCATCTCCCTTGAACTGTCCCACACTCTTGTCTTAGAATTTTTCTCTCCTCCTGCCTCTATCATTTCCACTACTTCCTCACCTTTTATTAATATCAATTCCCCTCTGTTCTCTGCATCCACACCTTGAATTGGTGGCCAGACTGTATTATATGCTGGATCTCACATTTCTTATGTACTAGATTAAGGTTGAAGATAGTCATTGTCTTTTTGGGAGATTGTATTGCTCAGACTGTCTCCATCAATCACTAATGTTTCTGCAGGGTTAAATAATGCTAGACTAGGGATCAGGTACCTTGCTGTTGGTGTTTTCAATGTGTGTAGGCTACTTTTGAGCTACACGACACTACGGATTCTGTGGGTTACCTGGGTGGATCTTTTGTCTGTGTAGCTTGGAGTTTAGACTGTGTAGTGCGTGAGGGCTGCTTGCCTAATCCACCCAACACTGTTCTAACTCTATTTGCTTTTACTTTTGAGGGTCGCCAGGAGGATACTCGATACTTGTGATCGAGAATCCTCAAGAGAGCACCCCTTCATATTAACGTAATCAGGCCGCACAGACCCAAGGTCCACACTAGGCTAGGAGCTGCCTTGCTCCACCAGAATTCTGTACCTTTGCGCATCCCAGCTAGACTTTATTAGCCCGGGTAGACATTAGCTGGATTAGATCATATACTCTTTTTTGCATACCCATTATTTTTACACAAGCATTTTGAGGTCTAGGTTGCTGTAGAGAGACACAACCAGCATAGACCGGTTTTGTTAATAGGAGTACTACTTTTTCGTGGCGAGCATTATTACAGTTGCACCGCTTATAATATTCTTGTGTCCAATAACATTATATGTCCAGCCTTTTTGTGTATTTAGCCTACACGTGCATTGTCCTGCCTCCTGCTATTTTGTGGTTCCATTTCCGATACGTTCTTCTTAGTAGCATCCGACATTATTCAGAAGATTCCTTGTTCGGTGCTTGAGGACTTTACAACACTTTCTTTCATAAAGGAGTGACAGATATTATTGATTAAAGTAACGTTAAGTAAACCTTCTTCTTGTTTGCATTAGATCACTCTTGTGATTTAATTAAGTTAACTATCTTTTCCTTGTGTACCATAACTAAGCAACCATATGTTATAGGTAATAGTCTGTTTCAGAGAACATCAGCCTATAGTAGAAGCACATAGATACTGAGAGTTAAGATACCCCGCTATCGCAGATATAACTCTGGAGGGTATATGTGTTCTTTGTTCGACGGGATTATATATCAGGGGTTGGATCAAGCGTTTCCGTTGTTGCATTTATGCCAGTCTAGTCCAATGTATAAGAGCCACTGATTTATACGAGACCCGATCGTAACAGGGGGATGAACTTACCATGGTGTTACGTGTGTGACATGGCGAACACAACGCCACAACGACAGACGGGGTGACAGACACAATTCGATATAAAGGGGCCAGTTCTGGTACCTGTACCTCACTCTACACACCTCCCAAGCCACGGCCACACGTCAGCACCACTCGCCCTACCTTACACCATGGATGAACTCGAGGTCCTGCAGCTGCAGGTAGATCTGGCAGCACATCAGGCAAGATTAGATGTTGCCCTGTACAGAGCCTTGCAGGATGTGCAGGATGCCCAGGTGCCACCCAGGATACGGAGAAGGCAGGTCTGGACCCGGAAGTGGCTGTTGAAGCGAGGGCAGTATGGCCATTATGACAACCTGCTGAAGGAGTTGGCTGTGGAAGACACCACCTCCTCCAAAAATTTCCTGCGGGTGGATAAAGCCATGTTCGGAGAGCTGCTTGAACGTGTTGGCCCACTGGTGGAGAAGTACGACACGTTTTGGAGGAAAGCCGTCCCACCTGGTATGGGCCTGGCTATCACCCTACGTTACCTGGCTACAGAGGAGTCACCGCCATCATGTTCAGCGGAAAAAATAGCTGTGATTTAGTATGAAAATAAAAATAACGATAACAAAAAACGATATACCGGTACCGGTATATCTCATATAGTTTATAATATAACAGTGCGTTTAATCTCCACAGGTAGGCTACACTTTGTGATGAATCATATTTTCTCTAATTGTGGAAGGTAAAATGTATTGATATAAACCTATCTTGTGCGGATATGGTACCTGCACGTCACTCTACACCAGGGGTGTCAAACTTATTTGCTCTGGCGGGCCATGTTTGACACCGTACAATATTGTAGGGCCGCAATAACCCCTTCTGTACCGGCGACGTCTTTTATATTTTTTTGTAGCTATGTTTAGGCCTTTGCCTGTGGAGATTAAACGCACAGTTATATTATAAACTATATGAGATATTCCGGTATCGGTATATCGTTTTTTAATCGTTATTTTTATTTTCATACTAAATCACAGCTATTTTTTACGCTGAACATGATGGCGGTGTTTAGAATATGCTATCATCAATATTTGACTTTATAGAAATAAATCTATAACAATAGTTTTTCGCTTTTTTTAGAATCCCAGCCGCACCAAAATATTCGCTCTCAGTTGGTTTTCACCCATAATAATTGTTTTTTTATTTCAACGTTTTTATGAATGGCAAGAGGAAAGGTTATTATATAAGATTTCAAAAAAAATAAAAATAAAAATAATATGTGGAATTTCACCGTAGGTGAAGGTTACTATAGTCCTACAGACCTAAACAGGCAGTTATGGGCACGGTCACCTACCCTTACACTGGTGCCGGTTGTCCTTTTGACCCTTTCCGTACGATAACCTTTCCAAATTACTCTCGCTATATCTTTCTCCCTCCCTCCACCTCCCCCTGTTCAAGGTACAGTCGCGCTAATAAGAGATGTCTTGGCACCATATATGTTTTGATCAATAATTAGTATCAGCAATATCTAAGCTTCCTTTCTTCATATCGAGTAAAATATACAAACATGTTCCTACACTTACCCACCCTATTCAACATCTGACAGACATTAATACAGCACAGAGCAAGCCAAACGTAATGCCAGCTGGGACATGAGTTATTAGCGCGATCGTACATTGACCTTGCCCTGCAGCTGTCCGGAAGTAGCTTTTGTTACGGCAATAAAAGGGCATCCAAGCTCCTTCTCTTTCTGGAAGCATTGGTGAACGTTATAGGCCATCTCTTTTACCTGACTATGCAAGTGTGTGGGGCGATTTGGAGAGGCTTCCATTGTGGATGGTGGCAAAGTCAGGAATGAACTGATTTAGTTTAGACGTGACAGTACTAATTTCGTGCGCCTGGCAGCGCGCCATCTCCTCATGTTTTTTTATAGTTTAAAGGGATAATCTGTGAGGGAGTTTTTTGCCCAGAATCCTGACAACGTCGCAGTAGCTACGTTGCCAAGTTGTGTACAATGTCCGTTGTATTTACTAATAACAAGCGAATTAATTATAAAAACAAAGCTTTTTTGTACATGTAAAAATTGCCTGAGCATTTCAAACCGACTTAAGGTACTTAATACCGAAAATAATATATTTTTGTTGTAAATAATTATACATATGGCACCAATGTAAAGGGAGTAACCGCGGGTAGGACCGCCTGTTAAGATCTGTTGGACTATAGCTGTTCAGTCCGCCCGCCCGTACTTTCCCTCCCCATTTTTACCAATAAAAAATAGATAGGGTAAGACGGGGTAATTTCGCCGCGGGGTAATTTCGCCGCGGCGCTAATAATTTGCATTCAAACGCCGATATCTCCGAAACTATTGCATGGATTCAGCTGCAGTTTGGCTTAGGCAGCATGACCAAAACATTATATATATTTTTTTTTTGGGGGGGGATTAAAAACAACCCGTTAATATTCCCGATGCACCCAGATGCCAACACGTGTATACCGATGAAACCCGGTGCTCAACACGCCATCCAAACGTCAACAACACAATGTACCCGATGGTACCACGCCAAAAGTCCATCATGAGACATTTTTGAACAAATCCAAAACTTTGGTGGCCAAGCCCGATTTGCCACGTCCCGCACCGTGGGTAACACCCCGCTCCCCGATGACCCCGACACATGGGAATTGCACCACGTTGTGTCCCGATATTCAAATCGGGGTACATCGGGACCAACATCATGAATGTGTGAAAGTACCTTTAGAGTGACTTCGAATATGTACTAGTGAAGTGCCTTATCGAAAGAAATATTCATTGTGACATCTTGATAGTGTATTGTCATTCCTCTGGGAATTTAATTGTGGATCCTCGTTTGTGCATTATAAACTGTACATATTTACCTATCTTTTATCAGACAGTAATATTTATTATCTTGAACAATACAACTTATGTGTGTACTCTGTATTATATTTATCCTCTATTAACTTTGTGCATGTGTTTACGTGGATTCAACTTCTCCAGACAAGTAAGAACCTACCTAATTAACCCGTTCAGTACCAGCGACGGCAGAGAGCCGTCAGTAGATAAATCACTCCCCAGTCCTAGCGACGGCGGAGAGCCATCAGTATTATACGATCCTTGTAACTGCCAGTATCAGGCAGTGCCTGGTACCACGATCGTTTGAGCGCTGCTCTAGAGTTGGCAACACTTCCCTGGCCTCCCCTGGGTACTGCCCTGCTCGAATGGTGCCTATAATCTCCCATATATATATATATACAGTATATATATATATATATATATATATATATATATATATATATATATATATATATGATTGCCGCTTTATTCCAATTTGGTTAAACCATTGTCAAGGAAACTAGGATTCATCACCTGACCTCACCTGAAATACTCGTCCGACCAGATACATAAACTTAGTAACGTCAACTCCAACAATAAGATTGCGAGTTTCGGCGTAAAGGAATTGTTTGCTAGAGTGCCGGCCTGTGGAAGGACCTATCTAAACAGTAAAAAGGGCCATTGAGAAGATACATGATTCTATATAAAAACAAAAAACAAACACAAAATATGTATACTGTAGGCTATATATAAAATAAAAACAATCTTTTATTATACTCGTTAAATTATGTGTACTGTAGACTTCATCCCGTTCACGTTCAACAATCAAGAATTCAGACACCAAAGTGGGCTAGCCATTGGTTCTTCTCTTAGTGTGGTATTATCTTTACTTTTCATGGAAACGCTAGAAGACCAAGTAATTACATAATCAGCGAAGACACACTATGATACCGATATTTAGACGACGTAATAATAATTACCCCAAGTCACACAGACATACACGAAATCCTGAAAAAAATTAACAACGTATGTGAAAGCATCCAATTCACTGTAGAGCAGGAAGATGGAGGAAAATTTCAATTTCTAGACACCATAATATGGCGAGAGCAACATGCAAAATGTTTTACCTTTCAGCTCACAGCGATAGAACCAAGTCGGAAATTGGGATTGGATTTTTCTTAAGAGTCTAAGAATCTGCAATGAAGAATACTTAGACGAAGAAATTTATTACATATTACAAGCGTTCACTAAGCTAACGTACACTCATCCATAAAAGAAAGGTACCCCCCTGATCGAGAGGGAAGGCCATGTACGCCGCCGAATACCTTACCCTCTGCGCATGCGCGAAAATGTAAGCCCACTTGGCCCCGCTCCGCTGCCCAACCGCGTTTAAATATAGCCTTCAAACCGGATCTGCCAGGTCGCTCCGTAGCTCAGTCGGTATAGCTCCCGCCTCTGACGCTGAAAACCAGTGTTCGATCCCACTCGGATCTAGTGTATTTTATATTTTTATTTTGTTATTTGTGTTATGTTATATTATATTATATTATATTAGGGTTAGGTTAGGTTAAGTTAGGTTAATCTAATCTAATAATATTTGTACATTTTGGGCAGTGGGCGGGGCCAACGGGGCTTACATTTTCGCGCATGCGCAGAGGGTAAGGTATTCGGCGGCGTGCATGGCCTCTCGATCGAGAGATCTGAAGCCTCATGCTATTTAGTTGTGGTAACCCTGGCCCTGAACCATCGACGTCACGAAAATGGGTGGTGACTGTTGATTGTGGGAGGGAGTAGGGAGCTGATCTGAACGAAGCAATGCTTCACTTCGCATTGAAAATCGTTTTGCTACTTCTCTCTCTCTCTCTCTCGGAAAGGACGTCCTTCCTAGAGTCTTTGAACCATTTGTAAAAATAGATCTGACATAAGACGTCCATCTGAAATTGGCATACTCCAAGGATATCACTATTCGAAAAGATTGCCAAATTTGTATTATTGAAAATTATGTAGGATTCAGATGGGATATGTCTATTAGAAAACTGAATGTAGTTAGTTTATAGTAAGATAGACAGACAGAGATATAGATGTAGATAATATATATATATATATATATATATATATATATGTGTGTGTGTGTGTGTGTGTGTGGATGTGAGAGAGAGAGAGAGAGAGAGAGAGAGAGAGAGAGAGAGAGAGAGAGAATAGACCCTACCAAGAATTCACCTGAGACCTCTGGTGGACACTTCCGAACTAGCTCCAGAGCTACGTCTGTCGACATCAACAATACCCAACACTCGGATATACACAGTTTATCTCGATTTGTTGTGATTCTACATGTTTATATTTTATATAAAGTGGTAGTGGTGGATAGAGTGGTAGTAGTAGATAGAGTGGTAGTGGTGGATAAAGTGGTAGTGGTGGATAAAGTGGTAGTGGTAGATAAAGTGGTAGTGGTGGATACACTGGTAGTGATATATAAAGTGGTATTAGTAGATAAAGTGGTATGAGTAGATAAGAGTGGTAGTGGTAGATAAAGTGGTAGTAGTGGATAAAATGGTAGTTTTGGATAAAGTGGTAGTGGTGGATAAAGTGGTAGTGTTAGATAAAGTGGTAGTGGTGGATAAAGAGGTAATGGTGGATAATGTAGTGGTGGATAAAGTGGTAGTGATTGATAAAGTGGTGGTGGTGGTGGATAAAGTGGTAGTGGTGGATAAAGTGGTAGTTAGATACAGTGGTAGTGTTAGATAAAGTGGTAGTTGTGGATAAAGTGGTAGTGGTAGATAAAGTGGTAGTCATGGATATTTGTTATTGGTGGATAAAGTGGTAGTGGTGGATAAAGTGGTAGTGGTAGATAAAGTGGTTGTGGTGGATAAAGTGGTAGTGGTGGATAAAGTGGTAATGGTGTATAGTGGTAGTGGTAGATAAAGTGGTAGTGATGGATAAACTGGTAGTGGTAAATAAAGTGGTATTAGTAGATAAAGTGGTAGTGTTTGATACAGTGGTAGTGTTAGATAAAGTGGTAGTGGTGGATAAAGTGGTAGTGGTGGATAAAGTGGTAGTTGTGGTAAAGTGGTAGATGTGGATAAGGTGGTAATGGTGTATAAAGTGGCAGTGGTAGATAAAGTGGTGGTGGTGGTGGTGGATAAAGTGGTAGTTTTGGATAAAGTGGTAGTGGTCGATAAAGTGGTACCGGTAGTTAGATAAAGTGTTAGTGGTGGATAAGTGTTAGTGGTAGATATAGTGGTAGTGGTGGATAAAGTGGTAGTGGTGGATAATGTGGTAGTGGTAGATAAAGTGGTAGTTTTAGATAGAGTGGTAGTGGTGGATAAAGTTAGTGGTAGATAAAGTGGTAGTGGTGGATAAAGCGGTAATGGTGGATAAAATGGTAGTGGTAGATGAAGTGGTAGTGGTGGATAAAGTGTAGTGGTAGACCAAAGTATGTATCAGCTACAGACATAATAAAACAAAATTGAAGGAGAGGGAGGGTGGATAGGTCCGCGATGTCGCCAATTTCCCACAATGCACCGCGGTAAACATTGCGTTCAGCGCCTCTATCGGCCACTGTATGTATTTATTGGTAGGGAGAATTGGTAAAACGATTTTCAATGCGAAGTGAAGCATTGCTTCGTTCAGATCAGCTCGCTACTCCCTCCCACAATCCAGTCACCACCCACTTACGTGCCGTCGATGGTTCAGTGCCAGTGTTACCACAACTAAACAACATGAGGCTTCAGATCTCACAATCAGGGGGTTACGTACTGTACCTTTCTTTTATGGATGAGTGTACCCCAGAGGATTGCTAATAAATTTGTAACGTAAAGCAAGAAAAATCATGAATGGGAACGAAAATTTAGCCAAAGAGAATACGTCAGGCGACAGAAAATTCATAATTGTCCGAACTCAATACAAGCAGTAATCATCGATCAGTTCATGCAAAAAACGGGAGTGAACATCGGTACCAAGATCTTGACCAGTACATCATCAGGACGAAAGATTGGAGAGAGAGTGAAACAAAAAGAAAACAGGCATCTAGCGTCGTGTTCAGGATCTCTTGTAACAGCTGTGAAAGAGCATATTTCGGCAAAACAGGACGAGGATTAAAAAAGAGGATAACTCAACACAAAATTACATAAGACGCCACAGAAATAGAATGCACTCGTGGTTTATATAATAGACGAATGTAAAATATATCTACCAGATTGGGATGAAGCAGCATTCATATACAAGGGAAGCTAATACAAAATAAACAAGAAATGCACTCGAAGCGGCTCACATCGACAAAGCCGAATCCATCAACAATAGGCTAGAGTTTTATCAATTTGTCAATTCTTGCAGTGAACATCGCGATACAAGACTGGAATGAAAAGAAATATCGAACACGAACGGCAAAAATTGAAACGTTGAGACGCCCAGCTGGATGAACCACACTGTTTTATAATATTATATAAACATAGAATTCCCATACATTTTTCAGTTTTGACGAAGGCTCTGTGAAGTCGAAACGTTAAACACATAATTATATTCCAGCCCTTACCCAAACACCTCCCAATTAAATTAATGAAAGGATATGATCCACCCGGGATTCGAACCTGGGTTACCGCATAGGCCTATAGATTTTAATAAACACTCAAACCATTACATCTACAAGACACTCATGCGTACTAAAAGTTGCTCAGGGTTGGGTCCTTCCTTACCCCCTGCACCCGGGCAGGTGGAGGGGGGCACAGGAAAGAGCTTGAATTATTTATTTATCTTTCGTTTCGGGCTACACAGAACCCATCTTCAGAGAGACTGAATCTCAGTATCTCTGTAGATTGGTTCTGCGTAGCCCGAAACGTAAGATAAATAGATGATTCAAAGCTCTTTCTCATGTCTCCCTTCGACCTAATTAATCCACGTAGAGGAGAGTTGATGGTAAAACTGACTATTAAACCTAAACTTTAGTTTGGGGTTTGTAGAAGTGAGAGGCTGGGAACGCAGAGACAGAGGCGGTGGAAGTGAGAAGCAGATCATTCAGGGGCTCGGTACTCAAACCTTACTATAAGTGAACATGTACCGACTTTGGTCGTAAGGTATACTGTATATCGAGTTCTACATTAAATTGATTGAAAATGAGTGCATAGACCATATAGAATTATAAATAGACCATTTATTGTATGCATTGTATTAAATAAATGGGAGAAACTGAATGCAATAATAAAGGAAACACTCGATAATAGTCACAACACTATTCCAGCCAATCTTTGCCTCTTGTCCTTTCCTTTTATGTTAAAAAATCCAGACTGTCGTAAGTTGTTTGAGAACGTAGGAGTAGATAGTAGAGGACAAGTTGATGTGTATGACAATTATGGTAAATATATGATTGTAATTAATTACGGTATTATTATACAATCAAATCACATTAAATCTTGGTAATAAAAAGTGTGTGAGAGAGAGAGAGAGAGAGAGAGAGAGAGAGAGAAGCAGAAGACCACTATAGCGGAGATTCGTGTAACCCACGTTGTGTGTGTAGTCTTAACTTGAGAATGCAATTGCATATTGTATTAATTAATTCCGAATAAATATTAAATGTTGGCCATTGTAAGCGTATACAATGATGGTTTAGCTATAATTTACAAGACATGAGAACAAGCGTGGCTAATCACTAACTGGTAGTTAGAGGAGTTGGGAATAGTTGGGGGTCAAAGGTAGGGTAGACTTGGACTCCCCCCCCACACACACACCTTCCACCTGCCCAGGGTGGAGGCGGGTAAGGAAGGACGCAACCATAAGCAGATTTTAGTACGCGTGAGTGCACTACATGACAACGATTATATACCCATTTATCGAATACTGGATATCAGTCTAATCATGTACTCAAACCCAACTGCACACTGAATAGCCTAATGTTTTAAGTGTAAGTAAAGCACATTTTATTGGGCACAGATATTCTGTACCACCCACGCTCTCCACAATGTCTGAATGGATAACACATGTGATAAGCACGGCTTATGTGACGTCACACCTCGCCCTTAACCTCAGAATATTTCTGCTGCTTCGTTCACTCCTTTAATTCTGTTGTTTTAGCGTGAATTAATATACCACTGTCAAAACCCAACTTAGTGATGAATTTATTATACATCTTTACAAAATAATTAATTATTCTATGGTAATATAATTCATATTATTATTGGTGTTGGGGTATATGACAAATATTGACTGACGTAACACTGAACTGCTATTGTCCTACATTAATATTTAAATCTTGACAAGTTTTGGGTTTCCAAAATATCTCTTACTGGTAATGAAATTCTTAATACTTCTTAAACTTAAGTACTCTGTCCTGTTTTTTACCAAGTAGCACAAACATAAACACCCGTACATTCATACACTTCCATCCTAGCTTCAATGCAACAAAATATAGACCTATTTCACATTGGTTGTAGATTATTGTTAGGGTTTCCGGATCTATATTTACTTTCATTATCGAACTTTACAAGTTTAATAGTCAATTACAAACTAATATATTAATTGCAAGCTTCCTATAAATCACTACAGGTAACTGAAACACACAACCTTGTTGACAACACTGTTATTTGTCCCTGTACTGGTATCATTCATATTTGTCCCTGTACTGGTATCATTCATATTTGTCCCTGTACTGGTATCATTCATATTTGTCCCTGTACTGGTATCATTCATATTTGTCCCTGTACTGGTATCATTCATATTTGTCCCTGTACTGGTATCATTCATATTTGTCCCTGTACTGGTATCATTCATATTTGTCCCTGTACTGGTATCATTCATATTTGTCCCTGTACTGGTATCATTCATATTCTTTCACCAACCAACTTTACTTCTAAACTCAATTATTGAAATCAACAAATACAGTGGCAATCCAAGGACTTGAACCTAGGATACTCAAACCGAAATTCCGCGCATTTATGCATTACGCTAGCAAAACGGTTAAAGAATTATGCACAAGCCTACGATTTATTATGCAGTTTCAAATCCTGCATATTAATCTGAGCATGTACACATACATACATTCCAACTGTGCTATGGTCAGTGCTATACGTGAATCTCCCACATATGATAAGTAATGTGATCGTGTACATTTCAAGTATATAGGACTGACATATGTAATGTGTTGTGTTGTGAAGTGTTATGTTGTATTGTGTTAATATGTTGTGTGTTGTGAAGTGTTATTTGTTAGTGTGTTGTGAAGTGTTGTATTGCATTTATCTCAGCTGATCAACCATATACAATACTATTTTTATGCAATTGCGATTAGGTTGTTTAATAGTGTTACTCTAGATTATATGTCTTTATCTGTGCACAGAGATGCATACCTTTCATTGAATAGTTTGTCATATATCTGTGGAAAACACTGCATTGATCTATAAAAGACTAAATTTAACAATTGTTTGATAATAGTTGTACAGATATAACCAAAATAGTGCAAGTTTTCCCTGATGCATTATCAACTTCCTGGCATATATCCGGTAATTTCCCAAGTTTTAATTGTCACATTACTCTCATGTTATCACATTTCCCCACGTGTACCCATTTTCATATTCCATTTGTACTTGTATTTGTATTTGTATTCCATTTGTACTCATCGCCATATTACAATTCAAGTTCATTAATATCCTCATTTGCCAGCACACTTGTTTACCTTTAAATTTGTTCGCCATTATTTCCAGCGTTTCTTCGAGCCTGAAAGCATGGCGGAGTCATCGAAAACCCATTGTCAACACACTTTCAAGTAATCACATTTCATCTTCGTTCTCTATTTATGTCATGTTCTTTTCCTATAGTCTATTGTTCAATCTCTAGCTTCTTCTTCTTCTTCCTCTGTTGAACCCGCCTGTAGTTTTCTTAAGGACCACAGGGCTGGCCTTTTTATCGGCGCTGGCTCAGAGTATATTAGTAAAAGGGCAGTGCTTTGTCTCAATCCGTAACTTAAGCACAAGTTCTGTTCCTCTCTGAGATATGATTTATGTAAGTAAAAAGAGTAATAATTGTAATTAGAGTATAGTGTCTTATTTAAAAGTTGCATACAAAGGTTCATTAACTACTGCACAGCTAGAACTCTCCTAATTCAATAATAATATCTTGAGCTTGATCAATATAGTCTCAGAGAGGAATGGAACTGTACATGCCTCAACATTGCTATAATTTATGTTAGAATTACTTTGCGTACTCATTACTGTCCCTACAACAGCTCTTATCACTTGCCAAAATATATTCTTATAATCATGTCATGAAAAACAATTATATTTATTGGCAGAAACATTGGTGGAAGTATTGAAACTGAGTATATTTGAGAAAATGTGTATGTATGGCTTCAAAGTCGTGTAGTTGTGATCATAGAACAAAATATATTGACCATGATACGCACGTATGCATGGGAATTTTGTTAATTATTGTTTTAATTAACCTAAAAGTATGGAAGTTCAAATTTGACTAAATTATTCAAAAATGTGTGTTGTGTTGTCAGTAAAATAAATATGTGATACGTTGGTGTTTCAGTTAGTGCTGGACTTTGTATTATTTCGGGTTAATATTCTTATGAAATACTGTATGTATTGTTAAATACGTATATAAAGGAAATCAAGCAACAACAGGTCTATTGACCCTTCTAGGCTGCTTGTCCTCCAAAACACTGAGGTGTCCAAACAGTGGTTTAGAGTGGGTAAGGGAACATTGGAAAGGGGACTACTGCCCTGGAACTAATGTCCGTGGCATGCTACATGTTTTTGTCTGACTTGTCTCCATATGCTTGCTGTAATGATTCTCTGATACAAAGACTTTATCCACACTCTGAGCCTACCCTCTACCATGTCTATACTCGAATTGATACATGTTTATCCGAACCTGACTTTTGGTATAAGCAAAAGCAATATATGCAGATCTCCTTTTCGCAGTAATCCTAGTCCAGTATACTGTACTATATACTTGGAGACCCATTCCCCGAAAACTCGCATTACGACTAATGTTTGTTTTCGTCAATGATGGCGATGGTGTCCTAATGTGTTTATGTCAATTATGGCTGTGTGTGAGGAAGTGGGGGCGGCGGCGGGGCAGGAAGGGGGCCATTTGCCTCATATGGGGGAAGAATAGCAAGCGATGGTAATT
The DNA here is from genome assembly GCA_032716605.1 of Paralithodes platypus. Lineage (NCBI taxonomy): Eukaryota > Metazoa > Arthropoda > Malacostraca > Decapoda > Lithodidae > Paralithodes > Paralithodes platypus. The sequence continues at coordinate 22,252,385 of CM064566.1, forward strand.
TTCTGGGGTGGCTTGATGCTGGTTTATAATTGTGGAACCTCTCTCTTCCTGTCTCTTGTTGTCTGGCCCACACACGGGAGCCCGAGGGACGAGGCAATTCACTCTCATGTTGATTGAAAGGAAAATAATGCAGGCTGCCACACAGAACAGGTACCGAGGTAAGTGATTGACGCAGGTTCAAGTGCAAGTTCAACAACAGATTGAATAGGTTTATAAACAAGATGGTACAAGGGTGAATGGGAAATTTCAAAGGATTACACAGAAAAAACAAACAACAGATCCACTGAACCTCATTAGACCACTTGGTGACAAGTGAGACATAGGTAATTATGGGGTAAATACTTGAACATGAATGATATGTACTAGCCTACTTTTTATTGATCTCCTTCCTAGATTTTGATTTTCGAGTTACTATCCATTTTAGTATATCCCACACACGTGTAAAATCCTACTAAACGGATAGGAGACTGCAGCCGGGCTATTTTATCGAGGATTGGAGAAATGATACCCATCTCACGGAAAATTTTATTTTATGTGATGACACGACAAATTTCGACCCTCTCTGGAGTAATCTTCAGGTGTGAAGGATCATAGTAGGAGGTGTATCTTATAAACCGCTCTCCCTGAGCGGTATATAGATATATTAGGCATAGCTCACCTAATAAGATATCCTCAGAATCATCATTGTCAATGTACAACATAGCCCTATTTACAATCGGCCTAATAAGTGATGTATCGGCACTAAGTATATTTTGATCAATATTTGGTATCATTAATATCTAAACTTGATTTATTAATTTCAAGTGAAACGTACAAACATGTTCCTACACTTAACCACCCAATTCAACATACAGTAAGTCAGACATTAATACAGCACAGTGCGAGCCAAACGTAATGACAGCTGAGACATGACTTATTAGCGCTACCATACAATACTAGTAGGCTGGGTATGTTACATAATCAAATATATGCAATTATTTGTTTTGAGGGGGAAAATAAGTGACGTCAGGTGCAGAATCAAGAGTACTTATATTAACATAATAACACCCACAGTCAAACCAATTTCCTTTGTCTTTCTATTTTTGGAGATGCCAGTTTCTCGAATAACGTTTCCCAATGATATCTATCCCCATGGAAAACGATGGGATGTCTTACCTATCAAATACTGTTTTATATATTATTAAATAAAAATCGATAACATTGGTAATAACATAAATAATCCATATAGCCAACACAAATAAGCTTGTATTTGGGAAATATGACTCGTCTCGTCAATTCAAAGCAAGTTGCCAACGGTCAGATTTTGTTTTTAACTTGCTCAAATTTAGTATCCTGTATTTCGTGAATGTTCCATTAAAACTTCGTCCATAGATGTGTCATAATACCCAAACGCCAATTACTATTTGGTGTGATATAATAACGGCTAAATAGGAACAAATGCTTGTAGATAAATCTACCTATCTATCTAAGCCTATCGCCGGACGCCGTGATCCCCGAATTGGAGGCCACGAATGAAACGCCCCCATACACTTCTGTTTCCAGTCAGTCGACGCCCCTCCTCCCATCCAGCACCGCTTTCACTCATACACTTCTTTACTCCATCCTTTCACCTCTCATTCGGTCTATCTCTCCCTCTCTGTTCTTCCACCTCACTCTCATACACTCTTTAAGTCATTCTCTCACTTCCCATACCTTCCATATGGCCGAACCATCTCAAGGTGTTCCTTTTCACACTTTCCAGCACATCTACATCCACACCACACACCTCTCATATTTCCTCATTCGTCTGTCTATCCCTCGATGTAACTTCGCACGCACTTCTCAAGTAACTAATTTCCACCTCTCTCACTCTTGGTCTTGTAGAGAAATGCATTTTAAACATATGATTTGTTTGTTTTAATATTATTACACGCGTACCATTTAATGTACTACAATAAAATCAAACTTAGTGTAATAAACTATTTTCTATAATGTTTAGTTGATACACTGGATGCAGTTAGATAGTGAAAATGGAGGAGTCTAATTGTATTAGTAGCATAACCTTAGTAATTAAGTTTTCAAAGAACAGCATATTATGATATACAGTGCGGCTACAGCAGAGTCAAAATGGCGTCTATGCTAACTTTGCGGGAACCCTACAATATTATGTACCCATAAAGAGCTTTATGAAGGGCTTCTACTGTAAGTTAACAGTGTTGCCAAATTGGGTAACTTATCGCAGATCTAGAGGTATTTACTTCTATCTAGCAGCATTTTCTTGCAACTAGTGACATGAATTCTAGCAATATTATAGGACGTTTGGCCATATGAAACAACATTATAGAGATCATGGTATTCTTTTAGTGATGTTTGCCATTTATTTACTATCTAGCGTCATTCTATCAACCTTTGAGAACGGATCTAGCGGTATTTTGTTTTTCGTGTTGATAACCCTGTGACCGTGCTGGTTAGTTTTGTTTTCTGTTTGATATTAAATATGAGCTGTCTATGGATGTGGGTGGGTACAACAGTCTAGGCTGGAGGTAAATCTGGTTCCATACACAGAATAAAAGCTAATTTAACAAGTATTGGAGCAAGAATGAGTGTAACATTAGTAAGTCTGCTGAAGAAAAACAAATCAGAATAAACTGTGAAGTAGTTTGTTTATTGGCGTATTATATACAGAGCTACTCACATGACGTCCTCACCCTTTTAACATCGCTATATCTTGTGCGGATTTGTTTACTATTATAGAGCAAACACAAAATTACAACAAATGAAAACACATATGAATTATTTGTTAAATTAAAATGCTTTGAAGAGTGACAAAAAGAGGATATGCTTTTTGGTGAGCTATGCTATTTAACACCTTACGAGCGGCCTAGGCGGTAATTTATATGTACCGCCCAGCGGGGTGTTTTTACCCTAAAAAGGGTTGATTACGTGATCATTTTCATGCCTAAATAAGACCCAGAGCATAAAACAAGTATCTATCCCTGAAAGGGCATAAACAGAGCTTTCCAATGACACCCCAACCATCCTTGTACGACCGCTGGTGTTCTTGCAACGATCGCGCAACACGAGTGCAAAAACCATGTAATTAGGTACTTTCCCTACATAATTCCCTGTGTAGCGAGTGTGAGGGGGGAGAGAAGGGGGGTTTTCACTTCAGTTGGTCCACCGCGGTGGTGGGCGGCGGTCATAGCCTTCCTACGCTCCTCACACCGCTCAGCTCTCTCTCTCAGCAACATTACGTGGTGAAAATGGCACACGACATAAGTTGTGAACCGCCACTTAGTCCATATTTATTTCACACGACATAAGTTGCGCGCCGCCAAAGAAGGGTTAAAGAGCCTAGCTGACCTCATCAGATTGTGACGCCTACCAGCGTTGGCAGAATCGCCTCCCGTTAGCCACTAGCTCTCGCCAGGGCAGTGAAATGGGCTACAGTCTATCTACAATGTTGTACTTTCTTTCTTGTGAATTGTCATGTCACAGGCAGTATAGAAGTGGTCTTTATTTTCGTCTGTGACAATGCTTTATATTTTATATCATCGGTTATAAGTTTAATGTATAAGACTGAATGATACAGCTAGAGAGTGTGAGTGAGTAAGTGCAGGAGGCTGAGGGTTGTGCGCGTAGTGTTACGCGTTGTCTCGGTGACGTCATGCCATGCCCGGGCCCTCTGAGTGGCTGGCCGCTTTGCCGCCCTCCTGCCGCAGCAGGAGGTAGTTCCCCCGCACTCCCTGCTGCCTTTGTGCCTTCCTCGCTCAGAGCTTGCTTGACCAGCATAACCTTCACCCCTCTCTTGCCATCTGTCCCTGACTTCTACCTATAGAACACTTTCTCTCTTTCTCAACTTCTTACCTCTTATTCTTCCAATCTATTTAACATCATAACTCCCCTTTGGTTCTGCATGATTTCATATATCGGCCATCGTATTATATGCTGAAGCTCTCAGATATTTCATGTTTAGTTAGACATTTTGGAGGGGTTAACATTTTGTCTGTAGAGGTTCGACGCACTCGCGGTGTCTCCCTACCTGTTTCTTGGTTGTCTGCTGGGCTATTTAATGCTAGACTGGGGTGAGGCTATTGTTGTTGTGATTTCCGATGTGCACCAGGTTTTGTTGAACTTGTACAATCGCAACGGATACGTGGGAAGCCTAGGTTGTCTTTCTTACTGTGCTAACTCGTTTTGCTTTGACTTGAAGAGGGCCGCCAGGAGAGAACCAGATACTAGCGATCTGGATCTCTCAAGAGAGCACCCCGTCATTTAACGTAATTTGGCCGCACAGTCTTAAGGACCTCGCTAGGCTATGAGCTGCTTGCTCAGCCATTGTTTCCTAGCCTACGACATCCCAGCTAGACTTTATTCGCCTAGCAGACACCCGATTAGGATTATAAACTCTTATGTTATGTATGCAGCATTTTTATTCACGTTGATTGTAAGCCTTGGTTGTTGTTGAGTTGCACAACCTGAGCAGGCTTTTGCGTGGCCTGAGGAAGTACTTCTTTTGTTGTTGGAGATAATACTATTGCGCATTTATCGTTATTCCCGTGCCAGTTAACACTGTATGTCCCTACACTTGTCATATCTTGTTCCTGCTTTATATAACAGTTCAAAATCCGATTCGATCATCTTAGCAGCATCAGACTTTCTTCAGAAGATTCCTGTTCGATGCTTTAGGACTTTCATTCACTTTCTTTAATATAGGAGTGACAGTTTATTATTGTTTAGAGTAACTTTAATTATACCTTCTTCTTGTTTGCATTAAATCATTCCAGTGATTTAATTAAGCTCTCTATCTTTTTCCTTGTATACATTATTAACGTAATTGTATGTTGTTGTGATCAGGCTGTATCAGAGATCATCAGCCTGTAGTAGTAGTGCATTTATACCGAGTTAGAGGATACCCCGCTATCGCAGATTTAACTCTGGAGGGTATAGGTGTTTTTGTGCGCCGGCATTATAAGTTCGAGGGTTGGATCTAGTGTTACCGTTGTGGCTGTGTGCCTTTCTAGTCCAATGATTAAGAGCCCTTGTTTTATACGAGTCCCGGTCGTAACAAGATATCCCCAGAATATTCATTGTCAGTGTGCAATAAACCCCTATTTGCTGGGTTCCTTATATAATTTAGTATACTAAATATTGTGTTTTGGGGGGTGAACAGCGATGTCAGGTTAGGTCAAAAGGGTACCTATAAAAACATATTACCACCCTAGAGTCTTGACTTCCAGTCTATTGTGAATGTTGTATTTCAACAATTGATACAGTTGAGTAGATCGACAGTGATAAAGCAAGAGATTTTAGCATATTATATTAGTAACATAAGCTAATTAGTAAAGAAGTGCACACACAACAACGCATTGTGATATACAATACGAGTACAAGAGTCAAGATGGCGTCTGTATGCTAATATACATATACCTGCATCACTACATCATAAAGATACCCTCGGCATCGTAAACAAAGGGTTAGGAAGGGCTAATCCCGGAACAGGTACGTGTTACCGATTTAGCTAATTTATCGCAAAATCTAAAGTTATTTACATTGATATTATAATATTTGTTTACAATTAATGACATGAATCCTAGAATAATCTTAGACATTTTAGCCATGTTAGCAGACATTAGAGAGATTATGGTATAATTCTGGTGATTTTTGGCATAAGCGACATTCTAGCTATTTTTGAAAACGGATCTAGCAGTACTTTGTCTTATGATTAGGTAACCCAGGGACCAAGATGGCTGACTTTTTATCTTGGAGATATATTATTAGCTGTTTGTAAATAAAGAATATATTATTAATGAGAATATAATCAGTGTAATAGTATGTAATATATATATATATATATATATATATATATATATATATATATATATATATATATATATTTACTGTGTAAGATCATGATAGCATATGGATAAGTAATCGATTATATATGCATATTTTTGACCCGTATAGAAGACATTGAATAGTCAGTATATAATCCTTTAAATACAGTAATTAAAGTAACTTGTTATAAATATGTAATCTACATTATTATAGATATTCAATTATAGGTTATGTTATTAATTAATAGTGGATACGCGATATGTTATTAATTAATAGTGGATACGCGATATGGTACGCTGCAGAAGCGAACCAACCTCGCATGTAGACAATAAATCACACACGACATTGTTTTGTCTATGTGAGTGAGGAAGACAAAAGGCGGAACTGCCTGTGGCGAGTGCCTCCCCCAGAGTTGAAAGAGTGACAGGGCCAAAATCAAGGAACGTTCGAGCCAAAATGTTTGGACACAGGGAGTTTGAAGTAATTTAAGTCATAGGAAGATGGAAAAACTGACTCTGGGAGAGAGTTACAGAGCTCAGCTGTTGAATAGAAGAAAGACTGAGAATAACGTTTCACTCTTGGGTTGGAGAGTTGCACAGAGTAGAGGTGGGATTGTGTTGCAAAACGGGTGCTACGTGTTCTACGAAGAGGGGGTGGTATACACTGAGAGCTCTGAGGAACACTCATTATTGTAATAGTTGTAGAAGAGTGAGAGAGATGCAACATTGCAGTGAAGAAAAAGAGACTGCAGAGAATTTGTGAGTGGACGTGAGTTAATGAGACGGAAGGCTTTATTTTCTACTTTGTCTAGAAGTGCTGTGTAAGAGGATCCAAGCCACACATGTGAACAATGCTCAATACATTGGCGCACTATGCCCCTGTACAGAGCAAGAAGCTGCACAGGAGTAAAGAACCCCTGGAGGCGGTTGAGCACACCCAGCTTCTGAGAAGCTGTTTTAGCAAGAGTGGTAATATGGTCTTTCCAAGAGAGATCAGAAAAAAAGAGACTCCGAGAATATTAAGGGAAGATGAGGGGTTAATTTGTATGTTGTTGAAGAGTAGGTCATAGTTTTCTGGAAGGGGGCGATGAGTAGACAGATGGAGAAATTGAGTTTTGGAAGCATTTAAAGTAACAAGGTTTTCTCTGCTCCAATTAGAGATAGGTGTTTTATGGCCTCCTTACATGAGTTTTGGAGTTCCTACTGTGAATGGTGTTGTGGAAAGCTAGTTGAATAGTGTAATTTAGAGTCGTCAACATATTAGTGAATGGGGCTGGAGGTGCAGTTGAGAAGGTCGTTAATGAATAATAGGAAGATAATTGGAGATAGGACAGAACCCTGAGGAACACCGGAGCTGAAGATTGAGAAAGTGAATGATGGCCGTCCACAACCACAGCTACGGAACGGCCGGAAATTAAATTAGAAACAAAGGCACAGAGGGAGGGATATAAACCGTAGGAGGGTAGTTTAGAAATATGGGATTTGGGCCAAACTCTATCGAAGGCCTTCAATATGTCTAGCGCAACAGCAAAAGTCTCACCGAAGTCTACCACCAAGGCAGTGGCCAAGAATTAATCCATAGTCATCCCTTCCACCAGACTTTCTAGACCGCTTTAACCAACCTCTACCAAGCCAGCTAAGTCCTTAACAATCATCACTGAGCTCAAATTGATGTTATCGATGTAGTAATCAGCATTATTGGACAATACTAAGGTTCTTATTATATCCTTTTAGTATGAATCTAATTCATATCTGTGTGTAACAATTCCCCAAAGGTACAACAGTTTCAGGTAGAGGTAAATATGGTGTCATACATAGAATACAAACTAATATGGCTTCCATACAGGACAAAGCACACTGGACCCACTGATGGGAATGGTGACTTACATCCGTCATGTATTTCAGGATGGCAACCTGGTTAAAGTAGTGTTTTTATTTGTTAATCTTGAAAAGACGTATGATACTGCCTGGAAACATAACATCCTTCGCACCCATCAACACTCTTGGATAAATGGCAATATGGGTATGTACTTGCAGAATTTCCTCTGTGACCATACTTTCCAAGTCCACCTTCATAATATTCTATCCCACACCTATATTTAATATGAGGGGTCCCACAAGGTTGTGTACTTAGTAGGAGCCTCATCGTACTCGCTATTAATGGTGTCATTTCCTCTCTCCCATGTGGTGTCTGTACTTCCTTGTATGTTGATGATTTTGCTATATATGCAGCTGGTTTTGACATTCAAGCCTTGCAAGCCCTTTTCTATAGGTTCTATAGGTTCAGGAACTAGTATAGCGAGGCCGGTCCTTAGTGATCTTGGCCCCATTCTATGTTCTTTCCTCTCACTAAAACATTACGCTTTCCATAATGCAGTTGGGTCTGAGTACATGATTAGATTGATATCCAAAATTCGAAAATGGATATTAATCGTGATCGTGTATTCAACCTTTAACTGTGTTGGTGGTGTAATGGTTTAGGTGCTTATGTTCTGGGTGTGGTGTCCCGAGTTTGAATCCCGGGAGAATCATATGCTTTCATTAGTTTATTCAAGTACATTGGGGTTTGTAATTGATGATAAATGTTAAGAACGGCGTGTTACTTATTCCTGTTCTATCATCTAGATGTGATAAGCAGGCTCTTCGATATCACCTTCGTCTCCTACAACACGCATCCGATGGCTTTCCTCCCTCTGCATCACGTTTAGCCCACCCTTTCCCTCCTTCGGTTGTTTCCTCTTTTCCCTGTCATGTCTCCACTTTGCTCCACTCCCTTTCCTTTCCTACTCCTTCTGTACTCCCTCTCCGGCATTCAACGTTCCCACCCTGGCTTCTCCTTCGCCCCACCTTTTGTACAACTCTACTCCCATGTTCCAAGTCCTCTTCCCCCCTCAGGTGCTCTATACTCTCTTTATGAACCAACTACAAAGTCATTCTTCTGCTGTCCCACTGTATACTGACTCCTCTAAGACCACTACCAGAACTGAATTTGCAGTTCTCTTCCCTGACCACACCCTTCAATACTGCCTCCAATCAGATGCCGGCGTCTTCACTGCAGAGCTGATTGCCCTTTTAAACTTATTGTTTGACTCGTCAATCGTCGTTGGGAAGACGAAAGGATGTCCATGACGAACAATAAACTACATTCTATTAAACCTACTGTAACCCCCTAGCAATTCCCCATACCATCGCAATAGACGTTGGGAGACCGCCCTGGCCCGCCTGCGGCTAGGCCATACTAGAATAACTCATGGCTTTTTAATGTCGGGGGATGTCCCCGTGCTCTGTCCATGCAGCCAGGTTCATCTCACAGTTCAGCATCTTCTACTCGAATGACCCTGGTTTTCCGTTGCTTGCCAGCGTGGTTTCCCCTTCCTACCATCCCTCGGCTGTCCCCCCTCCCTTGTCGATCTTTTTAACGAGTCTCCTTCTCTTTCTCTTCCTCGTCTCATGTAATTTCTGACTCATACCCATTTTCTCCCCTTTTATTAACGTGTTATCACAGTACCATTTCTCTCCTCACCCTCCATTACCTCACTTCACATAGTCTTTTTAGGCTTGGTGCTAGTCCTTATTATTATAATAATTATAATAATAATAATCATTATTATCATTATTATTATAGATATTAGAAGTAAAGATAACTACGGTATTTAGAACAGTTACTTGTTAATATATGTAATGTATCACAAAAATAAATAAATTATGAAAACAATGATAGAATAATATACTTAAGCAAGTTTAACATTAGTGAAGTTGTATCCATTCATTAAGTAACGTAACAAACCTGGACAAAAATAACACTGACTTGCACCTTACACGAATCATGCACAGGTTATTAACCATTACACAGTACATGTACGAGTCATCAAGTCCTTGGTAGTGTTTGTAAGAGAGATATAAATTTACATATATTTACGTAGATACACTGGTCACATAGACCTTACGATCACAGCGAGGTTGTCAAGACATAATTGTTGTTGGGATAGCAAACTTGATAGTAAGGGAAAGTGGAAGGAAAGGTTAGCAAAGAGGAATGCTCTCTTCCCACCCTCTGCTCTCTCCAGCAATTGACGTACATGAAGACAGTACGAAGTGAATAACCTTGCAGGGGTTGGAAACTGCCTGAAGGAATTTGTAGAATAGTTAGAAATGGAAAAGCTATTTTTTAGTAATCATTCGCCAATACTCATATAGGTAATATGTACTGCCACCATGTGATATGTAACATGCATGGATGTCACTATTAACTTAGTAGCTTTCTTCTGGTAGCCACTAGTAACCTTATACTTGTAATAACGGTAGCGGTTATCACTTGCCAACACCCAATTATTATTTAATGACCAAATGGAAAGTCCGAATAAATACACAAGTTAATCGGCCTGGTATTTATTGAATATAAGTAGGTGTAGAATCAAGAGTAGTCAGAACAGGAACAAACAGCAACTGGTGGTTGATTATAACTTGAGATAAACAGGAACAAATGGTATCAGCGTCAGTAGTAATTCTTCAATAGGTGTATTATTGTGGAGTAGTGATGAATAATTCAAAGTCTCAAAAGGGGGACTCAGTGTGAGAGCGTGGTAGATGAAGTGCCCCAGGAGTGAATGCGAGACCTCTAGTTGCGTGAGAGGTGTGTGTCAGAGTCTCTGGTGTTCTCCAGTATTCTGGAAAGAACCGCGCCCTATGCCCGGAAAGTGTGTACTTCCGTGACCATATTTAGTTCGAGTGTGAATTATGCAGAACATGTATTTTACAGGTGGTATGATTGAGGAATAATGATTCAGCGTACAGTAATCGGTAGCATACCGATAACTCGGCAATAGGTATAGGGGAGGTGTGGTGGAGTGGTCTTGCCACTGGCCTGGTAATCCAAAGGTCCCGGGTTCAAATCCCGATGTATCAATGGGAAGATATTATTGGGATGGAATTTGTGCTGTACCTAGTATCAGTGCATTACCACAAGCCCACCGAAACGTCAATAAAACACCCTCATTGTTCCCTGATTAAATAGCACTGTATGAATATTCCCATATTCAAAATATGCTATAGGGGTGCAATGCCTGGTGAGTTATCTGCTCAACAGGTGGCGTTGTGTGTGTGTAAGTGTGAGAGTCCGAGTGTAGGGGGTGAGACAGTGAAGGATGGGAACGAGGTGGCTTCAGAGAAGGGGTCGTTTCGGGCCATGAGTGAGCACCGTGCCTCATGTGAAGGCAAGATGGCAGGTGCTCGTTGTACTCTACGTGCTTCACATGTCTCACTCCCTAGACTGGAACAAGACCTCACGGGCTTCACTGTTCATTGTTAAGCGGTGAATGTTAAGGCTCTCAGCCTATGCCCGAGAGGAAGTAAGTTGGAATATAGAAAAAAAAAAAAAAAAAAAAAAAAAAAAAAACATCCATTAACCACAGCTTACTCCACTCACTACTAAGTGTACAGTCGCATACTAATAATCATGTTACTAATGACCTAAGATATATCTGTATATAAAGTAAATGAGGGAACTAGTATCATCATACATATATACTGTATGACATATATGTGCACACACCATTTTCGCTCTCTTCAACTGGAACAATGTTTATTACAGCCAGATCGTTCCATTATTAGTTATTACCTATTCCATCCCAATTTATCTGTCATATGAGTCTAGCTATTATTTTAATGTATACATTGAGACACTGTCTAATACTTTACTGGTGAACTTATTCCACTCACTAATAATTATAATTTGGGTGAATAATGTGTTTGTTGTATCTACGTAGGTTCGTTCTCTTGCCTATTAATTTTAACTTGTTTCCTTTTATATATATATATATATATATATACATATATATATATATATATATATATATATATATATATATATATATATATATATATATATATATATATACCGTATATATTATATATATATATATATATATATATATATATATATATATATATATATATATATATATATATATATATATATATATATATATATATATATATATATATATATATAATTATATATATATACATATATTATATATACAGTATATATAATATACATATATAGTATACTGTATAAGAACTCGAACAACACCAATATCGCTTAAAATCCTCGCTTTGGGAATAATTAGTATTTAGTACTTGAAAGACCTTGTGATCAATTCCGAGCAGATGTTTTAAGTGGAAAAAAGAGAGACTGTGTAGTGCACTACACTCATTGCTGAATAAGTAAATCGCTATCTACACTCTTCTTGAACATATTTTTTTTTTTTTTTTTTTTTTAAGAGACAATGAACGGAGGAAGGAAAAACACAGATAAAACAAAAAGGTCCATGTGCCTAAAGGCATCCTCCATTCATAAAATGTTTGTAACAACTGGATTTAAACATTTGTAGATTGTAAGTTTGTGGAAAGCAATTCGAGGGAAGTGAATTCCAAAGAGTAGTAGTTCTAGGGATAAATTAATTTTGATAAGCAGAAGTTCTGCATTGTGGAGGAGAAAGTGTAAATTCATGGGCTCTCTCAGCTGCCCTAGTTCTACGGGGAAAGATGTGGAGAGGCGGCACAATTGAAGCAAGTTCCTCGGAACAATTGCTGTGAAAATATCTGTAGAATAATGCAAGGGATGCAACGTTTCTTCGTATGGATAATGTAGGAAGGTCCTGTGTGATGGCAGGGTTATTGATTAATCTAATAGCTTTATTTTGAATTTTGTCCAACTGCTTCAATGCAACCACTCCACAGAGGTGAACAGTAATCCATCTGAGAACGCACATGACTTTTATATATTACGGCCAACTGCTCGTCAGTGAAGAATTCTCGAACTCTGTACAGGAGTCCCAGTTTTTTAGAGGCATTCTTAGCAATGCTTCTAACATAATGTGTCCAGCTCAAGTTAGTAGTTAATATTACACCGAGAATGTCAATACTAGGGGAAATGGGAATATTTACATCATTAAAAAATATATGGGAGTCAGTGAGATTCTGTCGGTTAGAAAATTAAATGTACTTGGTTTTCTGTGCATTAAAGGAAACTAGATTCTTTTGTCCCCATTCTTCAATTCTAGAAAGGTCCTGGTTCAGAGAAATTGCAGTGCTTATTTTTGAATTTATAAGATCGGGTTGGGTGAAAGAATTGGTAAATGTGAAAGAACTGTGGAGTGTTGAGTCATCTGCTAGGAATGTATTGGATTATGAGTGGTAGATATGAGATCATTGATATGAATGAGGAACAGAGTTGGGGCCAAAACTGATCCCTGGGGAACACCAGCATTTATTGAGTGAAATTGAGAATAAAGGCCATCTACCATTACACATATTTTTCTGTTATGAAGATAAGAAGAAATTAATGGAACTAATGATGCAAGGCCGTAGTGTGACATCTTCGACAATAAGGATTGATGCCAGACTCTATCAAATGCCTTTGATATATCCAGTGCTATTGTATGTGTTTCACCATGTTGGTCTGTAGCTTGGTTGATTTGATGCGTAAGAAGGCAAAGAATGTCTGCAGTTGATCGACATCGTCTAAAACCATATTGCCTATCACTGATTAATTTATTATTCTCAAGATGCTTAATTATGTGATTATTTAATATAATTTCAAAGACTTTACCAAGAGTGGAAGTTATAGCTATTGGTCTGTAGTTTGATGGATCTGAAGAGGCACCTTTTTTAGGAGCTGGATGGATGTTTGCTTCTTTCCAGGGTACTGGGAAGCATGAGGTATGAGTACATAGACGGACAAAATTTGCCAATACAGGAGCGAGCACCAAGGAGCAATTCTTAAGTACTATTGGAGGAATTTCATCTGGACCAGGAGCCTTATCTACTGAGAGATTCTGCAAAATAGTTTTGACATGTCTGGTGTGGATCTTAAGTGAGGGAATTTCAGGCGAATTAAAATTAAGTACAGGGACATCTTGATTTATTTCATCTAAGGTTGAGTTGGTGGAGAAAATATCCGCAAGAAGGTTAGCTTTACCTCGTGGGTCACTTACAAGATTGCCAGTCGGAGATTTTAATGGTGGAATGGATGAAGCAGTTGTGAAGTTGGATTTGAATGAGTTAAGAGTAGACCAAAATACTTTGTTATCATTTGGACTATTTAGAAGTTTATTTGCCTGCTTGTGGAGAAAGTTTGATTTAGTTAGGTTTAATACAGTTTTGGCATGATTTCTGATGTTTCTAAAGTAATTAAAGGCTTCATGTGTTTTTGATCTTGTGTATGCATTATAGGCTATTGCTTTTTGTTCAGTTACTCTAGCACAATTATGGTCAAACCATTTAGGTGAATTAGATCTTTTAATGTACTTTTGATGAGGAATAAAAGTTTCCATTCCAATTTTTACAAAATCTTGTATGTGGCTCAAGGTGGAGTGTGCATCATTAGAAAAGAAAGAGGTCCAGGGAATATCAATAAAGAAACCTTGAAGACCCTCCCAGTCTGCCCTATCGTAATGCCATTCAGTCACCAAAACAGGTTCAGAGTGAGAAGGTGTGGTAGGTGATAGACAGGTGGCCTGTATCAGACAGTGATCAGAAGATCCAAGCGGGGACCTCACTGTAACATCATAATTTTCTGAATTGGTTGTTAAAAATAAGTCCAGTAGGTGGGAATTATGATTAGGATTATCTGGTACACGGGTGGGTTGGTTGACTAGTTGAGTGAGATTAAATGAGTCTGCAAATAGCTCACATTCAAGACCAGCATCATCAGTCCTGGCTGAATGAGTGAGCCATTCAACAAAGAACTATTTACAAGTTAATTTTGAACATCGTTCTTAACACCAATAACACCCCCAATTAAATTAATGAAAGCATGTGATTCTCCCAGGATTCGAACCCAGGATATCATATACAGAACTTACACATTCTAACCATTACACCATCAAGACAGTTATAAGTACAACCAAGACCACCCACTAAACTACTTGGCAACACACCCACAGACACCAAGAAATATCAAAACAACACCCAGCACACGGTATCACACACAATTATTGTCCTCTCTCCCTCCCTGCCCACCCCGAACCAACTTCCAGAAGCACATCCATAGTCATATCTCTCGCCGATCCATCCACTCACTCACAGACAACACGCAGCTGCATGTACGACCTCCCGAAATCCATCCTTCCGAATCCTCCCTTCCTCGCGAGGACAGAGTCCACCTGGCCAGGCTGAGATGCGGACACCATCCAGCTCTCCTGAGCTATCAGAAGAGACTGGATGACTCCGTTGTCGACGCCTGCCCGGGATGTAACACAGCACCCCATACCATTAAACACATCATAGAAGACTGCATTTCACACAACCACTTACGCCAACAACACAATCTACACTCAATGAGAGCTCTGTGGGAAAGCCCGATCGTGGCCATGGCCTTCCTCAGGGACTCGGGGCTGTTCGGCCAGGCAGCTTAGGGAACAACAACAACAACAACAACACATGAATACGATTGATATCCATTTATCAAATACTGGATATTAATCTAATCATGTACTGTACCCAACTGCACTATGCCTAATGCTTAAGCGAGAGGAAAGAAAATTTTATGGGGCACAGATCACGTAGGAACCATCAAGACAGTTAATTATAAGTACAGAAGTTGATATCTTATACGTACAATTTCCACATTACTAGTTCTGAACCTTTTAAGTTCTAACTTCCAGCTATGGTTGCGTGTGATGTTAACGTTAGGGAAAAAACAAATCTTGTAATCCACAATGTCAAACCAAATTAGTATTGTAAGCACTTCAATGAGTTGACCTCGTAGTCTCAACGTAAAAAAAAAAAAAAAAAAAAAAAAAAAAAAAAGGACTAAGGGTTTTCAAGCAGTTCTCATAGCTCATTCTTCTAATCGATGGAATAAGCTTTGTAGCCCCAGCTTGGACTCATTCTAGCCGCGCTTTATCATTCCTGAGAGCTGGTGATAATAATTGAACATAATTATTTAGAAGAGGCCGTATCAGAACACTGTAGTGTGTGAGTTCTATCTCCTTATATCGATATTGGAACTCTCTTACCATTCCCTAACTATGTGTGGGCTTTCTTCTCTACTCCAATACACTGTTTGGAAAACTTTTGGTCACTGCTAATAAGAACACCCAAATCCTTTTTCAAGGCAGTCACTTCCAGATTCTTTTCCAGTAGTGAATACACTGATTTGCAATTTCCTTAGCATCGCGATAAGCACCACCTTCCACCTCTCCAAGTTTAGTAGCATCTGCCATATTTCAGACCATTCGTTAATTATGTCAAGATTAATGCAGAGTTGCTAAGCCTCTACAGGATTGTTCGTATTCCCTCCAAGTTTAATATCATCTGCAAACATGGAGATCGCACTCAACAGACCAGTATCAATGTCGTTGATATCATTATTATAACAAACAGCAGTGGGCCAAAGACAGATCCCTGAGGAACTCCAGAAATGATAGGAGTCCACTCAGAAAAATACCATTGATTGCAACTCGATGCTGTCTACTTGTTGCCCAAATCTCTCCAATGGTTTAATCTGTACTGATACCTAGTACACTCTCCACGCATATTTTTGACCTAAAACCATAACTATTGCACACATTCAAAAGATCTTTTTTGACTGCCCGTCGCATTCATCTTGCCATTCCAGCACAACTAGGGGAAGAAAGCCATCTGGACTAGATGACTTGAAACCATTTAACTTTTGACTGTAGGCTCTCCCTTTTGGTACCACTTCTGGTGTTCATTTAATTTGTTGAGAACTTCAACCTCGTGACTTAACCCTGGACTTGGCATGTCGCTGGTATTAACCTTTGTAACTTAATACTGAGACAAAGTTGTTGCTTAAAGATTTAACGATATCAGTGCCAGAGACTGGTAGTTGTCTTGTTAGATCCTTTATAGGTCAAAATGCTACTTATGAATGGTTTGTGGCTGTTTAGGTAACTAAACCAATTGAGAGATAGAGAGTGTGTGTGTGAGTGAGAGGAGAGTGACATATAGTTACGTAGATACACACACTGCACAGACCTTGTGGTCCCTACTAGGCAGTCCGGACTTAATTCTAACATGGAATTTGCTACACAGTGGAAGGTAAAAATAGCAAAGCAAAACGCTCTCTCTCCACCCACCACACCCTCCGACCTTGGGTCTGCATGAAATTTAGTTAGGGAAACAATTAAAGCCCCCAGCAGAATGAGAAAAATTCTACTGACAAATACATAGTGAAGAACGAAGTTGAGAATTATTGTATATATCTCATACTTATTTTTTTATTTTTTATTTTTTTTTATAGAGAGAGACAGTTACACACACACAGACAGGTCAGACCTTGAGGTCCCTACTAGGCAGTCCAGACTTAAGTCTAACATAGAATTTGCTACAAAGTGGAAGTTAAGGATAGCAAAGCAGGAGGCTCTCTCCCAACCCACCACACCCTCCGACCTTGAGTCGGCATTAAATTTAGTTGGGGAAACAAGGCCCCCAGCAGAATGTGAAAATTTCTAATGAAAAATTCATAGTAAAGAAGGTCGAAGTCAAGAAATATTGTATAGTGATGCCTACCCCTCGCCCCACTGTTTTTATTGTTTACCTATATTACTCGAACCTCCTCTAAATGGATGTCTAGACTCCTTCTGAATGTGTCAACTATATAACATTTTACCACTTTCTCTGGCAGTTTTTCCACGCATTGACTTCACTGTAGTTGAAAAAGTACTTTTGACATTGAGATTCGCCCTCTTGGTTATTAATTTCATTTCCCCGAGCTGATGAACACTTATTGATTGTGAATAGTTAATCTATGTCAGTTTTGTCAAATCCCTTTAATATTTTGAAACACTCAATTAATTGAACTCACAATCTTCTTTTCTTTAGTGAAAACAAATTCACTGTTTTTTATCTTTCGTGATACGATATATTTCTCAGTGACGGTATTAACTTTGTTGCTCTACGCTGCACTGACTCAAGTTTCTCAATGTCCTTGTTCTGATAAGGAGACCAAAATTGCTCGCCATTTTCAAGATGGGGACTCACTATGCTTTTATATAACGGTACTGATCTCAGTTTAAAATTGTCTTGTAATGAATTCCAATACTTTATTGGCCTTGTTTGCTGCTATTGCACATTTATCTGAGGTCTTTAAGTTTACAGATGTTAGAACCCCCAGGTCTTTAACGAATGCACTTGTTTTGATTGGCTAGCCTTTCATCTTGTATTCATATGTTTTGGTTTTATTACTTATTTGAAATACCTGGCATTTGTCAACATTGAATGCCATCTGACAATTATCTGACCACTCAACTATATTATTTAAATCAGATTGCACCTTGTTTCTATCTTCTTTGGTTACAATTGAATTTTCTATTTTGTGTCATCAGCGAACTTTGATATAGTGTTGCTTAGTCCTACATCAATGCCATTCAATAAATAAGAAACAAAACTGGCCCCAGGACCGATCCCTGAAGCACCCAACTATAAACAGGGTCCCACTCAGATTCTAGAGAGAGAGAGAGAGAGAGAGAGAGAGAGAGAGAGAGAGAGAGAGAGAGATAGAGAAAGAGGGAGAGAGAGAGAGAGAGAGAGAGAGAGAGAGAGAGAGAGAGAGAGAGAGAGAGAGAGAGAGAGAAAAGTAGATACAAATAGATACAGCATGTACTGCATAATTATAGGCCGCAGTCAGATAATCTCCTCCCTCTCATCCACCCACCGTTCCCTCTGGCTCACCCAGCAGTTAACGAGAGAGAGCTATTGCAGGTATGAGTCGAGGCAGGTGCGCGCTACGGTATGAAAGAGTCTATTAGCGAGACCCATTTGTTATCTTCACCCCCACCCCCCCCTCTCTCGCGCTCTCTCTCTCTCTTTCTCGTTCTTATAATTCTATTTATGTTATCCATCTTAACTCTCTGTCTATTCTATACATAATATTACAGAAATACATTACCATTTCATCATCCTTGAAAATCTAAATTCTTATTATGTATACACAAACACATTTACATGACCGATGTAGTTCACATAAAACAAGATTTCTAATGTAATTTTTCTTAACTCATTCGCATGTGAAATTATGTGGTATGTTAGCAGTTGTTAACACTGCAAAAAAATAGAATTATAGAAAGTAAGGAAAGGGTAATTAACCACTTAAGGATCTAAGACGCATTTTTACATTTTATTTTGGTTATCATTAGACGAGTTTATGCAAGTTAGGAAGGATATCTAGGAATCAAAGGGGTAAATACTATCTCAATTATCTCTTTGGCTCCCACAAGTTCACCTAAAGCTGAATAAAATCGTCTATTTATAGCCAGAATAAACTGTCAAAACGCATCATGATCCTCAAGGGGTTAAACTGTCCATACCAGTTTACCCTTGAAATTTTCTTGGCAGAGATAATCGCATCTAACATAACGTTACGATAACAAGGTATAGGCAATAACACAAAAAGGTAAATCACGATAAATATTGTCCTGAATCTCATTTCATACAAGATACCACTGTATCTTAGTGGTTAAGTAAATAAAACTAATTAAATCATATTCTCTTGTACCTCTTTTACCATGTTCACTGCAATAATTACCCAGTTAAGACGATTGATGAACCCCAATTGGCTTCTAGAATAGCAGCATAACACACCTAATTTGGGCCTAGTCCCTGATGAGTGGAGATTTGCAAATGTGGTAACAATATTAACTCCCAGAGACCTGTCTTTGAATATTCCCGCCACTCCGCCTGCCCGGGGGTACGAGCGTGCAACCGCCATGTTTGTGCATCGTGTTGCTTCATAATTAACAAACAGATAATACTAACCAAATATTATGATCATATACCTTTAATCAGCTTGATAATGGTGAAAATCCCATGGTTCTATATTGCTTTGTTCTCTGTTTATCACTGCTCGACCGTCAGCAAGAATTCCAGCCCTTGAGCGTGCGTGCATTTATATATGTTATTTCTTTCCATGTGCATGAAGGAGATAAAAAGCAACGAAACAAGCATCCTCCAAAATTTGAAAGAGTGAGGGACTAAGCATTGATCAATACTCGTGTGTGTGTGTGCGTATGTATGTGTGAGTATGTGTTGATCACGTGGCCCAAACATAGGCCTCTCGCACCCTCTCTCTCACTGAATCACCTACTCACTGTCTTGGAAGCCGAGTGGTATGATGCAATCACGTGTGAGGTAGGGGGGAAAGGGGAGATGGTTGGGGGCACTTGTGGGTTGGGGAGAGGCTTTTAGGAGTGCAGGATGGGCTGGAGATGAAGCTTAGTTAATCACAAGGCTGATAGGGCTGTGATTGCACCATGGAAAATTTGATTGCTTGGAAAGAAACATTGCTGACACCATATGGTGTCACCCGGTGTACTGCCCATTATCCTTCTTGACGTCATATGGAGTCACCCAGGGTTAAGGGGTTAAAAAAAAAGTGACAATTCTATTGCTTCAAATTATCATCCAATCAGTTTGACATCAGTTATAGGCAAACTATTAGAATTATTTATTGCACACAATATCAGAGAGGCTTAGAATGTCACCTATTAATTAAAGACTCTCAGCATGGATTTACGCAGGGTCGGTCCTGCCTCCCTAATTCCCTAAACTTATTTTCTCAAGCATATGCAGCAGTAGACAATGAATACAAATGTGATATATATATATATATTTGTTTAGATATCAGTAAGGTATTTGATAAAGTCTCCCAAAAAAGATTGTTGAGCAAAATGGATGTTCATGGAATAGGGGAATCTCTATTAATTAAGATGAATTAGCTCATGGTTAATTGGTAGGAAGCAAAGAGTTAACACAAATTGTATGCAATCAGAATGGGGTGTAGTTAAGAGTGGAGTCCCACAAGGATATGTTTTGGGCCCTCTGGTGTTCGTCATTTATATTAACGACCTTGATGTAGGAATATTAAGTAAGATAAATACATTTTGTCTGACACTAAAACAGGAAGAGTTAGTAATTATGATAATGATATTCAGGATCTCCAAAGAGATCTAGATAAACTACACGAATGGGCAGTACATTGGAAGCTGAAGTTCAATGTAGTTAAATGCAGTGTAGAAATAAATGGGAAATCAATAGAAAGTGCTGGATATAAAATATACAAGGTACTGTATAAGCAATTCAGACTGTGAAAACTATTTGGGAGTCATCGTCAGCAGAGATCTGATACCAACAAATCAATGCATAAGTGTTCTAAATAAGGCTAACAGAGTTCTTGGATTTATATCTAGAAGCGTAAGTAAAAGACCAACAGACATAATATAGAAACTTTACCAAGCACACATATGGATTATGCTGTTCGATTTTGGAGTCCTTATTACATAACGGATATAGATTCCTTGGAGGCAGTGCAACGAAGCATGCTATAAATGATAATATTAGAAATCTTCCATAAGAAAAAGGTTGAAAAAATTAGGCTTGCATTCGTTAAAAATACGTGCAGAGTTAGAGAGGGGATGTTTGAGCTGTTCAAATGGGTGAGTCAGATTACTAAGGGACATGAGAATATTTAATGTACTAAGGTTCCGTGATAGCTAAAGAACTCGAACAAATGGTTCCGAATTGGATATATTTGGTTTCAAAAATTAATAGCAAATACTGGTTTGGTAGCAAAGTTGGACAGTAGATATAATTATGAAATAGGCAATCGAGTGCTATAGTAGGTTCAAGAGAGATAAAAAAAATCTAGATAAAATAAGAATGGTACATACAGGAGATGGGTTGGGTGGGCCAATCGGCTTTCTACAAATTATAATTTTCTTATGTTGTTATGTTCGTATGTTTGATATTGTTAATCTAATTAACATTCAAATATATTTCTTATTTATTTTATTTTACCTTATTTTGTTCAATATATTTGTTTAATGAATAGTGAATTATATAGCCTATATATATAATATATATATATATATATATATATATATATATATATATATATATATATTTATATATATATATATATATATATATATATATATATATATATATATATATATATATATATATATATATATATATATATATATATATATATATATATATATATATATATATATATATATATATATATATACCGGTAAATATACCTATATATCTATATATATATATATATATATATATATATATATATATATATATTTATTTATTTATTTTTTACTCATATAATTTACTAGTCGAAAGTCGTTTGTATTTAACTGGACCAGCGATTTTAATTGAAAGAAAATTACTTTTTGCCAGCAAAGGTAAGCTGACATAAACAGTTAACGCTAGGTATAAAATAATACTATATTTACTGCATGTAATAAATATATGTGTTACGACAATCAACACCACCAGCTATAGTTAGATGACATTATACATACGGTATGTGTGGCATTTATATTGGTATGTATTTTCATAATTTGCTTCCTATTTTTGTTCTCATCGTGGTTTTCGGAACTCTTCTGAAGCTGATTGTACGTGTACGCTTAACCCATTCAGCATGATGACGCCTTTTATTATATCCTGGATAACATTAGACGATTTTGTTCAGGCCCCTCTGTCAATCAAAAGAGTAATAAATATCTTAATTATCTTGCTAACTCCGGTTTTTCCATCCTAAATTGAATAACATCATCAAATAATAAAAAAAAAAAAATAAAAAAAAAATGAAAGAATGCATCCTGCTATAGTGAAAGAGATAACTCAAGAGCTTTCACATATACTGTAATTGGTATTCCGGATGTCATTATCTAAACTACCGCTTCAACAAATAACAAACTTTAGTCCACTCATAAATCACCCAATTGCAGTCTACCTTTTGCAACTGCTAATGAAAATATTATTGTTGAAGATGTTCAACCATTTGCAATTCCAACAGGACAGCGAGTACTTCATGAATGCATTGTAATACATAATATTTAACTACAGCCTGTCTTTCATTGACTAAATAAAACCGAATGTTGTTATTCAGTGCAGTTTCTTGCGATAAATTGTTAATGAAATGCATATATATTTTTATGTTGTCAGGTTCATCTAAATAGTTTGGTATTTGAGAAAGGATTTCACACAATGATTTTGCTTCCGTTGCATAACATTTTACCAGTACTTCAACAAAGTTAGATTAAATATATTATATTAATGGGTGGAGGGGACTAGTTATTCTTGGTCGGCAACCAATCTAGGGGAGACAACCTTATAAAAATCCGAATGTATGGGACTCGTCAGCCTTGGTTGGCAACCTGTCTAGCGGAGTAAGCCTTATACAAATAAAAACTGCTTACCAAATGGTGAAACAGGTTAGTAGAACGCACAACACTGAAGAAAATTAGTGCTAAAAACATACATACAAGGCCTCTGAGTTGGACGGACCCTAAATTGAGTGGTCAATCCTGTAAGTCCTTCAATAAACTGGCGTGGGTTGTCCTTCTCAAAGGGCACAGGTCCGCTTGGGTGCATTATCTGTATGGCCACCCTCATAAAGGGGAATAAGGTGTCCGGCAATAGATAGATAGATAGATATATTATTAATATTGAGTAAACCAGATATGTATTCTTTAAGTTGGCAACTAGGTACGCTGTCCTATTTGTGTAAATAAGCACGACTCCATTAACATTGCAAATAACATGGTGAATGATAATATGGTATATTTGATCTTACAATAATCGATTTTATTTTAATAAATCTGGAATATATTAATCCTAATAAAATGTGTTACAGTATTATTCATACCTTCATACTAAATATAATAATTGCACATGTGAACAACATTATTATATCTCTCTACTATGACATTTATTCCACTTTATTTTGGCTAACATTAGACCATTTTACTCAGCTTTTGAAGATCTTTTGGGAATCGATGGGGGAAAATCTCTCTGAATTGACCCCTTGAATCCTACAATTCCTTCCTAATCTGAATAGAATAGTCAAATAATAGTCATAACGAACTGAAGAACAGTGTTCTCGTATACTGAAAGGGTTAAAACTTGTCACAAATGAATATGAACCTTTCTGACATACAAACACAGGTGCAGACCTTGTTTAGATGACTTGTTAAGTAGTAATTAGTATATTAGTATTATACTCATATAAGTGACATGAGCGTGTTTATTAGTATGAATTACGAATCCCTGAATGAAACCAGGCAATTCATATGGATTAATTACAAACAATATTATATGTAGTTTAGCAACAAATCGTTATGCATTTATGCAGACGCATCGTGAGGCGCTATACAACATAAAGGAGGGAAACAAGCCTGAATATACAACATAAAGGAAGGAAACAAGCCTGAATATACAACATAAAGGAGGGAAACAAGCCTGAATATACAACATAAAGGAAGGAAACAAGCCTGAATATACAACATAAAGGAGGGAAACAAGCCTGAATATACAACATAAAGGAAGGAAACAAGCCTGAATATACAACATAAAGGAGGGAAACAAGCCTGAATATACAAAATAAAGGAAGGAAACAAGCCTGAATATACAACATAAAGGAAGGAAACAAGCCTGAATATACAACATAAAGGAAGGAAACAAGCCTGAATATACAACATAAAGGAAGGAAACAAGCCTGAATATACAACATAAAGGAAGGAAACAAGCCTGAATATACAACATAAAGGAGGGAAACAAGCCTGAATATACAACATAAAGGAAGGAAACAAGCCTGAATATACAACATAAAGGAGGGAAACAAGCCTGAATATACAACATAAAGGAAGGAAACAAGCCTGAATATACAACATAAAGGAGGGAAACAAGCCTGAATATACAACATAAAGGAAGGAAACAAGCCTGAATATACAACATAAAGGAAGGAAACAAGCCTGAATATACAACATAAAGGAGGGAAACAAGCCTGAATATACAACATAAAGGAAGGAAACAAGCCTGAATATACAACATAAAGGAGGGAAACAAGCCTGAATATACAACATAAAGGAAGGAAACAAGCCTGAATATACAACATAAAGGAGGGAAACAAGCCTGAATATACAACATAAAGGAAGGAAACAAGCCTGAATATACAACATAAAGGAGGGAAACAAGCCTGAATATACAACATAAAGGAAGGAAACAAGCCTGAATATACAACATAAAAGGAAACAAGCCTGAATATACAACATAAAGGAGGGAAACAAGCCTGAATATACAACATAAAGGAAGGAAACAAGCCTGAATATACAACATAAAGGAGGGAAACAAGCCTGAATATACAACATAAAGGAAGGAAACAAGCCTGAATATACAACATAAAGGAGGGAAACAAGCCTGAATATACAACATAAAGGAAGGAAACAAGCCTGAATATACAACATAAAGAAGGGAAACAAGCCTGAATATACAACATAAAGGAAGGAAACAAGCCTGAATATACAACATAAAGGAAGGAAACAAGCCTGAATATACAACATAAAGGAGGGAAACAAGCCTGAATATACAACATAAAGGAAGGAAACAAGCCTGAATATACAACATAAAGGAGGGAAACAAGCCTGAATATACAACATAAAGGAAGGAAACAAGCCTGAATATACAATAAAGGAGGGAAACAAGCCTGAATATACAACATAAAGGAAGGAAACAAGCCTGAATATACAACATAAAGGAAGGAAACAAGCCTGAATATACAACATAAAGGAGGGAAACAAGCCTGAATATACAACATAAAGGAAGGAAACAAGCCTGAATATACAACATAAAGGAGGGAAACAAGCCTGAATATACAACATAAAGGAAGGAAACAAGCCTGAATATACAACATAAAGGAGGGAAACAAGCCTGAATATACAACATAAAGGAAGGAAACAAGCCTGAATATACAACATAAAGGAGGGAAACAAGCCTGAATATACAACATAAAGGAAGGAAACAAGCCTGAATATACAACATAAAGGAGGGAAACAAGCCTGAATATACAAAATAAAGGAAGGAAACAAGCCTGAATATACAACATAAAGGAAGGAAACAAGCCTGAATATACAACATAAAGGAAGGAAACAAGCCTGAATATACAACATAAAGGAAGGAAACAAGCCTGAATATACAACATAAAGGAAGGAAACAAGCCTGAATATACAACATAAAGGAGGGAAACAAGCCTGAATATACAACATAAAGGAAGGAAACAAGCCTGAATATACAACATAAAGGAGGGAAACAAGCCTGAATATACAACATAAAGGAAGGAAACAAGCCTGAATATACAACATAAAGGAGGGAAACAAGCCTGAATATACAACATAAAGGAAGGAAACAAGCCTGAATATACAACATAAAGGAAGGAAACAAGCCTGAATATACAACATAAAGGAGGGAAACAAGCCTGAATATACAACATAAAGGAAGGAAACAAGCCTGAATATACAACATAAAGGAGGGAAACAAGCCTGAATATACAACATAAAGGAAGGAAACAAGCCTGAATATACAACATAAAGGAGGGAAACAAGCCTGAATATACAACATAAAGGAAGGAAACAAGCCTGAATATACAACATAAAGGAGGGAAACAAGCCTGAATATACAACATAAAGGAAGGAAACAAGCCTGAATATACAACATAAAGGAAGGAAACAAGCCTGAATATACAACATAAAGGAGGGAAACAAGCCTGAATATACAACATAAAGGAAGGAAACAAGCCTGAATATACAACATAAAGGAGGGAAACAAGCCTGAATATACAACATAAAGGAAGGAAACAAGCCTGAATATACAACATAAAGGAGGGAAACAAGCCTGAATATACAACATAAAGGAAGGAAACAAGCCTGAATATACAACATAAAGAAGGGAAACAAGCCTGAATATACAACATAAAGGAAGGAAACAAGCCTGAATATACAACATAAAGGAAGGAAACAAGCCTGAATATACAACATAAAGGAGGGAAACAAGCCTGAATATACAACATAAAGGAAGGAAACAAGCCTGAATATACAACATAAAGGAGGGAAACAAGCCTGAATATACAACATAAAGGAAGGAAACAAGCCTGAATATACAAGATAAAGGAGGGAAACAAGCCTGAATATACAACATAAAGGAAGGAAACAAGCCTGAATATACAACATAAAGGAAGGAAACAAGCCTGAATATACAACATAAAGGAGGGAAACAAGCCTGAATATACAACATAAAGGAAGGAAACAAGCCTGAATATACAACATAAAGGAGGGAAACAAGCCTGAATATACAACATAAAGGAAGGAAACAAGCCTGAATATACAACATAAAGGAGGGAAACAAGCCTGAATATACAACATAAAGGAAGGAAACAAGCCTGAATATACAACATAAAGGAGGGAAACAAGCCTGAATATACAACATAAAGGAAGGAAACAAGCCTGAATATACAACATAAAGGAAGGAAACAAGCCTGAATATACAACATAAAGGAAGGAAACAAGCCTGAATATACAACATAAAGGAAGGAAACAAGCCTGAATATACAACATAAAGGAGGGAAACAAGCCTGAATATACAACATAAAGGAAGGAAACAAGCCTGAATATACAACATAAAGGAGGGAAACAAGCCTGAATATACAACATAAAGGAAGGAAACAAGCCTGAAATACAACATAAAGGAAGGAAACAAGCCTGAATATACAACATAAAGGAGGGAAACAAGCCTGAATATACAACATAAAGGAAGGAAACAAGCCTGAATATACAACATAAAGGAGGGAAACAAGCCTGAATATACAACATAAAGGAAGGAAACAAGCCTGAATATACAACATAAAGGAAGGAAACAAGCCTGAATATACAACATAAAGGAAGGAAACAAGCCTGAATATACAACATAAAGGAAGGAAACAAGCCTGAATATACAACATAAAGGAGGGAAACAAGCCTGAATATACAACATAAAGGAAGGAAACAAGCCTGAATATACAACATAAAGGAGGGAAACAAGCCTGAATATACAACATAAAGGAAGGAAACAAGCCTGAATAGATTACACGAAGACACACTGGTATCAATTATGTACGATTAAGTACGACAGGTTGGGTAAGAGGTATCCTCACCAGGATTCGAACCCACTCACTCCAGGTATATTTGGGAGAGTCGGGCACCGTAACCACTCGGCCATGAGCGGATATAAGGAAAGCAACCTTAGTTCTTATTTGAGGAACCAGGTTTTTAGTCTCGTGGAGGACTACTATGCCTTCGAACACGTGGAGAGTTTATTAGACTTCGACCATGACTATTTTTACGCTTCCCCCCCGCCAACTCGGTTAAGTGATATACGATTTTTAATCGTCCTGGTATTATTATGGAGCCTCTGAAAATTACAAATATCTATTATGTACGATTAAGTACGACAGGTTGGGTAAGAGGTATCCTCACCAGGATTCGAACCCACTCACTCCAGGTATATTTGGGAGAGTCGGGCACCGTAACCACTCGGCCATGAGCGGATATAAGGAAAGCAACCTTACTTCTTATTTGAAGAACCAGATTATTAGAAGTCTAATAAACTCACCGCGTGTTCGAAGGCACAGTCCTCCACGAGACTAAAAACCTGGTTCTTCAAATAAGAACTAAGGTTGTTTTCCTTATATCCGCTCATGGCCGAGTGGTTACGGTGCCCGACTCTCCCAATTATACCTGGTGTGAGTGGGTTCGAATCCTGGTGAGGATACCTCTTACCCAACACACTGGTATCATTTTTTCCTCTCTTGTAACCAGAGTTTGATCTACTTTCAAATATAACCGGAAAATATAAGGGTAACTTATAGAATACTTTATATTTGGTATATGTTTTAACAATATACACGCTAATAAAACATCCAAGAGATCTATAGAGGAAATTATGTGAAATATATTATGTTAAAAAAGTAATACTTTCGCACAACTATTAATATATTCACTTTCTGAATGTTAAGCTACCTATAAAATATGATAAAGCATATATCTAAGTAAATTGGTGTTTACAGTAAGTCTGATTTATTATTTCTACGAGCAATCACTCTTATCCTTTGACGAGAGCATATGAAAAATTGTGAAGTCATGCATGAAGTACATTTGCCTTTTCTAACTGTCATGTAATTCTTTCCGGCGATTAAAAAACCTGCATAAGTATAAAATGTTAACTTACATTATTGTACAGCAATTTGGGGGAAGGTGTCGAGGGTAGGGAAAGAGACTACTTCCATGATTCCCTTTTTTCTACTTTCATATATTACGGCTTTGAAATCTCTACCGGAAGTAAATGATGTCGAACTAACTGGGACCGCAAGGTTAATGTAGTCAGTGTATATATGTAACGCTATGTAACTCACCTTCCTTATCTTACGGATCGCGTGTCTTTCCCGATCCCATCACTCTTCCACATTTTTTCTTCTCCTTCTTGAGCCAGCTAGTTTGTTCCTTGCGCTGAGTCACATGTTGATCCCCGAAGGCACATTCTCGCTGCTGGACCATTGTTGTTGTTGTTGTTGTTGTTGTTGTGAGGTGTTGGTATGGGTGTCTCTGGCCAAGGGTTCAGTGGTTGTCAAGGCACCACCAATGTCTTAGCTTCTTTATTAATGAATTTACTTACGTTTTGTGGCGTGGCTCGAGAGACGGGGCACTAGCTACAGGCAACCATGCCATTTGTCTCCTTTCACATAGAAAAACAGAATTAGATACTGTATTTATTGAGCCTTGTGAGTGGATAATGTTTCGGTGGTGAAATTGATTATGAGTGTATGTGTGTCACACTGTGATTACTGTACTTGTAATGAGGTTAGGAATATTTCTGAATCATGCACCTTTTTTCTAATTTCTTTACTGTATAATTATATACTTCCTGGCTATGTGCTAGTGACGAAACGATTACTTCTATATATTGTTGTCAATAGTTTTTATATATATATTTAAAGAAGATAGCTTTGGTTGCAATTCATGTACCATTGTTTAAGCCTTTACATTTTAGTGGGTGATATGCGGGAAATAATAGCGGAAATGTTATGTTAACATTTATTATAACAAATTGATATGTTTTGTGCAGGAAAGAATGTTTTCCTTTGCGAATAATTTGATAGCATATGTGTACCTTTAATGGCTGTCAGTGGGTAATGTGTTGGTAGTGAAATTGGATTTGGTATGCAATGTCTTTTTTAAGTTTAATGCATATATATATATATATATATATATATATATATATATATATATATATATATATATATATATATATATATATATATACCGGTATATATATATATATATATATATATATATATATATATATATATATTATATATATATATATATATATATATATAGAGAGAGAGAGAGAGAGAGAGAGAGAGAGAGAGAGAGAGAGAGAGAGAGAGAGATTGAAGGCAGTATTAACATAGGTTCACAATTTTTTCTTTGTAAACCTATTTTTCATGGCTGGAATACATAAACAAAAAATATATATATATTGGATAGTCATAGTGCACTTAATCAAGACACAGGTAGTTTAAGTGTAAACAGAATTTGAGGAGTACATTATATTGACACTATTTCGTTTCTATACTCCAAAGGCTGCCATTAAAATGGGTATCCTCATAATGGTGTTGGTATTCACCCTTTCAGTACCGGTGACGTCCTTTTCATTATATTCTGACAACTATTAGCCTTTTTTATTCAGCTTAGGAAGGACGTCTCCCCATTAAAAGGCTACACACTATCTTAATTAATCCTTTTAGGTACCATAAATCCTTCCTAACCTTCATACAATCGTGTAAATGTAGCTGACATTGAATATAGAAGACGTCACCGGTTGTGTATTTGTGTAAGGGTTAATTCTGTCATCTTTTCTGATCATATGTCCCATAAATAGTTTGTGGGAAAGAAAGGAGTACATAAAGTGCATACAGTACTGTGCATAAAATACTGGTAAATCAGTTTAACAATTTAATTACTTTGCATGACTGGTATGACAATAAGCATACTATTGTTGTGCTATGTAATGGAAGTGAAAATACAAATACTTGTGATGGAGTATCATTTCCTTCTACAATATGGAATAATTGTGTATGGATTGTGAATGAATGCGTATTGCCTGATCTATAGTCATTCCTATATCTCTCAACGCTTGTAATACATAATCTCTCCATCTCAATGGAGGTCTTCCTACCCCTCTACCTCCCCTTGTATCTGACTCACATATTCTCTTTGTAAGCCTTTCATCTTCCATTCGCTCAACATAGCCATACCAGCACAGCACCCTTCTGTCCACTCTGGCCGACAAAGGTTCATTCTGTCCCACTCTCCTACGTATATCTTCATTCTTATGAAAATGTAAATTGATAAAACATTATAGCTGGTACAAATACTTACATAATATTTTGGACCGTTGCTTCATAATGCATAGAAACCTACTTTGTTGTTTTATTAAAATGATTATCAACTCTGCAAAGCAGAGTGGTATCGCGCACAAAGATCCCACCCGTATACTGTGCACCACCATTCAGCTTGTCTGTCGTCGTCGTCGTCGTCGTCGTCCGTCGTCGTCGTCGTTGTCGTCCGTCGTCGTCGTCGTCGTCGTCGTCCGTCTGTCTGTCCGGAAACTCCTCCTAGACCGTTCGATGGATTTTCACCAAATTTCACAGGTATATTCATTTGATCAATGCAAAGGTCAGTCAAAAAGAAATATTCCATTTATCTTAAAGGTTAAGGTCAAAGGTCAAGGTTAAAAATAAGATTAATATTTAATTTTGTTAGTTCTTACTCAAATATCTTCATTTTCACTATACAAGTTACTGGTAACTTCTATATCGTGTTGACCAAATTTCAGGTAAATATTCTTAAGGGTAAGGTCAAAGGTCAAGGTCAAAGGTCAAAATATGTTTTTCACTAGTATTTCTTATACTAACTGTTTGATTCTCACTAGGTTATCCTCCCCACAGTTACTAACCCATCTGTCCCCTACTAACTTCCTAATCCTGCCACGGACATTAGTTCCCTTTCCAATGCTCCCTTACCAACTCTAAACCACTGTTTGGACACTTGATCCTCAGTATTTTGGAGGACAAGCAGCCTAGAAGGGTCACTAGACCTGTTGTTGCTTGATTTCCTTTGTAGGTTTACCATGTATATTCAGAATACCTAGGCCAAGGCCATACAAGAAACTATACAATTATATAAGAAAGGTCAAGGTCATAGGTCAAGGTCAAATAAAAGGTCAATATGCTATTTTCTTTACTTTACATGCAAACTTCACAAAATTTGGTGAGATAGTTGCACTTTAAATGAAAAGGAAAATAATACATTTGGACACACATATCATAAAGGTCAAGATAAAGGTCAAAGGTCAAGGTCAACTATTAAATTAATATATATGAAACTAATTGATGGGTTTTAATGAAATTAGGCATGCTTATTTGATTTTCTGGGGCAATGTCAATACAAACAAAACGAAATCCTCTAACATAAAGGTCAAGGTCAAAGGTCAACTTATACTATTTATTTTACTTGTTACTCAAATGTCTTCATTTTCACTATACAAGTTACTGGTAACTTTGATATCGTATTGCCCAAATTTTAGATAAATTTTCTAAAGGGTAAGGTCAAATATCAAGGTCAAATGTCAAAATAGGTTTTCTAGTATTTCTTATACGAACCGTTAGATTCTCACTAAGCTTACCATGTATATTCGGAATACCTCGGCCAAGGTCATGCAAGAAACTATACAATTTCATATGAAAGGTCAAGGTCACAAGTCAAGGTCAAATAAAAGGTCAATATGATATTTTCTTTACTTTTAATGCAAACTTCACAAAATTTGGTGAGATAGTTGCACTTTAAGTGAAAAGGAAAATAATAAATGTCGAGACATATAAAGATCAAGATAAAGGTCAAAGGTCAAGGTCAACTATTCTATTGATATACAGTATATGAAACTAACTAATGGGTTTTAATGAAATTACGCATGCTTATTTGATTTTCATGGGCAATGTCAATGCAAACAAAATTGCACTTTTACATAAAGGTCAAGGTCACAAGTCAAGGTCAAAGGTCAACTTTTATTATTTATTAAAAAAGATTACTCAGATTTGGGAAAACTGGCTGTGTTATAGCTTATTACATAAATATTATATATATCAAATTTTACATAAGTATTGTAATAATTAAGGGCAGAGGTCAAGGTCAAAACAAGAGTATTTGTCGTTTTCCCTAAACTCCTCCTAGACTGTTTAATGTATTGTCACCAAATTATACAGGCAAATTCAGTTGGTCAATGAGACGACCATCCAAATATATGTATTTTATTTTAAGTCAAAGGTCAAAGGTCAAGCTCACAGTATATGATCACTATTTGTAATCAATAATTTTTACACGAATTACACCAGTCATAATGCTAGTTAATACGAACATTGCTGTTAAGCTAACTAAATCCTCGATAAGAAATTATAAGGTCGAAGGTCAAGGTCAAAGGTTCGAAATATGATTTTTACTAGTATTTCCCAGTTAATGAAATATCCTCAATAAGCATATCATGCATATTCGGAATGCCTAGACTGAGGTCATACAAGAATAAATATAATTCCATTTGATAGGTCAAGGTCACAGGTCAACAGCAAATATAAGGTCAATATGCTAATTTCTTTACTATTCATGTACATTTCACAAAATTCTTTGAGACAGATGTGCATTAAGGGAAAATTAAAATGTTAAATTTTCAGCCATCATGAAGGTCAAGATGAAGGTCAGAGGTCAAGGTCAACTATTGTGTTAATACCTCTGAAACTAACTGATGCTCTTTAATGAAATTTGACACATTCATTTGATTTTCTAGGGTTACATCAAAGCAAACAAAAATGTAATCCTACATAAAGGTCAAGGTCACAGGCCAAGGTCAAAAGTTAACCTTCATCATAAAATAATAATCAATTTTTGATAAGCTGACGACTTTTAGTTGCATTTTACTTAGATAACATATTTCAATCATATAATTATATTATATATATATATATACCGGTATATATACTGTATATATATATATATATATATATATATATTATAATACCTAAGGTTAAAGGTCAAGGTCAAAGAACAAAAGAAGAGTGTTAATAATTTTCTTTAAACTCTTCCTCGACTGTTTAACCCTTTGTGTACCAGTGACGTCTTTTTTATTGTATTCTACCTATAATATGACGATTTTGTGGAGCTTATGAAGGATCTGTGGTAGTAAAAAGAGTTAATTAAGATAGTTGAAAGCCTGCTAATCTTATGGAGGCCCTTCATAAACGAAATAAAATCTTCTTAACCTCTGAAGTGCGCATGGGGGTAATTGGAAACGTCCCCCTGTGCTGACGTATTTGAGGTGTTTCCGTCACTAAAATATTCATTGTGCCATTAATAGCATTAATATTTATCCATATGCGCCTATTATGGGTTGATTATAAAGGTATTAACCTGAAACAACAATAAAACGAGTTAAAACAGCGTTTGGATGGTCAAAATCGGAGATATAGCCCGCGAGTTGTATAATGTATGGGTGAGGCAATCTGCTTTCCCGCCAATTTCCCCCAAGGCCACTGAGACGCAGTCGATCGATACTCTCTCTCTCTCTCTTGCACTCGCTTGCTATCAGTGATGACCACACCCTCCAATCGGATTTCTAATGTTAGCACGAAAATATACCTCAGAATAAGGGAATAACAGGGAAAATAGGTGATAACTGAAGGAGAGGAGGAAAGTGGGGAAGGAGGGGAGGTAGAGGACTGAGATTTTGCATGGCCCAGGGGCCAAAAAAAAAAAAAAATATAAAAAAAAAAAAATATAAAATGTTCGATGTCAAAAGTTGATTTTTATTTTCTCTGACTCTTAAGAGTCTTCCCGCAGTGCGCCGGGGGAACTCTTAAGAGTCTCCCCGCAGCTCCCGGGTTAATATCCAGTATGAAATGAAACCAACAGAACTGTACTGAACGGGCTACGTATCGTCACCAAATGTTGCTGGCAAATTCGGTTGGTCACTGCAGCTTGTCCAAATTTTGTGTTTTCGTTATTCAAAGGTCAAGGTGAATGGTGAAGGTCACAGAATATGGTCACTATTTATTTCTTATATATATTTTAAATTTGAATTACACCATAAAATTATTCAAAATAATACAAAATAGTGTTACGCTCACCTTATTATAGATATACAGGTATATTCCAATGGTTAAGATTCAATGTGATCAAAAATGTAATTATATACATATATATATATATATATATATATATATATATATATATATATTGTGACGCTGGCCAGCTTGCCAGAATGTGCTCGTACTCGCTAGCGCTCGCCAGGGCAGTGAAATGGGCTATAATAATCGTAGAACGATGTTCTTTCTTTCTTAGTATTCATGTTGTCACAGCCAGATCAGTGGTGGTCTTTATTCTTGTCTGTGACACTTGGAAGTATTTTATATCAGCGATAGAGTATAAGATATGCAGTGCGAAGTTAAGGAGAGAGAGAACGAGGGAGGCAGCGAGGTTGTATTATGTGCGTGTGTATGTACGTGTGCCTTCCTCGCTCGGGCGGGGTTTCCCACGCTCTTGATTGGCCGGCGGGCCTGGCTACGTCATAGGACGCTTGCTCTTCATGACGTAGTGGTCTGTGATTGGGTGCCGCTGTCCTAGTGTTGGTGCTGGGGGGCTCCTGCCCGCGTGTCTCCTTAGAGCTTGGCATGGTGTGCTTGGTCCTAGACGTCCCTTGCAATCTGTCCCCAATCTAACCCCCTGTACTACTGTTTCTCTCTCTGAACTTCTTCTTTTCCATTACTTCTCCTCTTTATTCAATTGCTTTTCCCTTCTGGTTCTGCATACGACTTCCATAGTCGGCCAGTCGTATTACCAGCACCAGTTCTCACATATATGTTTTGCACTAGCTTTTGGGATTATTAGTCATAGTCACATGGAGTCATATTATCATTGGGTGCTTCTAATTATTGAGTTGTTCTTTATTACTATTTAATGGTAGACAGTTGAGGGTATCTTTAGTCATTGTCTGAGTTATGTACATGGCCTGTCAGAGCCTGTACGACTTCGACGGAGCTAGGTGCCTGTAACCCTTGTGCATATTTTTCCTTTGCGAGTGTAGCAGTATACAAGCAAAGGGCTTTTGCCTACACTTACTTGTATGCTTGCTACCTCATTTTGTTGATCTTTGTGGAGCGCCAGGGTAAGACCAGATACTTGAGATCTGGACTTACCAAGAGAGCCTCCTAGTCACTTAACGTAACATAAGGGAAATCTGTTCAAGGGGAGACAGTAGGCTACGAGCATGCTTGCGCTCTGCCTAGCCTCCTGGTACCTTTTTTGCCGCTGCTAGACTTTATTAGTAATAAAGACAGCATTGTGTTTATTAACTTTAACTGCGTATGCTTTAGGAATTATTCACGTATTCTTTTTGCCTAGGTTGATGCTTGGTGCACAACCCAGTATGGCTGTTACTTTGGCTAAGGAAGTACTGTTTTGAGTGGCTATTATTAGTGCTGTCACAGAGTTGTTGCACTCCCTTGTTATATATATGTATCCTACTTATTGGTGTATTTAAGATACACGCTTTGGTGTCCTGCCCCTGCATTATTTCTGTTCTATATTAACGAGCATCTTAGAGCATCAGACGTTTTCAGAAGATTCCATATCTGTTTGCTGTAGGACTAGACTTTCAGTGTTTTCATAGAGCATTGAAGAGTTTAGTGTTGAATACAGACTCACACTAAAGTTAACGTAAGCATATACTCCTTTATTAAATCTTGTTATAGTTTATTCAAGCATTGTTATTACTTGAGAGCATTTTATTAACGTAAAGTACTCCTGTTGTGAGTAGGCTTTGCCGTCACCGGAAAGCCTTTGTAGAAGTGCACTAAAACCCAGTTAATTGATACCCCGTTATCCAGTAGATTAACTCTGGAGGGTTTAAGTGTTTTGTTCACCGGCGTAATAGTTCGAGGGTTTGGAATTAACGTACCGTTGTTGCAGATATAGCCTATCATCTAGTCCATTATTAAGTGCCCTTGTTTATTTCGTAGTGCCGGTCATAACAATATACCGGGTATATATATATATATATATATATATATATATATATATATATACTCCCAGGCGGACATGAACCACCAACAGTTAGGACGAGTGTCTATGCTTCAATACACTACACACAAGTATCCTCTATCACGATGTAGTATAGTGGATTAAAGTATGGGCACTTGTTCTGACTGTCGGTGGTTCAAGTCCGGCTGTGAGTATAAAAACATTTAGTATATAATTATACAGTATATATACTGTATATAAACCAATTTTACCTAAGAGATTCAATACTATTTACAGAATTTTAGGTCGCAGAGTTGCGTATGTTTTTTATTTATTTTGTTGGTAATGCGAAAACTGCACACCTACTTTATTATTATATATTAATACATATTATGTTAAACAAATAAACGATTCATGATAGTTATTTATTTATATAGAAACGATATGACTAAAGTCCTTAATAATAAGCCCTAACAAGAAATAGCTGAACAAGTGCAGAAATCGCTGTTAGTGAGGTGGCGGTATTTAGAGTTTCTTAATGGTGCAAAGTAACTCTCTAAGAAGAGTACAATGATCACTGACGCTTTCAATGTAACCAAGGAGTTAGTAGAGGTTTACCATGTTCAGTTGTGTTAGTCACGGTAGGCTTGATGCTAATGATGACAGAGAGAGTTGAGGTGATTTATCTTGGCTCACGCCACTTTTTGTACTGTATATATGATTATTTGTTTTTACGAAATGTTTTAGGATGGAGAGGAATGTAATCTAGCCTTACGCTAATTGTTTTAGGATGGAGAGGAATGTAATCTAGCCTTACGCTAATTTAAATATATTTGTCCTACTTGCAGTATTTATTGTAGTAATTCCTAGAAAATATTATACTGCTTGCTTCACTGGCAAACACATATCAGCCGATGAACAATTTGTTCATAATGTCAATATATGAGTAGAATACCATAACCCTCGTCTCCCATATCGATGAGGAAGGCTATTATTTAAACATAAATAATAGTGCAAATAATCGTAGTATGATTTATACATTTATAGTGGATATATGACAGCCAATCATAAGTAAAAAAAGGTTTCCTTCCCGTACAAATTAATACATAACTTAAACTATTATTATACTGGGCCTCATGTGGTTCTCGGTTTTGACAACTCTGGAACTCTCGACCTGAATCCATTTTTCCTCATCCTATGACTTAACATACTTCAAATTCAGTGTCCAGGTATTTTGGATCGTACATGCCTTGATTTTGGCCCCGTCTTTCTTTCAACTCTGGGGGAGGCACTCGTCTCAGGCAGTTTTGCCTTTTGTCTCCATCATCCACATATAACGGTAATCTAATTGGAGATTGCTAAAATATAACGTCACATGTACATTAAACATTACTTCCTTTTTAAACTAGGCTATGGTATATGCCTTCGTTATGATTGTAATCTATTTATATTCCTTATAAATGATGTAAGATAGCCTTTCCTTACTTTAGTTGTTGCTTTTTACTCTTATATGCTATCCGCTGTGACCCCAAAAGATCAAAATAAATATGATGCTTGTATGCACCATGCAGTAGTTGTGTAGTCCCGTCCAACACTAGGTTGCTTTTCAGTCTCCGCCTAGGCAGCTAAAGTAAGGGAAACCTGATCCTGCTCAGCTTGTTGTCTGTATACTCCGTCGAATCGCTACCTCACTTCTTATGCAGTAAAGTGGAGCAAGCATAAGTGGCTGATATGTAGTAATAGGCCACAGGAAACCTGGTTGCAAGTACTGGATCCGGGAAAACTCACTTGGCCGCTGCTGCCTTCGTCTTATTTACTCCGTTGCCAGGCTCGGCTGAACCTCTCGTCACTGCACCACAACTGGACTTTGCAGCCTCTAAATATCGTGGTCGGGAAATTGCCAATCAGGCGTTCTCTTGAGTTATGTCCTGGGCTGGTCATGGACGATCCCCCAGAGTGGAGTCGGAGGGTGAATGCGGCTACGCGCTGTCACGGCGTATTGATTGATTGATTTGACTCCTCTCCTGCCTGTCTGTCTGTCACTGCACTAATTTCCCATTAACAGTAACCAAGCAATCCGTTTTATCCGAGGTTTCCCTAGGAGGGAAATTCTGGTTGTCGACATTATCATGAGTTAAAGTAGTTGTTGCAGTACGCAGGTTACAAACAAACGGTGGCGGGCTTCGGCCAATTAGCGTGTTGCGCAGTTGCACAGGCTCACTCACTTTTTTTCTTGCAGCACCAAATGCAGCCTCCAGATTGTCTGTGCCTCAGAATACTCTTTTCTGCTTTCTTCTGATTGTACTTCCACAATAAAAAATTAATAAAATATATATATACCGGTATATATAATATATATATATATATATATATATATATATATATATATATATATATATATATATATATATACAGTATAATTATATACTGTCTTCGTAGCGCAATGGATAAATGCACTGAATTTCGGTGTGAGCATCCTAGGTTCGAATCCCTGGACTGCCACATGTATTTGTTAATTTCATTAATTGAGTTTAGGAGTAAAGTCGGTTAGTGGAGGTAACATAATAATATATATATATATATATATGACAAATAGATGGCAAACAGTACACATATTATCCGGCAACTTCTGTGATATGATTTTCTTAAAAACTATAACCACTGAATACACTCTTCCCTCAGTGTATAGTCTATTTATTATATCCAGTCCAGACATTCCCGACTTGCAACCTCTCATAACTAAAAGGCAGTAGAATAATCGAGCTAACATGTCTACCATCTGAAATTATAGTCAGTTTCTTTTCAAATGACGGTTAATTGCAAAGTTTCCATCAAGATTTCTCAGTTATTTTGAAGGTTTTGTAG
Organism: Paralithodes platypus; assembly: GCA_032716605.1. Lineage (NCBI taxonomy): Eukaryota > Metazoa > Arthropoda > Malacostraca > Decapoda > Lithodidae > Paralithodes > Paralithodes platypus. The sequence goes on from CM064566.1 coordinate 22,292,043, forward strand.
TAAAATATGATGCTAATTATATACACTTGGTCTTAATATGATGCAGAGACATAGTAGTTTCATATTTGTCCATTAAGTATTGAGAAATTAGCTGCTAAGGGATTCAGTTGAAAAGAAACAGTATAGTCAAGCAGTAAATATCTAGGTATCTTTACAGTTATTTTGCTCCAGCCCATCCTGAGTCACAAGAGGCTAAGAGTCATAATTACTAGACAGGTCAAAATGAATAGACTACAGTTACTGATACCAATGTAACTATGCATCGACCTATTGCCAGAAACATTTGCCAATATATAAATGCTGGAAAGAGCGACGGTCTGACTTGAGCTTTATGCACAACAACACTCTCTGTAAACACTGGAGAGTCCTCGAACACTGACACCCTCTTCACTCAAGTAACACACACTCCATAACCATCCACACTCACCGGCATCACATTATTCTTGTATTATTTCCTTCCCTCATCCACATCATATTCTCTCGTTCTCATCCACATCACTCTCACCCTTTCTCTCATCCACATCACTTAATAGAATGTTCCAACTAACATGACAACTCAGACAAATTTTAACACTTATTATGTATTCGAACACTGATGCTAATTGTTCTTCTCTCCAATTTGACCGTTCTGCCTAATTCGACTGTCCTACCCAATTCGACCATTCTGCCTGATAAGAATACTTGGACTATTTCGTCCGACCGGACTATTTCTTGCACTCCGACTAGTTTCACTCAAACTAATCTGTAATGTATTCCACATATCTGTAGCACTATTTCCAACCCAGTGCTTGCCTTAATGTGTTTTTAAACCGAGCTTATCTATTTTGAAACCATGTATTTTGTGTACTTCGCAATTACATAGCATTACTACGTCATTAATGTACCCTCATTGAATGAAACCTTTCATACACTTAACGACCATTATCATAGCATCTCTAATTGTTAAACTGGCATATGTATTACAACCAAGAGTTTTCACCTTATCAAAAGATAGATTGCCAATATACATTCTTCGATGGATTCCCTCAAGAGAATCTATATCTATTTAAAGATTGAGACACCAAAACTGAGCAGCATAATTACTAACATTCACCTACTTTCACACTAATCTCTACCTCATTAAAACCAATTCATAACATATTCATAACGCTTATCAGTTTTCATACTCAAGTCACCCTTTTTCTGCCTACACTCTCGCCAACTCACATACTAATCGATTCTTCGCACTCACTTTCTTGATTCCCACTCCACTACTCTCACCACATAAACTCTCCTCTCTCTCATCATTTCCCCCACAACCATTCTACTCTCAACAACCACTCCACTATCAGCATCCCCTTGTGGCATAGCTCCTTCATGCCTTTTTAAGGGCGTATGACAGTAATGAACCAAATGAAAGACCTTTATACGCGTCGCCTCTTCCTCGCAATAGCTAGGAAAAAAAGGAAGACTTGGTGGGATGATGATGATTCTCCCTTGAACGTCCAAGAGCTTTGTGTAATTTTTTCGTACTTTATTTTTTACGTTCTTATTGTTGGCTTCACTCAAGAGGCGTAAGAAAGGGTCAGGGATTGTCGGCGAGTGGTGTTTGCGAAGGTGGTGACGGGTTGCTCAGAGGGGCTGAGTAGGGTGGTGGTATTCAGAGGGATGAGTAGGTGAGATTGCTATTGCAGTTTCAAAGAGGACGCGAGAGTCTCTCAGCAGCAGGAGTAGGCAGGTATATGTGGGGAAATGAAAGGAGATGCCAGGGGCGTGTCTCGTAAGTAGAAGTGTTAATAGAGGAGGCAATAAACAAGGTAATGAGCAGTCGCCCAAAATTTCATTTGGAGAGGTTTGTTTTTCTATGCGTATGAAGGAGGCAAAAATCAGGTTGCCTGTAACGAGTGTCTCCTCCCAAGCCTAAAGAGTGACAGAGAGCCAAATTCGAGGGACATTAGAGTCAAAATGCCTGGACATATGACATTTAAAGCCGTCTAAGTCAAAGGATGATGTAACGCTTTATTAAGGGAGAGGGTTCCAGAGTTCACTTATTGAGTAGAAGAAAGACTGAGAAAATTTGCCAATTCTTTGGTTGGAGAGCTGGACAGAATAGGAATGAGACTGTGTTGAAAGGCGGGTGCCTCGCACTCGCCACAAGGGAGGGGGTATGCACTGAGAGAGCTCTGAAGAACACCGATTGTTGTAATAGCAATAGAAGAGTGAAAGAGATGCAACAATGCGGCGTGTAGAAATGCATTGTAGGGAACTAGTATGAGGAAGTGAGATGATGAGGCAAAAATCTTTAGACTCTACCCCTTCGAGAAGTGCGGTATGGGTGGAACCATCCCACACATGTGAACAATACTCAATACATGGACGCACTGTGCCCCTGTACAGAACAAAAAGCTGTGCAGGGGGTGAAAAACCCACAAAGACGGTTGATCACACATAACTTCTGGGAAGCTGTCTTTGCAAGAGTGGTAATATGATCTTTGCATGAAAGGTCGGATGAAAAAGATACACCAAGATATTGAGAGAAGATGAAGGATTGATTTGTATATTGTTGAAGAATAATCGATAGTGTTTTGGAAGATTGTGGTGGTAGGTTAAATGGAGGAATTGGGTCTTGGAGTCATTGTAAGTAACAAGATTTTCTCTGACCCAATCAGAAATAATTAATAGATCAGAAGATAGGCATTATATGGCCTTGTTATGTATTTTTTTGGAGTGATTGCATGCTGGGTTGATGTGAAAAATTAGTTGAATAGTGTAGGGTAGAGTCATCAGCATATGAATGGATAGGACTACAGGTACAGTTAAGGATATTAGAAAGAGAACTGGAGACAGGACATAAACCTGAGGAACAATGGAGTTGATAGGTTGAGGAAGTGAGCGCTGGCTGTCCACAACTGCAGCTATGGACTGGTCAGACAGAAAATTATAGGCAAAGGCGCAGATAGAGGGATGGAAACCGAAGGCCAGAAGGGTAGTTTGGAAATTTAAGATTTGTGCCAGACTCTAGAACAATAGAAGAAGTCTCACCAAAATCCCGGAGGGAAGATGACCAGGAGTTAGTAAGATAATCAAGCAGATCACCAGTAGAGCAGCCCTTGACCCAAGAACGTTGGGCGTCCTCATATGAGCCTGAACCCTACGAGGGCGAGCGTCCTCATATGAGCCAAGGCCTAAAAAAAGCCTTTCAAAACATCCCACTGGCACTCAAAACAAATGAATGTGTGATTAAGTCAAATAATTCCCCTCCATATCTTCTATTACTCCTCCACATGTATCAACCCCCCCCCCCCTCCCCCCCTCTTATTCCCTTGTTTATCGGTTTATTTTCCGTGGCAATATCTCCTACCCAGTTTCAAGGTCATCTGGGAGGCATATAGAGATCGTGGAAAGAGAGAGACTTCACTAGCGAGACATCAGTCTGGTTTCAGGCCTCGAAAGCGGAGGGTGTATGTCTCGCGCGCCTCTCACCTCATGACTGGACGGTTGGCAATAATTCGTCTTTTTCACCCCATAAATACTATTCCCACTTGTTTTATTGTTTTTACATGTTAATATCTTCATATTAAACATAAAATAGGCGCATATGAATAACCAATAACGATGTTTATCGTAAAATTACGAAATTCGTCGGCATTTACCCACAATACCTTTGCCCAGCAGGACGTTTTAAATACCATAGGCTCACCGTTCTCAGGTTAAGGAAATCATACTGGCGATCTGAAAGTAGTTAGGGGAGGAGTGGTGGAGTCGTCTTTCCACTGGACTGGTAATCCATTGGACACGGGTAGGAATCTCGGTATGTCAATGGGAAGATATTATTGGGATGGAATTTGTGCCGTACCTAGTGTCAGTGAATTACCACAAAGCCCACTGAAACGCCAAAAAATACCCTCATTGGTCCCTGATTCAATGGCACTCTATGAATATTCCCATATTCAAAATATGCTACAGGGGGCAATTCATAGTGGGTTAATTGCTCAATAGGTAGCATTCTGAGAATGAGGGTCCGAATCTAGGGGGATAAACAGTGAAGCACAGAGGTGAAGCAGCTTCAGAGATGGGGCTGCTTCGAGTCGTGAGTGGGTGTTTTGCGTGTCTCACTCCCTAGACTGGAACGAGACCTCACAGGCTTCACCGTGTTCAGCGGTAGAATGTACAGGTTCTCAGCCTATGCCCAAGAGGGAGTAGCTGGAATATAGAAGAAAAGAGATTATGTGAAGATATAGGCTTAAGACATTTTTAAATAAGAACACTTTAAAAAACTTTAGATATGCAAGAAATGAGAGCATTTGGACTATAGTTGGAGGGCTGAGAGCGGTCAACCTTCTTTGGGACAGGTTGAACGAGAGCAAACTTCCAGCAAGAAGGAAAGATGTTAGAGGAAAGACACAGACGAAAGAGTTTGCTTAGGCAGGGAGTCAGCATGGAAGAACACTTTTTGAGTACAACAGGAGGAACACCATCTGGTCTGTATGCCTTCTTAGTATTAAGCCCAGAGAGGACAGAAAGTGCATCCGTAGAAGAGATTATGTTCTTATGCATAAGTAAGTGAGAGGGGGGTGGATAGGGACGACTAGCTCTTTGAGCGAAGAGTTCAGCTTTGTCAGAGGAAGAATTGGTGGTAGTGTCGTCAGAGTGGGAAAGATGAGGATATAGAATTATTGGAGAGGTTTTTGGCTAGATGCCAGAAAGCTTGGGAAGAATTAGAGTAGGAATATTCAGAACATTTCTTATTGATGAAATAATTTTTGGCTAGTCGAAGAACAAGTTTGGCTTGATTCCGGGCATAAGCATTATGAGCACAAGATTCGTGAGTTTGAAGTTGAAGGTACCGTTTGAATGCTTCCTCCTTATTGCGGACAGCAGTAGAGCAAGCGTGAGTAAACAAAGACTTTTTTGCATTAGACTCAGAGAAAGAAAATGGAATGTATGACTCCATGCCCGAGAGGATTACCTCGGTAATGCGTTCGGCACATTCCGAGGGTCCCCCGTCACGGAAACAAAAATAATTCCATGGGAACTACTGCCGAAGAGCCTCCTTGTCGGCAGCGCTAAAGTGCCACAAGCGCCGCCAGAACAGGTATATTAGGAAAGGTATATTAAAGAACCAGTGCCACTTTAAACAATACCACATTAACCAGGGTTATGTCAACCAGTGGCCAGCTTAACCAGTGACTATTTCAACCAGTAACAACTCAACCAATACCAACTCAACCAGTGCCATCTCATCTCAACCAGTGCTAAATCAGCCAGTACATCTCAACCAGTACCAGCTCAAACAGTGACCAACCCCACCATGCAGTACCAACTCCACTAGTGCCATCTCAACCAGTACCATCTCAACCAGTACCATCTCCACTAGTGCCATGTCAACCAGTACCAATTCCACCAGTACTATCTCAATCAGTGACCATCTCCACCAGTACCATCTCGACCAGTACCAACTCCACCAGTACCAACTTCACCAGTGCCATCTCAACCAATGACCATCTCAACCAGTGACCATCTCAACCAGTACCAACTCCGCCAGTGGCCATCTCAACCAGTGACCATCTCAACCAGTACTATCTCTACAAGTACCAACTCAACCAGTGACCATCTCTACCAGTACCAACTCAACCAGTACCATCTCAACCAGTGACCATCTCATCCAGTGCCATCTCAACCAGTGACCATCTCAACCAGTACCATCTCAACCAGTAACCAACTCAACCAGTACTAACTCAACCAGTGACCATCTCAATCAGTGACCATTTCCACCAGTACTAATTCAACCAGGGTCTATTTCAACCAGTGCCATCTCAACTCAACCAGTGAAAATGAGGTACATTAGAAAGGGTATAATAAAAATATGAGAAAAGGTATAATTTAATTAATTAATTTAACTCCCAACACTAAACACCTCCCAATGAAATCAATGAAAGCATATGATCCTCCCGCGATTCGAAGCTGGGTTACCACATACATATCTTAAACACTCTAACCATTACACCACCAAGAAAGTTATGTGTTGAGTACATGACTACGATTAATATCCATTTATGAATACTGGATATCAATCTAATCATCTACTCAGACCCAACTACACACTGAATAGGAAAATGTATAAATGAGAGGAATGTACAATCTATGGGGCAGAGATCTCAAAGGACCGACCTCGCTTCGAACTGTTTCTGAACCTATAGAAATAATCTATTGAATTTATTTCACCAAAAACTTTCCAAGGAAATATATGAAATCATTTGATCAGAAAGGTATATTAGAAAGGGTATATTATAATAGGTATATTAGGAAGAATGTATTATAATAGGTATATTAGAAAGGGTGTATGATATAAGGTATATTAGAAAGAATGTATTATAATAGGTATATTAGAAAGGGTGTATGATATAAGGTATATTAGAAAGGGTATATTATAATAGGTATATTAGGAAGAATGTATTATAATAGGTATATTAGAAAGGGTGTATGATATAAAAGGTATATTAGAAAGAATATATTATAATAGGTATATTAGAAAGGGTGTATGATATAAGGTATATTAGAAAGGGTATATTATAATAGGTATATTAGGAAGAATGTATTATAATAGGTATATTAGAAAGGGTGTATGATATAAGGTATATTAGAAAGAATGTATTATAATAGGTATATTAGAAAGGGTGTATGATATAAGGTATATTAGAAAGAATGTATTATAATAGGTATATTAGAAAGGGTGTATGATATAAGGTATATTAGAAAGAATGTATTATAAAAGGTATATTAGAAAGGATGTATTATAAAAGGTATATTAGGAAGAATGTATTATAAAAGGTATATTAGAAAGGATGTATTATAAAAGGTATATTAGGAAGAATGTATTATAAAAGGTATATTAGAAAGAATGTATTATAAAAGGTATATTATGAATGGTGTATTATAAAAGGTATATTAGAAAGGATGTATTATAAAAGGTATATTATGAATGGTGTATTATAAAAGGTATATTAGAAAGGATGTATTATAAAAGGTATATTAGGAATGGTGTATTATAAAAGGTATATTAGGAATGGTGTATTATAAAAGGTATATTAGGAATGGTGTATTATAAAAGGTATATTATGAATGGTGTATTATAATAGGTATATTTGGAATGGTGTATTATAAAAGGTATATTAGGAATGGTGTATTATAAAAGGTATATTAGGAATGGTGTATTATAATAGGTATATTAGGAATGGTGTATTATAATAGGTATATTAGGAATGGTGTATTATAAAAGGTATATTAGGAATGGTGTATTATAAAAGGTATATTAGGAATGGTGTATTATAATAGGTATATTAGGAATGGTGTATTATAAAAGGTATATTAGGAATGGTGTATTATAAAAGGTATAATAGAAAAGGTATGTTAGAAAGGGTGTAATATAGAAGGTCTATTAGACAGGATGCATTTTATAAGGTATATTAGAAAGAGCAAATCTCTCTTTCTCCTACCACTGAGGGTGGGAGTTTCAACGTATCCGAAGTAGGTATCCAAGGTGAAAAAATCAACGCTTGGTAAATTTTGCTTCGCAATGATAGGAAGTCTGCTGTGCCGGTTTTCATAATAATGAAGGTAGGGATACACAAATGAATGGATATGATGATTATTATTATTATTATTATTATTATTATTATTATTATATATATTTGTTTTTCAATCTAATGTATATTAAGCACTGCTAGGGGAGCTGGTATGCCAAAGGACAAAACTGAAAGCATTGTGGAAATTGAGTTGTGAAATTAAAAATGTTTTGGCAATTATTTCAATGCTACAGCTAAACTATGTGGTTTGTAAGATACGGCATTTTTATTGAAATTGAGGTTTATCCCATTGGGCCGTCGAAAAACGACGTGTGGGGCAAGATTTTCTCGATTAACATTTGTGAGGCGTTGGTTAGGGAGTTCATGCAATAAAGCACTATCATCTCCTATAAGTGAGAGAGACAAGTTTGACCTCGGAAAAATCGTAGAAATTCGGCCGGCACAGACTTGTCTAACCGCCATTTTGGAAGTTGGCCACCATTAAGAAACTACATTGTCTCAAAAACTGGTCAGGATCCGAAAAAAAACACGTTTCTGGAAATATTGCACAAAAACGAGTACACAAAAAATAATTTGGAAGAATAAAACAAATAACGATAATAAACAAAACAATACAATATTCCTAATTATTTCAATAGGGGTTCCCCGCCGTAGGTTTAAGCCCCTAGTAATACTATTATTACTGACATGTTGCTCATAGTGAAAATAACATGATACTAAAGAGGAATATTATGACTAACATTGTATGGCTGATTTAGTTACATATGGGTCTTCTAGAAGGAGCAGACATGGACGAAAGTAATAACGTAACCTGCTAACACCCGTATGTATTTAAATTAGCCATAATACTGCATAATATTAGTCACGATGTTTCTCTTATTCATGTAATGTTGTCTATTTCTAATTATGGACTTAAATATGAGCGTTGGTACTTCTATTCATTATCAAGTTACGTTCTCCAGGTAACCAATCAGTTGCGGATATAATTATATACATATACTGTATATATATATATATATATATATATATATATATATATATATATATATATATATATATATATATATATATACGGTATGTACAGTATATATATATATATATATTTTTTTTTTTTTTTTTTTTATATTCCAACTTACTCCATCTCGGGCATAGGCTGAGAGCCTGGACATTCACAGCTGTACAATGAGCAGTGAAGCCCGTGAGGTCTTGTTCCAGTCTAGGGAGTGAGGCATGTGAAGCACGTAGAGTACAACGAGCACCTGCCATCTTGACTTCACATGAGGCACGGTGCTCACTCATGGTCCGAAGCGACCCCATCTCTGAAGCCACCTCATTCCCGTGCTTCACTGTCTCACCCCCTACACTCGGACTCTCACTCTTACACACACACACACATATATATATATATATATGTATACAGTATATATCATAGAAGTTAAATATAGAGACAGACACTTAGAGGAGTACATAGATAACTACACATAGGCCTACTGATTGACTGACTGAGTACTTGATTGATAGATACATCAGGGGGTAGCTAACAGACACACAGAATATTACAATAGATATATTATATATATACACTGGTGAACAACAGGCTACTACTAATGATGTTCAAGGTGGTATGCATTAACACTATCGGGTCCGACGTTTTATGGGGTTTTAAGATATTTTGGTAAATAATTAATGAGGATTTGCTTGTTTTTGCCATTTTCAAGCAATGTATTTTAGTTTGACCTTAGGCTAACAAAAATGCCCTCGCAGACTTCCTTCAAACTAAAAGAAATGACCACCAAAACCCCCCTCAAGCTACATTTGTACTAAAAAACAAAAAAAACAAAAAAGTCCCGGTCGACGGCCGAAGTCCTTTTAAGTTACAGGTTCGCTATCGCTTGCTCAACAAAAATTTGACATCTGAATGGATTGAATCGTCGTATCATCGCCAAACCAATGGGGTGAATCGTCTTAAAATATTCAAACTAATGGAGCGAAACAGGGAAGTGCCAAAAAGATCCTTCTCTGGCCAAATAGGGTTAAACTGTATTGTCGGGCTTACAAAAACCAAGGTATTTTGCTTGCATATGATGACAAACTGATAATGAGATAGATAGATACACACGTAAGCATAGACATATACAAAAATAGACGAAGCATGATGGAGATCATGGAGATAGTCTTATTAACAAGCTAATTGATTGATTGGCACAATTAATTGATAGGTAAAACATACATAGAAAGATTCATACAGTAATTTTGAAACATACTCTATAATTCTTATGTTCTTTACACCAACCAACTTTACTTCTAAACTCAATTAATGAAATCAACAAATCCATGTGGCAGTCCGGGGATTCAAACCCAGGACGCTCACACCGAAAATCAGTGCACTTGTGCACTATGCCACGTAGACAGTTATATGAAGACTGGTGATGGGCTGGTTTATCAGAGTGAGAGCTGAGCGTTCTCTGCTATATCTATAGCTTACTCTGACTGTTCCATTACGACAATACAGATCTCAAGTGACGGCGTCTCTTCGTCATTGACATCCCTACTTACCTATTGGTTTCTCTACTGGGGATTCACATTTTTTTTTGCCCCTCTCTTCCTGTCTAATTGCTGCACGCCTTCTTCGGTTTCCGTTTCCGGCCCATTCAGCCTACTGTTTTAAGACGTTTATCCCCATCCAGCTGTCGATATCTTTGTGGCGAGCGATAGCGAGCCAGCATTGTATGGAGAAATCCGGCTTCGCTGGAGACATTTTCCTATCGAAACAATGAACAAATTTAGCCTGCTGCCAAAAACAGTTTCTTAAATATGTTGGTACGCTACCGCTCGCCAGGGAAAAATCGACACCTGGATGGGGATAAATATCATAAAACAGTAGGCTGAATGAGGCCGAATGGATACAACCCAGAGAGAGAGAGGGAGAGAGAGAACAAAAAAACGAGTAAATCCCCCTTAGAGAAACCAATAGGTAAGTATACAGTATATGACGAAGACGGTCTGCATCAAACGGTATTGTCGTAACCGTACGAGCGGGGTTTCTTTGCTCACCCGTCACCTGGAGAGGGAAGAGCCGCTTGGGATCCTTTACAAGTGAATAGAGAGGCCGGCGTTATCCCTCAACATAATATTGACGTGTTTGCACAAGGATTGATATATGAAGCAACACCATTTATCTAGTCTTAAACTTGTTATTGATATGTCTAAATGTCTTTATAAAAAATATTACAAACATTACATATTTGTTGAAAATATTGACCTACAATTTATGTTCATCATATTGACGGACACAAGGCTTATGAACATGGCTTTTAATGACTAGATTTTTCGGCATTTGGTTGTGTTGTTTATAAATTAACTACGACCAATTATGGGTCGACACACTTCTCATACCATTCAGTTGCTGTTGGGGTTCCAGGGCTACTCGAGCATCATACCATTCTGTTGCTGTTGGGGTTCCAGGGCCACTCGAGCATCATACCATTCTGTTGCTGTTGGGGTTCCAGGGCCACTCGAGCATCATACCATTCTGTTGCTGTTGGGGTTCCAGGGCCACTCGAGCATCATACCATTATGTTGCTGTTGGGGTTCCAGGGCCACTCGAGCATCATACCATTCTGTTGCTGTTGGGGTTCCAGGGCCACTCGAGCATCATACCATTCTTCCTTCTCTGTTTGCTGGGAGTTGCCTCTCCTTGACCTTTTGTACTTTTCCCTGCACCCGCCATCTGTCACAACATTCACCGTCTGCTGTATTGTCATATATGCATACGAAATATTTACTTTCTATATAAAGTATTAGAACACATACACACACACAAACACACACACCGTACACAAACACATACCCATAAGCAAATGTACACGCACAAAAATGGCACCTATATCCGCCAGCAGTAATAAGTAGTACAACAGTTCAGTACAAACAAAAATGGCACCTATATCCGCCAGCAGTAATAAGTAGTACAACAGTTCAGTACAAACAAATATCAGACACGTTGAAGTTGTTTAGTTAGGTATTCCCTTGATACCCATAAACCATTTCATCGTATTCCTGCAATTATTGTTTATTGTACATAGTTCGCGGGAGATGTTTATCGATCCATTCAGTTGTGTGTCAGCTACTTGTGTAAGTTGTTGAACTCTACACTCTAATAAATACAATTTGGTTCAATATAAACCCTCAAACAGAAAAACAAACCTTCGAAATGTAATTATTAGGTATGAATTAATGAGAAGATTCGAGTTAGTTCAGGATCGCTTCGAAAATTTAAGACCATGATTTATGTCCTAACAGTCCTATAGTGTAGAGTACAATCGTTGACAGAAATTTCAGGACAATTTTCAGAGGCACGATTACGATAAACTGATAAACTATTATGAAAAACTGCTTGAGCCACACACATCAATGTTCTGATATTCACAAGTTAATACTCACCGCTTTGTTATCAGGTTTAATAGGTGTTCAATATTTCATGGCCACAACTGTATAATTTATATTCACACATACATACCGGGCTTGGAGTTATTTGTGTTTGGAATTTTATTAAAATGTAATTAATTACAGAAATATTGTAATTGAAAAGAAAATTTAAGTAATTAATTGTAATTCCTACTCCTCCCTCTCCACCCCCCTCTCATTTACTTATGCCTAAGACCATAATCTCTTCTAAGGATGTACTGTACTTTTTGCCCCCTCTGGACTTATACTAAGAAGGCGCACGGACCGGATTGTGTTCCTCCTGTTCTTCCGTACTGACTCCCTGCCTAGGCAAACTCTTCCGTCTCTGTCTTTCCTCTAGCGTCTTTCCTTCTTGCTGGAAGTTTGCTCTTATGCAACCTGTCCCAAAGAAGCGTGACCACTCCCAGCCCTCCAACTATCGTCCAATTGCTCTCATTTCTTGCATATCTAAAGTTTTACAAAATATTCTTAACTAAAAATCTGTCCATAATCTGCTCTCAGATCGCCAGTACGGTTTCCTTAACCCCTTATGTACCGGCAACGTCTTTGTAGTTTTATTCTAGCTTTTGTAGACGATTGTGTGCAGGTTAAGAAGGATCTGTGGCAGTATAAAGGGTTAAGTGTGATAGTTCTAAGCCTGTTAATGGCTGGAGGCCCTTTTTATATTGAATACAATCGTCGAATAGTAGCCAGTACAAAGTAAAAAAGACGTCGCCGGTACAGAAGGGGTTAAGGGTCGCTCTACTGGTGATTTTATTGCTTATCTTACTAATTCTTGATCATCCTCCTTTCGGTATTTCAGTGAGACTTTTTCTATTGCACTAGACATATCAAAAACCTTCGATATAGTCTGGCACAAATCTCTAATTTCCAAACTACCATCCTTCGGTTTCTATCCCTCTATTTGTGCCTTGTTTCTAATTTCCTTTCAGACCCCCCCCCCCCATAGCTGCAGTTGTGGACGGCCATCACTCACATCCTCAACCTATCAACTCATGTGCTCCTCAGGGTTCAGTCCTGTCTCCAATTATCTTTCTAATATTTATTTATGATCTCCTCAAATGTACCTCTAGTACTAACCACTCATATGCTGATGACTTACACTATTCAACTAATTCTTCACAACAACCCAGCATGCAATCACTTCAAATCTCACGTAAAAGGACCATAGAACACCTATCTTCCGATCCATCAAATATTTCTAATTGGGGCAGAGAAACTCTTGTTACTTTCAACGTTTCCAAGACCTAATTTCTCCCTCTATCTCTCCATTGCAATCTTCCGCAAGACAATAAATTATTCTTCAACAATACACAAATCAACCCTTCATCTTCTCTCAATATTCTAGGTGTATCTTTTTCATCCGACGATTCTTGGAAAGATCTTGCTAAAACAGCTTTCCAAATGTTAGGTGTGCTCAATTGTCTTTGTGGTTTCTTCACCCCCGCACAGCTTCTTGCTCTGTATCGGGACACAGTGCATCCCTGTATTGAGTATTGTTCGCATGTGTGGGGAGGCTCCACCCATACCGCACTTCTCGAAAGAGTAGAGTCCAAAGCATTTTGTCTCATCAACTCACTTTCTCTTACTAGTTCCCTACAATCTATTTCTACATGCCGCAATGTTGCATCTCTTTCACTCTACTATCGATATTACAAGAATCAGTGTTCTTCAGAGCTCTCTCAGTGCATACCCCCTCCCTTGCAGCGAGTGCGACGGACCCGCCTTTTAACACAGTCCCACTCCTATTCTGTCCAGCTCTCCAACCCAAGAATTGCCAAATTTGTTCAGTCTTTCTTCTACCCAATAAGTGAACTCAGGAACTCTCTTCCTCAATCAATCTTTCCTTCATCCTATGACTTAGACTGCTTTAAACTTCGTGAGTCCAGGCATTTTGACTCCAACGTCCCTTGAATTTGGCTCTGTCACTCATTTGGCTTTGGGGGAGACACTCGTCACAGGCAGGCTGCCTTTTGTCTCCTTCATACATATATATATATATATAAATACCGCATTTCTCGAAAGATTAGTCATAAGAATTTTGCCTCATCAACTCCCCTCATCAACTCCCTCTACTAGTTCCCTACAATCTCTTTCTGTATAATTTTGCTATTATATTCATATAGAAAACTGTCGACAAGAGACACATTTTAATTGCATTTTTGGAAAGTACTAGACAACAAAACTGTTTATATAATTTATAAAAACCTATAGATGTTGCTGACAATTTTTATTTATGACACTGGAAAGTGAAGAGGTGTTGGACAAAAACAAATTGGTCCACGGCGGCGAATCTCAGAGCTGCTACAAGGTGGTTCTCCTCAGTAGCAGGGATGTTAATGATTTAGACTTCAGTTAGTCTAGGGCTTCTATTTTATTCAGTTTAGTAAAGATCTTGAAAGTATAGCCTATTAAGACCTCCCAAATTTTCATTTTAACATAATCAGTGATGATTTTGAATGTTTCTAGCCAGAGGCTAATATGGCTGTAGACGATTTCCTGGGCTTATGCTGGTAAAGGAACTACCAAGGTTTTTGGGTAAATGAAATAACAAAAATATGATTACGTGACCAGTAGGTTATTGTTGTTGTCTTTCCCTAGGCTGCCTGGCCGAACAGCCCCGAGTCCCAAAGGAAGGCCATGGCCACGATCGGGCTTTCCCACAGGGCTCTCAAGGAGTGTAGATTGTGCTGTTGGCGTAAGTGATTGAGTAGAATGCAATCTTCTATTAATATGTTTAATAGTATGGGGTGCTGTGTTGCATCCTGGGCAGGAGTCGACGATGGAGATATCCTGTCTCTTCTGATAGCTCAGAAGAGCAGGATGGTGTCCACGTCTCAGCCTGGCCAGGTGGACTCTGTCCTTGCGAGGAAGGAACGATTCAGAAGGATGGATTTCGGGAGGTCATGCCTGCAGCTGCATGTTGCCTGTGAATGATTTATCTTTTCTATGTGAGTGAGGGAGGCAAAAGGCAGTATTGTTACTGCCTGTAGCGAGTGCCTCCCCCAGAGTTGAAAGAGTGACAGGGCCCAAATCAAGGGACGTTCGAGCTAAAATGCCTGGACACACAGAGTTTGAACCAATTTAATTCATAGAAAAAGGGAAAGACTGACTCTAGGAGAGAGTTCCAGAGCTCAGCTGTTTAATAGAAGAAAGAGTGAGAGTAACGTTTCACTCTTGGGTTAGAGAGTTGCGCAGAGTAGGGGTGGGATTGTGTTGCAAAATGGGTATGATGTGCCCTACCTTGAGGAGGTGGTATACACTGGGAGAGCTCTGAGGAACACTGATTATTACAGTAGTGATAGAATAGCGAGAGAGATGCAACATTGCGGCGGAGAGAGAGAGATTCCAGAGAGTTGGTGAGTGGACGGGAGTTAATGATACAAAAGGCCTTCCTTTCCACTTTGTCTAGGAGTGCAGTGTGAGAGGATCCTCCGCACACATGTGAATAATACTCAATACAAGGACGCACCGTACCCCTGTACAGAGCAAGAAGCTGTGCAGGGGTAAAGAACCCCTTGAGGCGGTTGAGCACACCCAGCTTCTGGGAGGCTGCCTTAGCAAGACTGGTAATATGTTCCTTCCAAGTGAGAGCAGAAGAAAAAGAGACACCAAGAATATTGAAAGAGGATGAGGGATTGATTTTTGTATTGTTGAAGAATAAGGGATAGTCCGCTGGGAGTTCCGGACGGGTAGATAGATGGAGAAATTGGGTTTTGGAAGCATTAAAGGCAACAAGGTTTTCTCTGGATGGAATGGCGAGATATATGAGTATGGATGTACTTTTTGAAGCTAGTTTGAGGTAGGCAGGGAGGAAGAGATGACAGCACTTGTGTGTGATACTGTATGCTGGGTGTTGCCTTGTATTCCCTGGTGTATGTGGGCGTGCCGCCATATACTGTACAGTAGTGTAGTGGGCGGTGTTGGTTTGTGGAGGCTGCAGCCAGGAAGTGGGTGCCTCTCACGTCCAGGTGGTCCTTGACTTTGAGGACATTGGTCTCCCGATGTAGGCGATCTGTAGGTGTAGCAGCTGTGCAGCCTGCGATGATTTTTAGGGCTTTGTTTTGAATAGTCTGCTAGGTCTTGTGATGTGTTTCAACTAGATCAGAAGCCCGGGCAGGGCTTGCATATCCCATCACTGATCTTATGTATTGTTTGTATAATGTGGTGGCAGCTTCTTTGTTGTGTCCGAATTATGTGCAGGCAAGTGACCTGAGGGCGCCAAATCTGGGTGTCAGTATATCTTTTATGTTTGTAATATGTTGTTTGAATGTTACTAGAGCACCATATGTTACTCCCAGGATTCTGGGTGCGCGTGTGTGTGTGTTAGGGGGATGTTGTTTATGGTGAGGTGCGGGGTGTTTTTGTATTTGGCTGTCCAGCTTGTGAGGAGGGTTGCGGTGGATTTGGCTGGGGCCAACTTGAGTCTGTTTGTAGTGCACCAGTCATGTCATGTAGTGCGTTGAGATAGGGTTGAAGGAGAAAGTAGGTTATTGTAATATACTTGCATAGTATATATATAATAAAGTATTTGTTGTCATTTCGGTAATCTGTAAAATACTGGTTAAGTGGACACCTATTTATTATTTATATGGCCCACATTTTGAGAGACGATATTAACTTGGGTCATACGAGCAAACATTCTTACATAAATAGCATGATCCCAGGAAGATGATTGTATTCTAATCTGTTGTTTTCATAGTTGACGGCAGACTGTGGTGTCCACATCTTGATTACTCGGTTTTAACGAGGATTCTATAGCGAGATGAATGATTTATGAAAACCAGATATTAATATGATACACAGGCAAAACTGTTTCTTATTTTATCCATTACTAATTATCAAATCAGCTGCTACAGGACTAAACTCTCCGCAGGGGAAAAAAACATTAAATTTACGATTAGGTAAAAAGAGACACAACTGATGAAAAACATGGCTGGAGTGGAGAGACATGAACGCTGATAGTCACCAGATGTCCTCCACTGTACCCATAATCACCGGTACAGTCTTATACAAAAGTTCGACTGAAATCTTAAGAGAAAACAATAACATTGCAAGGGGACATCAAACCACCTTTAGGTATCAAGAGCACCAATGCTGAGCTTATTAACCCCTTCTGTACTGGTGACGTGTATTTGATTAAATCCTGGTTAGTATTAGACGATTGGATTCAGTATAAAGAAGAGCCTCCAGCAATTAACAGGCTTCGAACTATCTTACTTAGCCATTTTTACTACCACATATCCTTCTTAAACTACACAAAGTCGTATAGAACTCTAGATATAGCTAGAATAATATTTTAAAGACGTTGTCGGTATAGAAGGGGTTAATAACAAATATAGGTTGTTTATGGACTTTAACATCATCTGGTATTATAGGCGAACTTCTGAATCCGATTATACGAGTTGGTTCCGCTTAGCTGATAATATTATTGTAGTGGACTCGTTTGTGGGATGATTAATGTGGGCAATTGCTGTGTCCTCCCATTAAGATACCACCCCAGCCCCATTACAGCGACGCCCCTAATTGCTGTGTCACCTGGATTAAGCAGGTAGTGGGGAGAGGAGGAGGGGAGGGGGAGGGGGAAGGGGATCTGTTGGGCGAAGACCATTACCTCTTGCCTCTCCGAGCTCACCCTTCACACTAATGGCCGTATGATTGTCACGCTTGTTTAGCCATCAGGTGACGGGTGTAATTTTCAGGGAGAGCAAGTTACAAGGAGTAGTTAGTATATCAGACTATTCTCAGTCCATTCCAGAGAGAAATATGCAGAATTCTATCTACCTTTTTTTAACGGTTCTACTCAACAATTATGAACAACTCCTAAAGGAAGTTGGTTCCAGGTAGAACAGATCTTGTATGTGAAAAATGTACCACGTAGACTAGGGCATATTCATTTTAGCCCCAACTTCCAGCCATGGGTTTAGTCTTGTAATCTTATTGAGGATAAAGAATTTGCTGTAATCTACAATGTCAAACCCATGCAATATTTTAAGGACTTCAGCGAGTTTACCTTTTATTCGTCGCGTTTCAAATAACAAAATATTATAAACTCTGAAACGGTCCTTATAGGTCATTCAAATAATCGATGAATTAAATTCTGTAGTTCTAGCTTGGACTTTTTCTTGTCGCTCTATGTATTTGTTCCTGAGTGCTGGAGACCACAATTAAATTGACATATTAAACTGATAGAGAATGTAAGGATTCTCCTTATTCCTATATCGTTTTTAAGATACCTCTCAATATAGCCAAATAGTGAGAGAGTGTGTGTGCGAGAGAGACTGTGTGTGACAGAGAGTTCCATAATTATATAAAATGAATACACAGACATTTTGGACTCAGTGAGGTGGGAAAGACATACGTTAAATGGCAAAACACCGATACACTTGAGTAAAAATATGGATATCAAAGCACATGGAACTCTCTCTATCCTCGATATTCAAGGAGAGGGTAGAAAAATGTGTGAGCATTGTAAGCCATTTCTACTGTTCATAAATTTCTTCAAGCAATTTCCTAACACACACACACACACACCCATATGTATATATATATATATATATATATATATATATATATATATATATATATATATATATATATATATAATATATCTATATATATATATATATGTATAATATATA